>CM070788.1:8515000-8997500 GCA_036346955.1 Dipus sagitta | reverse complement strand
GCTTCAATTAAACCTTGAGCTAATCATTTCACCTTCTTACTATATCAGTCTCTCTAGTTAGAAGACGCCATACTTATACAGTAAGCAAAATGTAGTACCTCCTATATTCTGCTCCTCGGAAAAGATTTAGAGGGTTTCTCCAGACCTTGCATTCTGAAAAAAAAAGGGCAGGGGGAGAAGTAGTTTAATCAGATGCAATTAAATCTTCACTAGCCAGCATTTATTGTCAACCCACTGCACTCTAAACACACTGCTACCACAGATGGCACAGATATAAATGAAGCATAAGCAAAACTGCTCAGTGGTTACAGGTGTTTGCTTTGCAAATCCTGAAGGCCCAGGGTCACTTCCTCAGTGCTCAGGTGCAAAGTGGCGCATTTATCTGGAGTTCATTTGCAATAGCAGGAAGCCCTGCTACACACTCATACTCTCTCTCCTCCTCTCTTTCTCTCAAATAAATTTTTTTAATTGATAAAATGTAATAAACACGATTTTTGTTTAGATGAGCAGTTCTCAAATATGATTCATGCAAAATAAGAATTTTTGCAGTAACTTCTAAGAAATAATTTGCTTTTTTTTTTTTTTTTTTTTTTTTTTTTGGTTTTTCGAGGTAGGGTCTCACTCTAGCCTAGGCTGACTTGGAATTTACTATGTAGTCTTAGGGTGGCCTCCTCAAACTCACGGCTGACTTGGAATTTACTATGTAGTCTTAGGGTGGCCTCCTCAAACTCACAGCAATCCTCCTACCTCTGCCTCCTAAGTGCTGGAATTAAAGGCATGCACCACCATGCCTGGCTCTTTTCAAACTTTTTTGACTTGCTGAAAATATAACTCAGTGTTAGAGCACTTGCCTAGCATGGGTAAGACCCTGAATTACACTCCCAGCACTGGCAAAGGAGGGGAGCTATTGCTGACTTGAAGTCAGGTGCATGACCCTGAGAGTGAGGGCTTCCTTGAATTTTGTGCCCCAGGCAGCTCACTTGCAATCTTACCGCCCACCTGCAAAGTTGAAATAGTGGTACAAAATGAGTAATGGTTTACAACTAGTACTTATTCATTAGAGAGAAAGAGAGAGACAACTGGCATACCAGGGCCTCAGCCATTGCAATCAAACTCCAGACACTTGCACCACCTAGTGGGCGTATGCAACCTTGCACTTGCCTCACCTTTATGCATCTGGTTTATGTGGGATCTGGAGAGAGATTGAATATGGGTCCTTAGGCTTCACAGGCAAGCGCCTTACCTGCTAAGCTATATCTCCAGTCCTAATACTTTTTTAAAAAATATTTTATTTATTTAAGAGAGAATGAGAATGCCAAGGCCTCTACCCACTGCACATGCACCATGTTGTGCATCTGGTTTTTACATGGGTCCTGGTGAATTAAACTCGGATCCTTATGCTTTGTAGGCAAGTGCCTTAACCACCGAGGCATCTCTCCAGCCCCAACCAGTAGGACTTCAGTGTGAGTAAAGGTAGGACACTAAGTTGTACTAGTAGTCATCATATTCTTCATTTACCAATGTGAAACATTTTGTGGACCACTACATCTTTTATTTTTTTTTTGTTTATTTTTATTTATTTAAGAGCGACAGACAGAGAGAGAAAGAGGCAGATAGAGAGAAAGAGAGAGAGAGAATGGGTGTGCCAGGGCCTCCAGCCACTGCAAACGAACTCCAGATGCATGCGTCCCCTTGTGCATCTGGCTTACGTGGGTCCTGGGGAATTGAACCTCGAACCAGGGTCCTTAGACTTCACAGGCAAGCATTTAACCACTAAGCCATCCCTCCAGCCCCTGCTACATCTTTTCTGTCCTCCACAGTACCAAATGCATACACTGTAAAAGCAGCTAGCAATATTCTTTTGCTGTCAACTTATTTATATCTGTTATCTTTTACCAAGCTAGAATATTCTTAAGGTATTTTTATACTAATTATTAATGATTTACTTATAATAGAGAATAAAATCATTTGGATTATTATTATAATTATTTATACACTAAACTATGAAATTCCTAGGGATATAATTATACCATCTTCATTTTGTTTTATTTTTTATTTATTTATTTTTGTGTTTTTCAAGGTAGGGTCTCGCCTAGCTCAGGCTGACCTCGAATTCATGGTGATCCTTCTACTTCTGCTTTCCAAGTGCTGGAGTTAAAGACATGGGCCACAGTGCCCAGCTCTTTTCGTTTTTAGACAGGTTTTCACTATGTAACTTAGGCTGATCTCAAACTCCTGATCTTCCTGACTCCACCTCCTTAATACCGGAATGACAGGCATGTACCACCAAGTCTAGCTTCACAGTCAATTAATTTGTCTTCTTTTTAGGAGTTCTGAAATTATTTTTTGAGAGATGAAAAAGAGACAGGAAAGGAAATTATTATTGTTCCTTCCTGTATCTGTAATGATCAGCAAGACCATCATCAGTGGTCCTGGTTATGCTTTAGGGTCCCATTTACTTGTACATCTTCAGGGACTTTGCCTGTCCACATATAAAAGTACCAGCCATTGAGCTCAAATTGTATTTTTCTATTAAACTCAACTGTAGTGACTAGGTTTATTATGAGAATCATATTAAGGATTTAGTCCAGGGTCTCACATGCTAGGCAAGTGCTCTACCAATGCTAAACTCTTAGCCCTTATTTATTGTGTTACTAGTATCTATACCAAACAAAAAATAACAATAATCCAATATCACTTTCATTTGACTTTGAAAACTTCGCTTTCATAATTATAAAAAATTATTACTTAATACATATACTGTAGTAGCCTATTATAACATGTAACACTGTACTATCCATTCAGGAAGAACTGAGATTTCTGCTGTACTAGGGGTCAAATCCAGGGCCTTACATGTACTAGGCAAGTGCTCTACCACTGAGCTCCATCCCCAGCCCCCTTTTATTTTGAGATAGGATCTTGTTAAATTATCCAGGCTGGCCTTGAATTGCTATGCAGCCCAGGCAGACCTTGAACTGCGATCCTTCTGCCCAGTCTCCAGTGTAGGTGAGATCATAGGCATATGCCACCATGCCTTGCTAAAAACTGAGATTTTGTTGGCTTTGTAAATATACTGAAAAGAAGAAAACAATTTTTCCTACTTTGCTCTCTTGAAAGACAAAGCTAATTGTCTTGGATTTCTGCTTGATCAGTTATTACATCCTTTGACTAGCTGTTGTGTATACATGCAGAGAGAAACAGATTTTAATTTCTCATCTTTATTATGGCCAATAGTGGCCATCTGACAAAGGTCTAATGAGTTTGTTGGGTGGGATGGGGAAGCCTTTTCTCTTTCTTGCTGAATAGAAGGTGGATCTGGTGGCTAAAGCCTGAGTAAACACCTTGGACCACAAGGTAAAAACTGCACTCAGAGACGGTAGGCTAACAAACTAGAAAGGGTCTGGGCCTTTGAAGAACGACGCTCTCCATACCAACCACAGATTACCCATAGTTGCATGAAAGACAGTTTTCTCTCTGTTTTACTCTATTTGGACTGATATAACAACATAAATCGAATAAGTTACAAACAGCACAAGTTTATTTCTCATGATTTTGGAGGCTGAGAAATCCATGATCAAGGTACTGGCAGATCTGGTATCTGGTAAAGACTCACTTTCCAGTTTACAGATGGTACCTTCTTGCTATGTCCTCCCAAAATGAAAGGAAGTTCTTTTATTAGGGCACGAATTCTACTCATGAGAGTTCCACATTCCTGACCTAATAACCTCCGAAAGCTATACCTCCTAACAACACACTGATGATTAGATTTCAATATATGGGTGGAGGGAGGAGCAGCAAACATATAAAACTACAAATTAGAGTACTCTGTCATTTTGTTTTCTATCATCCACAAGTGAAGTGAGTCTTTTTCTTTTTGTTTTGTTTTGTTTTGAGGTAGGGTCTTACTCTGGCCAAGGCTGACCTGGAATTGCCTATAAAGTCTCAGAGTGGCCTCAAACTCACAACAATCCTCCTACCTCAGCCTCTCAAGTACTGGGATTAAAGGCATGTGCCACCACACCCGGCTGCAAAGTGAGTCTTAATTAGAGAGCTCTAAAAACACTGAAAAGTAGTCACCTGACACATGATGTCTGACAGTTTCATTTTCTCCCTTGCTGGAATGATGACCCGGCTCTGAAATGGTGCTTTCTGCTCCTCCCATCAGTGGTCTCAAATGGCTTATAGATACTTGCTCAATAAAAGACGTGCCAGCATTTGGGAGGCAAGGCAGGAGGATAGCTATGAGTTCAAGGCCACCCTGAGAACACAGAGTAAATTCCAGGTCAGCCTGGGCCAGAGTGAGACCCTACCTCGAAAAACCAAAAAAAAAAAAACAAAAACAAACAAACAAACAAACAAAAAGTTAAAGTTCAAGGTCAAAAATAAAATAAAGTACAAGTTCAAGACCAGCCTGGCTATAGGGGGAAACACTATCTCCAAAAAAAAGTAAAGCTAATATACATTCACACTGATATTCTCTTGCCACTGCAAGCAAACTACAGATGCATAAGGCACTCCGTGCATCTACCTCTATGTGTGTACTGGGGTGTCCAACCCAGGCCAACAGGCTTTGCAAGCAGCACCTTTAACCACTGAGCCATCTCCTCAGCCCCAGACTGATGCTTTCTAGTAACTACTCTTGTGCACACATATAGTGGAATATGTGAATACCTGTAATGCTTTAATCTCATGAATTCTTTGACAAAGTCTTTCTGACAAAATGTAGGCTAATATGTGCTCGTATGTAAAATAAACATATGATCTGAAACAATGCTCTCATAATTAGAAAATTGAACACAACCAGTAGTAGTAGCACATGTTTATAATCCCAGTACTCAGGAGGTGGTGACAGAAGGATCAGGAGTTCAAAGCCAATCTTAGGTACACAGCAAGCTCAAGGATAGCCAGGGCTACATGAGACTTTGTCTTAAAAAAACAAAAATAGGGGCCGGGTGTGGTGGCACATGCCTTTAATCCCAGCATTTGGGATGTAGAGGTAGGAGGATCGCCATGAGTTCGAGGCCACCCTCAGACTACATAGTTAATTCCAGGTCAGCCTACTTTAAGATTCTACCTTAAAAAAAAAAAAATAGGGGGTGGAAAGATGGCTCAGTCTGTAAAGCGCTTGCTGCACAAGCATGAAGATATGAGATTATATTCCCAGCACCCACTTAAAAAATAAATAATCTTGGCTGGGGAAATGCCTTACTGTTTAAGTGTTTGCCTGCCAAGCCTAAGGACCCTGGTTTGATTCCTCAGGACCCACGTGAGCCAGATGCACAAGGGGACGCATGTGTCAGGAGTTCGTAGGCAGTGGCTAGAGGCCCTGGTGTGACAATTCTCTCTTTCTCTCTATCTGCCTCTTCTCTCTCTCTCTCTCAAATAAATAAGACATTTTTAAGATAAATAATCTGTAACACTTGGAAGGCAGAGGTAGTAGGATTGCTATGAGTTCAAGGTAATCCTGAGACTACATAGTAAATTCCATGTTAGCCTGGGCTAGAGCAAGACCCTAGAAAAACAAAACAAAAATAAATAAATACATAAAAACAAACAAGCTGGTTATGGTGGTTACATGCCTGTAATCCCATGCTAAGAAGACAGAGACAAGAGGATCCCTGGGGTTTGCTGGCTAAGTAGAGCTCTATCGGTGAGCTCTATGTTCAGTAAGAGGCTATGTCTTAAAAATATAAGGTGGAGGCTGGAGAGATGGCTTAGTGGTTAAGCGCTTGCCTGTGAAGCCTAAGGACCCCGGTTCAAGGCTCCATTCCCCAGGACCCATGTTACCCAGATGCACAGAGGGCGCACACATCTGGAGTTTGTTTGCAGTGGCTGGAGGCCCTGGAGTGCCCATTCTCTCTCTCTCTCTCTCTCTCTCTCTCTGCCTCTTTCTCTGTCTGTCACCCTCAAATAAATAAGTAAAAATGAATAAAAAATTTGTATGTATATATATATATATATATGTATGCGTATGTATGTAAGGTGGAGCCAGGCATGGTGGCACACACCTTTAATCCCAGCAGTTGGGAGGCAGAGGTAAGGAGGACTGCCATGAGTTTGAGGCCACCCTGAGATTACATAGTGAGTTACAGGTCTGGGCTAGAGTGAAACCTTACCTCAGGAAAAATAAATAAATAAATAAATAAATACACACACACACACACACACACACACACATATATATATATATATATATATATATATATATACATACAGTTATAGTGGAGGGCTAGAGAGATTGCTTAGTGGTTAAGGCACTTGCCTGTGAACTCTAAGGACCGAGGTTCAATTCCCCAGAACCCATGTAAGCCAGATGCACAAGATCATGCATACACACAAGGTGGTGCATGCATCTGGAGTTCAACTTCAGTGACTAGACGTCCTGGCATGCCAATTCTCTCTCCTCTCTCTCTTATAAAAAATACAAAAAAAAATAAGGTTGCCGGGCATGGTGGTGCACGCCTTTAGTCCCAGCACTTGGGAGGCAGAGGTAAGGGGATCACTGTGAGTTCGAGGTCACCCTGAGACTACACAGTGAATTCCAGGTCAGCCTGAGCTAGAGTGAAACGCTACCTCAAAAAAACAAAATAAATAAATAAGCAAGGTACAGAGTGACTGAGGAAAACATCTGATATTGACCTCTGGCCTCTACACACACATATGCACATGTACATACAACCCCCATATACATACCTACATACATACAAACATGCATACACACACAAAAAATTGAAAAATGAATAAGCACAGTTAAGATGCTTCAATTAAACCTTGAGCTAATCATTTCACCTTCTTACTATATCAGTCTCTCTAGTTAGAAGACGCCATACTTATACAGTAAGCAAAATGTAGTACCTCCTATATTCTGCTCCTCGGAAAAGATTTAGAGGGTTTCTCCAGACCTTGCATTCTGAAAAAAAAAGGGCAGGGGGAGAAGTAGTTTAATCAGATGCAATTAAATCTTCACTAGCCAGCATTTATTGTCAACCCACTGCACTCTAAACACACTGCTACCACAGATGGCACAGATATAAATGAAGCATAAGCAAAACTGCTCAGTGGTTACAGGTGTTTGCTTTGCAAATCCTGAAGGCCCAGGGTCACTTCCTCAGTGCTCAGGTGCAAAGTGGCGCATTTATCTGGAGTTCATTTGCAATAGCAGGAAGCCCTGCTACACACTCATACTCTCTCTCCTCCTCTCTTTCTCTCAAATAAATTTTTTTAATTGATAAAATGTAATAAACACGATTTTTGTTTAGATGAGCAGTTCTCAAATATGATTCATGCAAAATAAGAATTTTTGCAGTAACTTCTAAGAAATAATTTGCTTTTTTTTTTTTTTTTGGTTTTTCGAGGTAGGGTCTCACTCTAGCCTAGGCTGACTTGGAATTTACTATGTAGTCTTAGGGTGGCCTCCTCAAACTCACGGCTGACTTGGAATTTACTATGTAGTCTTAGGGTGGCCTCCTCAAACTCACAGCAATCCTCCTACCTCTGCCTCCTAAGTGCTGGAATTAAAGGCATGCACCACCATGCCTGGCTCTTTTCAAACTTTTTTGACTTGCTGAAAATATAACTCAGTGTTAGAGCACTTGCCTAGCATGGGTAAGACCCTGAATTACACTCCCAGCACTGGCAGAGGAGGGGAGCTATTGCTGACTTGAAGTCAGGTGCATGACCCTGAGAGTGAGGGCTTCCTTGAATTTTGTGCCCCAGGCAGCTCACTTGCAATCTTACCGCCCACCTGCAAAGTTGAACTAGTGGTACAAAATGAGTAATGGTTTACAACTAGTACTTATTCATTAGAGAGAAAGAGAGAGACAACTGGCATACCAGGGCCTCAGCCATTGCAATCAAACTCCAGACACTTGCACCACCTAGTGGGCGTATGCAACCTTGCACTTGCCTCACCTTTATGCATCTGGTTTATGTGGGATCTGGAGAGAGATTGAATATGGGTCCTTAGGCTTCACAGGCAAGCGCCTTACCTGCTAAGCTATATCTCCAGTCCTAATACTTTTTTAAAAAATATTTTATTTATTTAAGAGAGAATGAGAATGCCAGGGCCTCTACCCACTGCACATGCACCATGTTGTGCATCTGGTTTTTACATGGGTCCTGGTGAATTAAACTCGGATCCTTATGCTTTGTAGGCAAGTGCCTTAACCACCGAGGCATCTCTCCAGCCCCAACCAGTAGGACTTCAGTGTGAGTAAAGGTAGGACACTAAGTTGTACTAGTAGTCATCATATTCTTCATTTACCAATGTGAAACATTTTGTGGACCACTACATCTTTTATTTTTTTTTTGTTTATTTTTATTTATTTAAGAGCGACAGACAGAGAGAGAAAGAGGCAGATAGAGAGAAAGAGAGAGAGAGAATGGGTGTGCCAGGGCCTCCAGCCACTGCAAACGAACTCCAGATGCATGCGTCCCCTTGTGCATCTGGCTTACGTGGGTCCTGGGGAATTGAACCTCGAACCAGGGTCCTTAGACTTCACAGGCAAGCATTTAACCACTAAGCCATCCCTCCAGCCCCTGCTACATCTTTTCTGTCCTCCACAGTACCAAATGCATACACTGTAAAAGCAGCTAGCAATATTCTTTTGCTGTCAACTTATTTATATCTGTTATCTTTTACCAAGCTAGAATATTCTTAAGGTATTTTTATACTAATTATTAATGATTTACTTATAATAGAGAATAAAATCATTTGGATTATTATTATAATTATTTATACACTAAACTATGAAATTCCTAGGGATATAATTATACCATCTTCATTTTGTTTTATTTTTTATTTATTTATTTTTGTGTTTTTCAAGGTAGGGTCTCGCCTAGCTCAGGCTGACCTCGAATTCATGGTGATCCTTCTACTTCTGCTTTCCAAGTGCTGGAGTTAAAGACATGGGCCACAGTGCCCAGCTCTTTTCGTTTTTAGACAGGTTTTCACTATGTAACTTAGGCTGATCTCAAACTCCTGATCTTCCTGACTCCACCTCCTTAATACCGGAATGACAGGCATGTACCACCAAGTCTAGCTTCACAGTCAATTAATTTGTCTTCTTTTTAGGAGTTCTGAAATTATTTTTTGAGAGATGAAAAAGAGACAGGAAAGGAAATTATTATTGTTCCTTCCTGTATCTGTAATGATCAGCAAGACCATCATCAGTGGTCCTGGTTATGCTTTAGGGTCCCATTTACTTGTACATCTTCAGGGACTTTGCCTGTCCACATATAAAAGTACCAGCCATTGAGCTCAAATTGTATTTTTCTATTAAACTCAACTGTAGTGACTAGGTTTATTATGAGAATCATATTAAGGATTTAGTCCAGGGTCTCACATGCTAGGCAAGTGCTCTACCAATGCTAAACTCTTAGCCCTTATTTATTGTGTTACTAGTATCTATACCAAACAAAAAATAACAATAATCCAATATCACTTTCATTTGACTTTGAAAACTTCGCTTTCATAATTATAAAAAATTATTACTTAATACATATACTGTAGTAGCCTATTATAACATGTAACACTGTACTATCCATTCAGGAAGAACTGAGATTTCTGCTGTACTAGGGGTCAAATCCAGGGCCTTACATGTACTAGGCAAGTGCTCTACCACTGAGCTCCATCCCCAGCCCCCTTTTATTTTGAGATAGGATCTTGTTAAATTATCCAGGCTGGCCTTGAATTGCTATGCAGCCCAGGCAGACCTTGAACTGCGATCCTTCTGCCCAGTCTCCAGTGTAGGTGAGATCATAGGCATATGCCACCATGCCTTGCTAAAAACTGAGATTTTGTTGGCTTTGTAAATATACTGAAAAGAAGAAAACAATTTTTCCTACTTTGCTCTCTTGAAAGACAAAGCTAATTGTCTTGGATTTCTGCTTGATCAGTTATTACATCCTTTGACTAGCTGTTGTGTATACATGCAGAGAGAAACAGATTTTAATTTCTCATCTTTATTATGGCCAATAGTGGCCATCTGACAAAGGTCTAATGAGTTTGTTGGGTGGGATGGGGAAGCCTTTTCTCTTTCTTGCTGAATAGAAGGTGGATCTGGTGGCTAAAGCCTGAGTAAACACCTTGGACCACAAGGTAAAAACTGCACTCAGAGACGGTAGGCTAACAAACTAGAAAGGGTCTGGGCCTTTGAAGAACGACGCTCTCCATACCAACCACAGATTACCCATAGTTGCATGAAAGACAGTTTTCTCTCTGTTTTACTCTATTTGGACTGATATAACAACATAAATCGAATAAGTTACAAACAGCACAAGTTTATTTCTCATGATTTTGGAGGCTGAGAAATCCATGATCAAGGTACTGGCAGATCTGGTATCTGGTAAAGACTCACTTTCCAGTTTACAGATGGTACCTTCTTGCTATGTCCTCCCAAAATGAAAGGAAGTTCTTTTATTAGGGCACGAATTCTACTCATGAGAGTTCCACATTCCTGACCTAATAACCTCCGAAAGCTATACCTCCTAACAACACACTGATGATTAGATTTCAATATATGGGTGGAGGGAGGAGCAGCAAACATATAAAACTACAAATTAGAGTACTCTGTCATTTTGTTTTCTATCATCCACAAGTGAAGTGAGTCTTTTTCTTTTTGTTTTGTTTTGTTTTGAGGTAGGGTCTTACTCTGGCCAAGGCTGACCTGGAATTGCCTATAAAGTCTCAGAGTGGCCTCAAACTCACAACAATCCTCCTACCTCAGCCTCTCAAGTACTGGGATTAAAGGCATGTGCCACCACACCCGGCTGCAAAGTGAGTCTTAATTAGAGAGCTCTAAAAACACTGAAAAGTAGTCACCTGACACATGATGTCTGACAGTTTCATTTTCTCCCTTGCTGGAATGATGACCCGGCTCTGAAATGGTGCTTTCTGCTCCTCCCATCAGTGGTCTCAAATGGCTTATAGATACTTGCTCAATAAAAGACGTGCCATGCTTATGGAAGTACCACCATTCAAATATCTATGACAAAGAGAAAACATCTTTCACTTAAAGTAAAATCAATCAACAGAAAAATGAGTTCAAATTAAAACATTCTTCTGAAATGTTCCTGCTCAAATCAGCACTTTAAATGTATTATACTCCATACCCCCACCAAATCCTTAAACCCCAAACTCCCAGTAACATATGCTATGTAAAAGTGAAATTTGTCATGAAGTTTGGACAAACTTAGGCAAAGCTCTACACTTATAATAAAGAATTAAAAATAGTATGAGTGGGGTGGAGAGATGGCTTAGCAGTTAAGGCGCTTGCCTGAGAACGCTAAGGACCCGGGTTCAGTTCCTCAGAATCCACTTAAGCCAGATGCACATAGTGGCACATGTGTCCGGAGTTCGTTTGCAGTGCCTAGTGCTTCTGGCATGCCCAATCTCTCTCAATAAATAAATATTAAAATATATATACATATGTACATTGGGCCAGGCATGGTGGTACACACCGTTTAATCCCAGCACTCGGGAGGCAGAGGTAGGAGGATTGCCGTGAGTTCGAGGTCACCCTGAGACTCCATAGTGAATTCCAGGTCTGCCTAGAGTGAGACCCTACCTCGAAAAACCAAAAAAAAAATATATATATATATATATGTATGTATGTATGTATGTGTGGGTGTGTGTGTGTGTACATATATATATATATATATTTTGAGGTAGGGTCTCACTCTGAAAAACATATTTTAAAAAAGAATAGTATGAGTGATCATATGTAATTGCTCATGCCTGTAATCTCAGCTTTTGGGAGGCCACGGGCAGGAGGATCATGAGTTCAAGGATAGCTTAGGCTACAAAGTGAGTGTTGAAACTATAATTTAATTCTGTATGTCATACTGTCATGTTATTCTATCTGTAGCATAGTTAAAAATCATGTTTAAACTTTTAAAATTATTTATTTGCAAGCAGAGAGAGACAGACAGAGAGAATGGGCATGCTAGGATCTCCAGCCACTGCCAACAGCCTCCCGATTCATGTGCCACCCTGTGCATCTGGCTTTACATGGGTACTGGAGAATCGAACTTGCATTGTTTGGCTTTGCAGGCAAGTACCTTAACCACTGAACCATCTCTCCAGCCCTCACACTTTTTAATCTAACATTTTACTTTAATCAAATGGTCAGTGTTAATCCTTATTTTAAAAAAATCCATGGCTGGGCACAGTGGTTCACTTCTAGCATCCCAACACTCAGGAGGCAGAGACAGGGCATCTCTAGTTCCAGGACAGCCTAGGCTACATAGCCAGATCCTGTCTCATAGGGGAAAAAATCCTGAACACAAATACTACCATTTCTACAAAAGCTACAGAGCACCACCTACAGATAAGAAAAAAGAATAGATAAAAATCTACTGGTCATTCGTGGTAGAGCACTTCTTAATATTTCTATCGGTAGCAGTATTTTTCCAAAGCAGACAAGACAAAATGCTAGATCCTATTGATGTTAATGAGAATTATAATATTTTAAATTAAAAATGATATCTTGGGCTGGATAGATGGCTCAGTGGTTAAAGGCACTTGCTTATAGTCTGCAAACCCAGGCTCAATTCCCAAGCCATTTATGTAAGCCAGCTGCATAAAGTGGTACAAGTCTTTGGGCTAGAGAGATGGTTTCATGGTTTAAGGTGCTTGCCTACCCATATAAGCCAGATGCACAAGGTGGCACATGCATCTGGAGTTTGTTTGTAGTGGCTAGACCCTGGCGTATCCATAACACATTAATTAATTTCAATTAATTTAATAATTAAAAAGAAGGTGGCACCTTGAAGACACCTTGAAGTTGTCCTCTGACGTCCCCACATGTGATGTACCATGTGCACTTACACAAACATGCACACATATTAAGTAAATAATTTTTTTTAATATCATTGAAGTTTAAAAATTGAGTTAATTAGGTTCCTTTATTGTGGGGCTTCACAGGATAACTACCAAAATTCATTAAGTGCTCAGTGAGCCAGATATGATATTACAAACTTCTACACACATTATCTCATTTGTTTCCTTCAATATTGCAAAATGGATACTACTATTTCCCATTTATAAATGAGAAACTAGACTTGGAAAAACTACAGACTAAATTCCAGATTCATATAGTCTGTCTAATATTATCAACATAAAATATTGTGAGATCTTATATAAAATCTGTATGTCTAGGTTCTGTTTAAGCCATTTAAAATTTTTTTAATTTGATAACACCAATTGCAGGTCTATATGGTAATATCAAGATTATCCAGTACTAAGAAGCCAGGCGTGGTGGCGCACGCCTTTAATCCCAGCACTCAGGAGGCAGAGGTAGGAGGATCACCATGAGTTCGAGGCCACCCTGAGACTCCATAGTGAATTCCAGGTCAGCCTGGGCTAGAGTGAGACCCTACCTCGAAAAACCAAAAAAAAAAAAAGATTATCCAGTACTCAAAGTAAATAATGAACTCTTATACTCTGCCCATTTCATTCATTTTAAAGTACTAGTGTGGGCCCTTTAGGCACTAAATTTCTAACCCATCCCAATCCCTCTCTGACTACAGTATACAAGTCTTTAAGATGCAATAAATAAAACTTATGCCTATAGTCCCAGTACTTAAGAGGCTGAGGCAGCAGGACCATTGTGAGTTGAGGCCTACAGAGTGAGACCCTTTCTTAAAATTAAAAGAAAAATACACCCCAAATCCTAATATGCAATAAATAACTGCAGTGCTCTAAAAGTAGAGAGGAAATGCAGTGTTCCCCAAACTTGTTTAAACAGGGAATTTTTTTTTTTTTCTTGAGGTAGGGTCTCACTCTAGCCTAAGCTTACCTGGAACTCATTCTATAGTTCCAGGCTGGTCTCAAACTCACAGCAATCCTCCTACATCTGCCTCCTTCACAGAGTGCTGAGATTAAAGACATGTGCCATCACGTCCAGTTTTAATAGGGAATTATTTTTCCAACTGTCAAAACATATTTTAGAAGTGTTGGCACTAAGTATAAACAAGGTCTTTAGATGAATATCAAAACATATGTAAATGGAAACTACTTACAAATATTAGTCCAGATATCAAAGAAGATGTCCCTGTAAGTGCCACATAGAACTTGGGTGTCAAGGAATTTAAGAACCCTGTCACTGTTAAAAGAGAAAACATCAAGTTTTAAAAAGCACATATTTAAAGTAAGTTACAATTATGCAGGCAGGCATCTCTGAGTGAAGGGATGGAAGCAGTGTAGATGCTTGACTTCTGATGAGGTTATGTCCTGATGATAACATCACAAACTGAAAATATTGCAAGTAAAAAATGAATGTCCTGGGAGCTGGAAAGATGGCCTAGTGGTTAAGGTGCTTGCCTGCAAAGTGAAAGGACCCATGTTCAATTCCCCAGGACCCATGTAAGCCAGATGCACAAAGTGGTGCATGCATTTGGAGTTTGTTTACAGTGACTGGGCGCCCTCACATGCTCATTCATTCTCATTCTCTCTCTCTCTCTGCCTTCCTCTCTCCCAAATAAATAAATAAAAATACAATCTAAAAAAATGAATGCGCCAGGTGTGGTAGCACACACCTTTAGTTCCAGCGCTCTGGAGGAAGAGGTAGGAGGATCACTGTGAGTTCAAGGCCAGCCTGAGACTACATAGTGAATTCCAGGTCAGCCTGGGCTACAGCAAGACCCTATCTCAAAAAAAAAAAAAAAAAAAGTTATACCTCTATCAAAACATCAAAGATTAGCGGCCGGTTGTGGTGGTGCACACCTTTAATCCCAGCACTTGGGGGACAGTGGTAGGAGGATTGCTGTGAGTTTGAGGCCACCCTGAGACTACATAGTGAATTCCAGGTCAGCCTGGGCTACAGCGAGATGCTACCTTGAAAAAACAATAAAAAAATACATACATATATATGTATATGTGTTTATATATATATCTTTTGATTTACTGTGTAAAAATGGATTTCACACTGCTGATTAGTTAAATAAGAAGCAAATCAAAATAAGGTTTGACATATGCAAAGCCCTAGGTTTAGTGTATAGCAAGCGCATACACACAAACAAAGTCAAAATTGGATAATTTCGGCTTGCTTTCCAGCGTAAAACTAAAGTACTTATAAGCCATAACTTAGAGTAGAACTTTGGCAAAACTACAAGGATAAGAAGCTAATCATACTTTTTAAGGGCAGTTTAAAACAGCCTCCTCAGTGTGATGGTGGCCAGCTCATATCTGCAATCCAAGCACTTGGGAGGTGCAGGAGGACCAGCAGTTCAAGATCATTCCTGGTTTCGTAACAAACTCAAGGTTGGGCTACAAGAAACGCTGTCTCAAAAACAAATAAAACTACTCTTTAATTAGTAAGCTACAAACTAGTATTTCATATCACAGGGAACGAAATTGTGTGTATTTGGTAAATTAGCTCAAGAGGTAAAATAGCTCAAAGAAAAGGAAGAACAAATCTCTCAAGCCGTGCATGATAGTTCACGCTATCATCAATCTCAGCATTTGGGAGGCTAAGGCAGGCTTTCTGCGAGCTCATGGTTAGTCTGGGCTGTAGAGACAGCTCAGTGGTTAAAGGCACTTGTTTGTAAAACCTGACGGCTCAGGTTTGATTCCCTAGTACCCATGTAAAAAGCTAGGCCACCAAGTGGTGCATGTATATAGAGTTCATTTGCAGCAGCAAGAGGCCTTTGTGCGGCCATTCTCTCCCTCTCCTCCCCTCCACCCCACTTACAAACAATATTTGTTTTTAAATAAAAACAGACCGGGCATGGTAGTGCACGCCTTTAATCCCAGCACTCAGGAGACAAAGGTATGAGGAGCACTGTGAGTTTGAGGGCAGCCTGAGACTACATAGTGAATTCCAGGTCAGTCTAAGCTAGATCAAAACCCTACCTCAAACAAACAAACAAAAAAAAAAAAAAAAAAAAAAACATGGCTCTGCACTGACTTACTGAAATACTGGGCCATAATTTTTTGCTTCAAATAACTCTCTCATAAATACTTCAGTGTGTTTTGTTTTGAGATAGGGTCTTATGCAGCCCAGGCTGACCTCAAAGCAGCTATATAGCTCAGGATGACCTTGAACTACTGGATCCTCCTGTATCTACCTCCTAAGTGTTGGGATTTCAGGATAATGCCACCATGCCCAGTTTATGTGGTGCTGGGGATCCAATCCAAGGCCTTGTGAATGCTAGGCGAGCACTTTATCAACTGAGCTATAACCCTAATCCCAATACTTTGTGTTTTAAATGAAATTAAAATTTCTAGTAATTACCTGCTCTTATCTAATGGCATATTTAGTTAACATGCAAAAAAACAAAACACAATGATAAATTACTAGGCATGATGATGTGAGCCTGTAATCCCAGCATTCTGGAGCCTGAGTCTAGAAAGTCTCCAGTTTGAGGACAGCCTCAGCTACATAGTGAGATCCTGTCTGGCCACATAATAAGGCCTTGTCACAAAACAAAACAAAACCAAAATTAAGTCAGGGCATGGTGGCACATACCTCTAATGCCAGTACTTGGGAGGTGGAAGCAGGTGTTCAAGGCCAGTCTGAATCCAGCCTAGGCTACATGAGACTCTGTCTCCAAACAATAATGATAATTAATAATAATAATAATAATGGTAATAGAAAAATATGATAAACTCAGTAACATTTCAATGAGCACACTAACTACTACTAAACAGTTCATCTACCTGTTTTACACATACCAAATTAGTACCTGTCTTCTAAAAATTCCAAAGTCAGCTGGCTGTGGTGGCACACACCTTTAATCCAATCCCAGCACTCAGGAGGCAGAGGTAGGAGGATTGCAGTGAGTTTGAAGCCACCTGCCACTTCATAGTGAATTCCAGGTCAGCGTGGGCTAGGCCAGACCCTACCTCGAAAGCAACAACAAAGAATCCAAAATATTTCAGAACATTATCCCACAACCTTTCATGTCATCACATGGTACAGAAAAGAGATGACTGCCTTTTCTCACTACATAAAAATTAACCACTGTACTTATGGAGTCATCGTCTAACGGAAATACTCCTATGTCTTAGGGCTGCTGCAAGAAACGGAATAACAGAAGAGGCCCTGGACCCCATCCATTTCATCCTATCTAGAGCTAAAGAAAAGCATTTGCAAAATCCATCGATCACCACTTCTTAAATTCTTCAGCCCAGGCTACATAAGTACTCTGCAAATGTTGAGAGAACATTTTATTTATTTATTTTAGAAAGGGACACACACACAGAGAGAGAGAGAGAGAGAGAGAGAGAGAGAGAATGGGCGTGCCAGGGCCTCCAGGCAGCGCAAACAAATTCCAGATGCATGCGCCACCTTGTGCATCTGCCTTACATGGGTCCTTAGGCTTCGCAGGCATGCGCCTTAAAGGCTAAGCCACCTCTCCAGCTCTGAACGAACATTTTGAGGATGGTCTGAGTCCAGCCTAGGCTACATGAGACCTTGTCTCCAAATAATAATAGAAAAATATGATAAACTCAATAACATCTCAATGAGCATACAAACTAAACAGTTCATCTACCTTTCTCCTTCTCTCTCCCTTTCACTTACGAATAAGCCTAAAAGAACACACAAATACATCAGGAAAACTCTTTTTTGGCAAGCACCTTAACCGCTGAGCCATCTCCCCAGTCCTTTTTTTTTTTTTTTTTTTTTTTTTTTTTTAAGACAGTGTCTCTCTCTTGCTCAGGAACTCATGCTGATTTTCCTACGTCAGCCTCCCAAGCGCTGGGATTAAAGGCGTGAGCTACTACATCGGGTTCCGAAAACTATTCACAAGAACTCTTTGACAACTATCTTAAAACAAAAGCGCGGTCCACTAAGATCGTGCTGCTTTCTCTCTCGCACCACGGATGCGCTTGTCTTTCTGTCTGGGTGTGCGGTTCTTACTCGCGGATGGGCAGCTGGAGAGCCAAAGGTTCGGCTTTTCAAAAGGCCTGTGCAAACAGGAAGAGTGGCTCTACACGTCAAGTTCCAGACTGGATCTCTCTCTGCGGTCCCAGCACCTGAGGCTAGCGGCTTTTCGGGTGCAGGAGAGAGGGCGGGTCCTCGGAGCTCCGGGGAGGGGCCAGCACGCGGCCGCCCAGGTTTGACAGTCAGCTGCGGGGCAGTGGCCTACGAGCAAACCCAGTGGGTCGCGCCCCACCCAGCCCTTCTGCACAGCGACCACTGAGCATCCCCGTCCTGTGTCGCTCGTCCCCCACCACCCCCCGCCCCCCCCACCACCACCACCCCCTCTCCTGGGCGCCCGGCCGTCCCGGGAGGTTTGGGCCTCTCACCCGCTGTCAGGTTGTCACACAGCCTCAGCGGGACCCTCAGGGCGTACAGCAGCCCCAGGCCGGCCAGGAACCACAGCGAGTTGCCCGAGCTCGCCAGCCCGGCCCGCAGCCGCTCTCTCCAGCCGAGCGGCGGGCCCAGGCCCAGGCCCAGGCCCAGAGCGTGGGCATGAGGCGACGCCGCGGCGCCCGACGCTTCGCACAAGCCTTCGCGCTCCGCCATCTTGCGGCTCGGGCGGGCGCGGGGAGCTGGGAGGGAAGAAGGGCAGGAAACCCGCACTTGGGAATCCTGGGATCGTGGCGGACCTGAACTTGGCCTCCGACAAGGCCGAGTCCCGGGCAGTTGGAGCGAGGCGAGCCCTGGAAGGTGGCGGAGCGCGTCCTGGGGGGACTTAAAAGTGCTTCGGCGGGGCGGGGAAGGGTCGGCGGGACGGGCGCTGAGACGCGACGCGGCAGTGACGTGTGTGAGGGTCCCCTCGGCCCCCATGCCCGGGGTTGGAAAAGACTCCGGTCGACCCTGGGGGCCCGGCAGCTCCCAGCGCCTGGCATTCGGCTGTCGTGGACGACGGCAAAGCCACCGCGCAAACTTTTAGGAGTAGCAACTACTTGGTCCGATGGAGCCCCAGCGCCCGGGGACAGTGGCAGCCCGCTGCCGGCGTAGGCCGGATGCACGGGGAGATGTCTGTAACTCGGGGGGCAAAGACGTGAGGCTTCGAGGACAAAGCCGGCTGGTTTCGTGAGTGGCGGGCGCTTGGAGCCGTCACCCCGGCGCGGAACTGACAGGGCGGCGCGCTCGCGGTCTGCGTTTCCGGGCGGACCCTTCCGACGGCCCCATCCCTCGGCTTCCTTCCCGGCCTGCCTCGCGCCCGCCGCCGGCCGGGCTGGGCCATTGCAGCCCAAGATGGCCGACTTCGAGGATCGGGTGTCGGATGAGGAGAAGGTAAGGGGTCCGCCCCTCTCTCTCTCTCTCTTTTTCTCTCTGTCCCTCTCACGTTCCCCCTTGGACGGGGGACAGGGGCTTGGCCCAGCAGCACGGAGGAGCCGGGCCGTGACGTCGGGAAAAAGCGGGCTCTTTCCCCGTGCAGGCACACGCTCGGTGCCGCCGGGACGCTTCCTTCTTAAAGGGTCTCTCCTCTCCCTCGCGGTGGCCCCACATCCCCATTCCTCAACTCTCCCTTCCCAGCCCGAGGCCTTCCTAGAAGAGAGGGGGGGACACTTCCCGTATTGAATCTGGAACTGGGCACTCTTCCGTAATTACCACGGGAGGTGATGGTGATGTCGCGACGTGTCATGCAGCAGTTATTTTACCGCCTTTGGCTGTTGGGGCTCACCCCACTTTCCCCCTCCCCCCATTTTTATATATGACTGAAGCTAGTTTAGGACGAGTCACTTCCTGGTTAGGGTGGCCTCTTAACTTCCCTTTTGCTCCTCCTTCCCCAGGAAGTGATTTTGCTGTCAGGACTGCTCCACGGGGAGAGGTCTTCAAGCATTGTCCACCTTACTACAACGCCCCCAATTCGCTACTCTCTATAAATCTGTAAGCCCCAGGGCGTTTGCTTCAGAATTTGACCATCCCTCTTTTCCCTTCTGATGCTGTCTTGCTTGAATGCACTGCATCCCATGTGTCTTAATCCTCTTAGCCATAATTTCTTTTTTGAAAATAGTTTTTGGCTCCCTTGTTAATACGTGAAGACTAGTCAGTGGATTACTTGTAACTGCAGAAAGGTTTGATATATTAAATAAACCTCACCTGAACACATTCAAGTCTAAACAAAGCATCCTACCTTTTTGGTGCCCCACAGTGGTTGATTATAATTTTGTCTGCGTGCGATTTTGCATACTTAGTTCTTTAAAAGTGTCTTAAATGCGATGGTATATTCTTTTCTTTCTTTCGTTTTCTTCTTTTAGGCAGGGTCTCACTCTAGCCCAGGCTGACCGGAAACTCACTCTGTAGCCCCAGGCTGTCCTTGAACTCATGGTGATCCTCCTAGTCTTAAATAGGTTGTATAAAACAGGTTTTAAAAAAAAAAGTTTTTCAGTATATATATAAAATTTTAGGGCCTGTAGAAATTAGAATATTCTCATCACATAACTAGTTATAGGAAAATAATTGTGTCTTTTGTTTCATTCTGTGGTGACAGTGTGCACATTCAGATCTGTAAAACCTACCTGGGTTCTTTTTGTAATAGAAAGACTGGGACAGTTGCTTGCAGACCCTCAGTGTCAGACCTGCACATCTCTCAAAGTTCTAACTCAAGAAGCCTAACTTTTGCTTTTCTCCTTTCTCTTTTTTGGATGCAAGCTGAAGTCTTAAGTATGTTTTCCCTGGCACTCTGGGGCTTTTTCACCTATTCCTCGATAAAATCTCTTTTCCCTTACTCAAAAGAAAGGAAGGGCTGGGAATATGGCTCAGCAGTTAAGGTACTTCCCTGCAAAGCCTAAGGCACGGGGTTCAATTCCCCAGTGCCCACATAAAGCTGGATGCACAAAGTGGCACAAATATCTGGAGTTCATTTACCAGAGCCACTATGCCTTGGCACACCCATTTTTTTTGTGTGTGTGTATCTGCTTGCAGATTACTTAATTAATTAACTAATAAAGGAAGAAGGAAGGCAGGCATGAAGGAAAGAACAATTAGAATGAGAGAAGACTGTTTGAAGATATTTTATTTTTATTACTTTATTGGAGAGAGAAAGAATGGGATGCCAGGGCCTCTAGCCACTGCAAATGAACGCTAGATGCATGTGCCACCTTGTGCATCTGGCTTATGTGGGATCTGGGGAATCAAGTATGGGTCCTTAGGTCAAAGGTAAATGCCTTAACCACTAAGCCATCTCTTTAGCTCCGAGAGGACTGTTTTTGATCCAATGCTCTGCACAAAATAATTTAAAATATTATAAGTATAGCATGCTATCTTGAAATACTGTTAATACTTAATACCTTTCAGTGACAACAGAGTTTGGAATGCAGCTCTGTGGTTAAGTACTTAACCTACATACAAGGTCCTATGTTTGGACCTCAGTATTGCAAATCATAAAATAATAGTAATAATAATACTGGGTGTAGGGAGATGGCTCAGTGGTTAAAGGCATCTGGTCTCAAAGCCTGACAGCCTAGATTTTGATTTCCGAGAAGCCACCTAAAGCCAGATGCACAAAGTGGTGCGTGCATGCATCTGGAGTTTGTTTGAAGCTGCTAGAGGCCCTGGTGCACCCACTCACTCTTGCGGTCTCTGGGTAGCCTCGACCTCACAGCAGTCCTCCTACCTAGGCCTTCTGAGTGCTGAGATAAAAGACATGCACTATCACATCTGGCTACAGAGAGAATGGGCACCCCAGGGCCTCTAACTGCAAAATAAATAAATAAATAAAAATAAAATTAAAAAAACTCCAGATGCGTGTGCTACTTTGTTCATCTGGCTTTACATGAGTACTGGGGAATCAGACTCTGGTTATTAGGCTTTATAGGCAAGCACCTTAACTGCTAAGCCATCTTTTTAAGAATTTATTCTTTTGTTGTGGCTTTTTGAGACAGGATCTTGCTATGGCTTTTTTTGATTCCCCAGTAGATCTAGCTAGTGTGGAATTTGCTGTGTAGACCAGGCTGGCCTACAGTTTATGGTAATACTCCTGCCTCTGCCTCTTGTGTTCTAGAATTATTGGTATGTGCCACAATGCTGAGTTTTTATTAAAGTTTTATCCACATTGTCTTTATTAATGTGGATAATGAAGTATAGTGATGTAGCAAAATCTTTAAGATTTGAGATTACTGATTTTGTTTGTTTGTTTGTTTCGAGGTAAGGCCTCCCTCTAGCCCAGGCTGACCTGGAATTCACTATATAATCTCAGGGTGGCCTTGAACTCTTGTTGATCCTCCTACCTCTTCCTCCCAGGTGCTGGAATTAAAGGCGTGTGCCACCATGCCTGGCTGAGATTACTATCATTTTGTTAGGTTCCTTTTCCCAGAAACCTATTAATACGTCTAAATAGTGAATAAAAAAGGAAGAACTTTGAATTGTAAGCATGCTTGAGTTCTTGTTCATCTTCATACCTACTTAACCTCGTTTCCTCTCACCTTCAGATTCATTTTAACTAAATTCAAGATTTGAGGATTGGGGAGATGGCTCAGTGGTTAAAGAGCACTTGCTGCTTAAGCATGAGATCTACTCAGGCCCAAGTTCCCAAATTTGACTCCCCAGAACCCACTTACATGGGGCTGGAGGGATGGATTAGCAGTTAAAGCACTTGCCTGCAAAGCCAAAGGGCCTAGGTTCAATTCCCCAGGACCCACGTTAGCCATGTGCACAAGGGGGTGCACATGTCTGGAGTTTGTTTGCAGTAGCTGGAGGCCCTGGCACGCCCATTCATTCTCATTCTCTCTCCCCCCCACCTTTCTCTATCAAATAAACAAATAAAACCATAATATAATTAAAACAAGCTGGGCATGGCCATACACATCTGTAACCCCAGTCCTGGGGCCTTGTTGATGGATAGCTGCTCCAGACTGAAGGAGACCCCATGTCAAGGTAATTCATGGATGAGCAGTACGAGAAGGACACCTCTCCTCTGGCCTCTGTACGCGGTTGCATCAGGCAGGCACATCTGCACACATCACATACACATGTACATGCAAAAAAAAAATGGAGAAAGTATTTTACATTTGATTCATTAGCAAGTAACCCTTAGTGAAATTTTTGTCCTATGAGCTGCCCACAACCACATCACTATTATAAAGAGATTTTACTTATTTGATAATTGATTTTTGAAACAAGGTCTCACTCTATAGCCCAAGCTGGCCTGGATCCACTATAGCCCAGACTGACCTCAAATTCATAGTGATCCTCCTGTCTCAGCATCCTAAGTGCTAGGCTTATAGTTGTGAGCCACCCCACACAATGGTACAAACTGACTTTAATGGTAAATATAAAAGATGTTTTGAGGGGCCGGAGAGATGGCTCCGCTGTTAAGGTGCTTGCTTGCAAAGCCTAATGATCCAGGTTTGATTCCCCAGTACCCACATAAGCAACATGCTCACGGTGGCACACGCATCTGGACTTCACTTGCAGTGACTAGAGGCCCTGGTGAGCCCATTCTCTCTCTACTCTACCTGCCTGTTTCTCTCAAATAAAATATAATAATGTTGGGCTGGGGAAATGGCTTAGTGGTTAAGGCGTTTGCCTGCAAAGCCTAAGGACCCTGGTTTGGTTCCCTAGGACCCACATAAGGCAGATACACAAGGGGCGCAAGCATCTGCAGCTCGTTTACAGTGGCTGGAGGTCCTGGCATGTCCATTCTCTCTTTCTCTCTGTCTGCCTCTTTCTCTCTCTCTCTCTCTCAAATAAATACATTAAATTTTTAAAAAAAAAGTGTAAAAAAGATGTTTTTAGCCTTACCCACCTTGGTGACATAGGTCTGTAATCCTGGTTACTCGTGGTGGCTGAGGCAAGGGGATCAAAAGATCAAGGTCTTCCTGGCTGGGCTACAGAGCAAGTTGAAGGGCAGCCTGTAAAACTTAGACTATCTCAAAACTTGGAGTGAGGGGAAGAAAGCTTGGAGCAGGGAATGGGGCTGGGTATATCGTTCAGTAGTAGAGTGCTTGCTTAGCATGTGCCAGGCCATGGGCTCATTCTTTAATTTGTATTCTGAATTCTTGAAAGAAATCAAAAATTTCCTTTTTTTTTTCTCATTTAAGATTTCAGTTTTTTATAGTCATGTATTGTGTGATACCAAATAGATTGGGATATTGTTACTATGTTTTTACCTGGAATTCACTATGTAGTCTGAGGCTGGCTTCGAACTCACAGTGATCCTCTTACCTCAGCCTCCTGGGTGCTGGGATTAAAGGCACATGCCACCACGCCCGGCTACATTTTTTTTTTTTTTTCTGAAAGCAGTAAACCCTGAAGTAAGATTGGTGAATTCATTTCTATTAAAGCAAGTAAAATCATTCTCATAGCTGCTAAGATTTTTATCACTTTATAAAGAGGAAGTTGGGTTTTTTTCACTTCTGCAGTGTTACCTGAAATGGTCATAATGAGCTGTTGAAGTAAAACAGGAAGTGAAGTGTGTAATAACGAAGAAATAAATGCTTTTAATCTTATCCTGGCATTGAGTTTCTGAAAATGAGCTCTGTCTTCTCCGTATTTACATGCTTCGTTCAATTCAATTAGTTCCAAATGCTAAGCAAGCAAGACCAAGGTACCCTAATTAGGAAGCTAGAAATGAAATGATGTGCATGCTCCATCTGCATTTGGAAGCTAGACGAGAAAGTTTTCTGTCAGCCTGGATTATCTGATCTCTGACCCCATGGGACTGCAGACTGCAGTTACCAGAGTGCATGGACACCTTGTTGTTTTTTTTTGTTTTGTTTTTTTTTTTTTGGTTTGTTAAAGTAGGGTATTACTCTGGCCCGGGCTGACCTGGAATTCATTATGTAGTCTCAGGGTGGCCTCGAACTCATGGCGGTCCTCCTACCTCTGCCTCCCGAGTGCTGGGATTAAAGGCATGCACCACCATGCCTGGCACACCTAGCTTTTTATGTGGGCACTGGGGATCCAACTCAAGATAGGCTCAGACCCTAATGCTTGCATAGCATGTGCTCTTACCCAACCCTTGTTTTATTTTTGAAGCAGAGTTTCTCTATGTAGCTCAGGCTATCCACCATCTTGCCTTAGCCTCCAAAGTGCTGGAGGCATAAGCTGTGAAGCCCAATGTAAGGAATTTGTTTTTTTGTTGTTTTGTTTTTTGAGGTAGGGTCTCGATGTATCACAAGGAACTTGTTTTTGAGAAGCAGGTTTATCACAATTATCTAGCAGATAATTTTGATGCAGAAATGTAGAAAATGTGAACAGATGGTGGGGATCGAGGGCTCTATTAGAGCTGAGAAGATTTTTATAATTTAAATTGGATTTCCTTGGGCCTGGAGAGATGGCTTAGTGGTTAAGCGTTTGCTTGTGAAGCCTAAAGACCCTGGTTCAAGGCTCGATTCCCCAGGACCCACGTTAGCCAGATGCACAAGGGGGTGCACTCATCTGGAGTTCGTTTGCAGTGGCTGGAAGCCCTGGCGCACCCATTCTCTATCTGTCGCTCTCAAATAAATAAATAAAAATAATTTTAAAAAAATTGGATTTCCTTGACTATGCATGGTTCCTGAATTTACTAGAATTACTACCCATGTAGGATGAAATAAACTCCAAACCTCATTTTGCTGAGACTGTTTTCTTCTTCTTCTTTTTTTTTTTTTTTTTTTTTTTTTTTGAGGTAGGGTCTGGAATTCACTATGTAATCTCAGGATGGCCTCGAACTCACGGCGATCCTCCTACCTCTGCCTCCCGAGTGCTGGAATTAAAGGTGTGTGCTACCATGCCTGGCTGAGACTATTTTCTTTTTGGTTTTTCGAGATAGGGTTTCACTCTAGACCAGGCTGGCCTTGAACTCACAGTGATCCTTCTACGTCTGCCTCCCGAGTGCTGGAATTAAAGGCGTGTATCACCATGCCCAGCTTCTTCTTCTTCTTCTTCTTCTTTTTTTTTTTCCTTTTCTTTTTTTTAAAAGGTTTATTTTTAGGGTTGGAAAGATGGCTTAGCAGTTAAGGCACTTGCCTGTGAAGCCTAAGGACTGAGGTTTGATTCCCCAGAACCCACGTAAGCCAGATATACAAGGCGGTACATACATCTGGAATTCATTTGCAGAGGCTGGAAGCCCTGGCACACTCATTCTCACTCTCGCTCATGCTATTTCTCTCTCTCTCAAATAAGTGAATAAAATTTTTAAAAAGGATTTATTTTTTAGGCCGGGCATGGTGGCGCACGCCTTTAATTCCAGCACTTGGGAAGCAGATGTAGGATTACCGTGAGTTCAAGGCCACCCTGAGACTACATAGTGAATTCCAGGTCAGCCTGAGCAAGAGTGAGACCCTACCTCGAAGAAAAAAAAAAAAGGATTTGTTTTTATTTATTAGAGAGAGGAAGAGAGAGTGAGAGTGGGCGTGCTAGGGCCTCTAGCCACTGCAAATGAACTCCAGACGCATACATCACCATGTGCATCTGGCTTATGTGGGACCTAGAAAATTGAACCTCGGTCCTTAGGCTTTGCAGGCAAGTGCCTTAACTGCTAAGCCATCTCTCCAGCACCCCCCTTTTATTTAAAAAAATAATGCTATTTATTTATTTATTTGCAAGCAGAAAGAGAAGAGAAAAAGAGAGAATGAGTGCACCAGGGCTTCTAGCCGCTGCAAAATGGACTCCAGATGCATGAGCCACCTTGTGCATCTAGCTTCATGTGGGTACTAGTGAATCAAACTCAGGTCATTAAGCTTTGCAGGTAAGTACCTCAATTGCTGAGCCATCTCTCCAGCCCTTCTGAGACTATTTTCTGATCCTTCTGCCTCCACCTCTTCAGCAATTTCCTTCCGGCATGTACCATCACAACTGGCTGAGACTATTTTCTAATAAATCATCAATTACATTAATTCTATTATTTTTCACTAGACATGGTGGTACATATCTATAATCCCAACACTTGGGATGTGGAGGCAGGAGGATCAGGAGTTCAGGATCATCTTTGGCTACATAGTGAGGCCAGTCTGGGATACATGAGACCCTGTTTCAAAAAAAAAGACAGCCGGGAGTGGTGGCACACACTTTTAATCCCAGCACCTAGGAGGCAGAGGTAGGAGGATCACAGTGAGTTCGAGGCCGCCCTGAGACTACAGAGTGAATTGCAGGTCAACCTGAGCTAGAGTGAGACCCTACCTCGGAAAAAAAAAAAAAAAAAAAAAGACAAGGACTGAGTAAGAGCATGTGCTATGCAAGCATGAGGGTCTGAGACAAGGGCTGGAGAGATGGCTCTGCAGTTAAGGTGCTTGCTTACAAAACCTAACATCCTGGATTCGATTCCCCAGTACCCATGTAAAGCCAGATGGAGGAAGTGGCATATGCATCTGTAGTTAGTTTGCAGTGGCTAGAAGCCCTGATGCACCCATTCTCTTCTCTCTTCTTTCTCTCTCTCTCTCTCTTTCCTTGCAAATTAATAGATAACCCCCCCCCGGCTTATTTTTTTATTTTTTATTAACAACTTCCATGATTGTAAACAACATCCCATAGTAATTCCCTCCCTCCCCCCACTTTCCCCGTTGAAACTCCATTCTCCATCATATCCCCTCCCCCTCTCAGTCTCTCTTTTATTTTGATGCCATGATCTTTTCCTCCGATTATGATGGTCTTATGTAGGTAATGTCAGGCACTGCAAGGTCATGGATATCCAGGCCATTTTGTGTCTGGAGGAGCACATTGTAAGGAGTCCTACCCTTCCTTTGACCCTTACATTCTTTCCGCCACCACTTCCACAATGCACCCTGAGCCTTGGAAGGTGTGATAGAGATATTTCAGTGCTGAGCACTCTGTCACTTCTCAGCACCATTGTCCCTTTTAAGTCATCCCAAGGACACTGCTATCTGAAAAGAAAAGCTTCTCTAACCAAAAGTGAGAGTAGCATTAATATGTGGGTATGAATATTAAGAGAAATGCTTACCTCAGTTTGGTGAACATAGTACATACATTTAGCCAGACAGCAGCAGACGTTACACCCCTAGGGCTCATGTCTACCCCTGTTGTAGGCTTTCAGTATTAGGGATGTATTCCCTCCCTTGGAGTGGGCCTCCAGTCAAATTAGAGGGTGGTTGGTTTCCTCCATGACAGACGTGCCACTATTGCACCCATTGGCTCATTTGACATGACTGGTCAAATATAAGGCTTGCCAGTATCTTCACTGGTGATTTCTCTTTCACCCATTAAACTGCATGCAGCATAGCATTTTACAGCTTTCTGTTAGCTGACCTACGTGGAGGAGGTTTTCAGTTCCAGCAGGATTTCTCAGTGACCTTGCAGCCCAAGTATGTGGCGTCTTCAGCAATAGGGTCTTACATCTATTTCTGTTGGGAAACCAAGGGCCTCGGCAATGGCCTGTAATGTTTTGGGGGTATCAGTGACCACCCTGGCCAACAACTCACTGGAAGATATCCCATCCCTGGCACAGAAAATTTTCTAGTAACAATCTATGACTCCTGTGTGTTCAATTGCCCAAAAAAAAGTAGGTTTCCATATAACTTATTTATATCCTCTTAGATTTTGATTAGCCCTCTCTCCACCTTTCCTTTACTCAGTCTCTTCCCCTGACCTCTCTTAAGGTGATAAAATATTTTTTTGAAAAGACAAAAGTAAAAATATATGTACCTATTAATACTTTTTTAATCTTCCTGGGCTTCTAGTTAGTTCTGCTAAGTGGTATTCATATAATCTGTTAAAAAATCCTGGGGGCAGGGCAGGGGCTGGAGAGATGGTTTAGCAGTTAAGGCGTTTGCCTGCAAAGCCAAAGGATCCCGGTTCAATTCTCCAGGACTCACGTAAGTCAGATGCACATGGTGACACATGTGTCTGGAGTTCCTTTGCAGTGGCTAGGGCCCCTGTTGTGCCCTTTCTCTGTCTCTCATAAACAAACAAAAAAAAAAAATCCTGGGGGCTGGAAACATGGCTCAGCAGTTAAGAGCTCGTGCTTACAAAGCCTGACAGCCTGGGTTCGGTTCCCCAGTGCCCATGTGAAGCTGTTTACACAATGGTTGGAGTTCATTTGCAGTGGAAGGAGGTTCTGATGCACCCATACTCACTCTCTTGGTGTCTCTCTCTCTCTCTTCTCTCTCTCTCTCTCTCTCTCTCTCTCTCTCTCTCTCTGTGTGTGTGTGTGTGTGTGTGTGTGTGGTTTTTTTGTTTTTGCTTTTCGAGGTAGGGTCTCTCTCTAGCCCAGGCTGACCTGGAATTCACTATGTATTCTCAGGGTGACCTTGAACCCATAGTGATCCTCCTACCTCTGCCTCCCAAGTGCTGTGATTAAAGGTGTGCGCCACCATGCCCAGCTCCTCACTCTCTCTTTGTCTTCCTCTTTATCTCTCTCTCAAATATTAAAAAAAAAATTCCTAGACTGAAGGTCAAAGCCTAAACAGGTACAAAATCAGATGTTCAGTCGTTTGTTAAAAGAATACAGGTTTGTCATAGTTTCTCCCAGAATATTAAACGGGTTTTATTAAAACTGGCCTTGGGCTGGAGATATGGCTTAGCCATTAAAGGCACTTGTTTGCAAAGCCTGAAGGCCTGGGTTTGATTCCCTAGTACCCATAAAACCTGATGTACAAAGTGGCTCATATGTCTGGAATTAATTTGCAGTGGGACTAGGCCCTAGTGGCACTCCTTCTCATTCATTCTGATTCTCTATTTCTGTAAAAAAATATATATACTTTTTTTTTTAATGGCCTTAATTAAACATCATAATACAATTTTCATGAAATACAGACTCTTGGTTTGTCTGATTCTGAGTTGTTCCTTTTTTTCTACACTTTTTTCCATGGACCTCAAGTAAAAAAGCAGAATAGAGGTATCCATTTAAGGAATTAGAAACAAAATACTGTGATGTAGTGGAAAAGAATGATTTTGAATATTAGGAGATTTTGACTTCCTGCTATGTGTCCAGTCACTGGTGGTTTTTTTTTTTTTTATAAACCTCTTAAACTGGGTTGAGCCTCAGCTTCCTTCTGAAGTAGGGTAATAGATCATGCTGCTCCAACAAAGTATAATGAGCTGTTCAAAAATTGAAACGGGCTGGGGAGATGGCTCAGTGGTTAAAGGCACTTGCTTACAAAGCCTGACCACCTGATTTCAATTCCCCAGTATCCATATAAAGTCGAATGCATAAAGTGGTACATGCATCTGAATTTTTTTGCTGTGAGTTCAAGGCCACCCTGAGACTACACAGTGAATTCTAGGTCACCCTGGGCTAGCGCAAGACCCTACCTCAAAAAATCAAACAAATGGAAAAAAAAAAAAAAAAGGACTAAGTTCTGGGCTAGAGAGATGGCTTAGTGGTTAAGCTGCTTGCCTATGAAGCGTAAGAACCTATGTTCTACTCTCCAAATCTCAGGTTAGCCAGGCATACAAAGGTGAGGCAAGTGTAAGGTTACACAGCCCACTAGTTGGTACAAGAGTCTGGAGTTTGATTGCAGTAGCTGAGACCCTATCTCTTCTGTTGCTTACTCACTCGCTCTGGGTACCTGGAATCACGTCTTTTTTGTTATTGTTTTTGAGGCAGGGTCTCACTGTAGCCCAAGCTGACCTGGAATTCACTATGTAGTCTCAGACTGGCCTTGAACCCAGAGTGATCCTCTTACCTCTGCCTTCTGAGTGCTGGGATTAAAGGCATGGACCACCACACCCAGCTCATGTCTGTTTTTCTAGTGCTTAACAGCACCGGGAGCACAGTACGCTCAAATTTACCTGTATAAAGACCATTCCAACTGCATTAATTAGTTTCCCCCTTAGCCTCTATAAAGTACGCAAATAATCTGGTAGACTATATGAACTGTCTTTAGGAATGTATCTATACCTGGTGGTACCTTTTCTGTGCATTGTTGTGTCTGAGCACCTGCTGACATCACTGGTGCTCTGCCATGCTACTGCTGTGAACTACCCTCCCCACTCCCCGAATCTGTTTCTAATAGATCTCATAAAGCTGCAGATCCTTATGGATGCCAGTGTAACTATGTATATGTACTAGCAGGAAGTCTTGGAAAGCTCCCAGTGATAGCATTTGCTTTATCTGATGCTAGTCCTTCCTTTAGAGCTTAAGAAAAACAAGCACTATAGGATCAGGCATTACTTGTTCTTTTCTCTATCCAGTGTACAAACTTCTTGCACTTTCTTGCCAAATATGAATAATAAAAGTCTTTATATGAGTCATGAAATTAAAAACCCTGGTTGGGGAAATCAGTTATGACACTGAAGACAAGTGACTGCTTAGGTATTTCTTTTTTTAAAAAATTATGTATTTTTTAATTTATTTATTAGAGACAGAGAGAATGGGGGGGAGAGAAAGGGCCTCAAGCCACTGCAAATGAACTCCAAATGCATGCATCATCATGTGCATCTGGCTCACATGGGATCTGGAGAAACAAACCTGGGTCCTTAGGCTTTGTAGGCAAGCACCTTAACTGCTAAACCATCCCCCCAGCCCTGCTTAGGTATTTCTGAACTAGATAATTTCAGTATCCATGTACTATGTTCTCCCTTCATCAGAACCTCCTGTGGACCTCTGCATTCTTGTTCACCCCACCTTACTCTGTTAGTTGTAGAGGGACACAAAACATTTGTTCCATCTTCTTCACCTTTGGCATCTCCTCCTTTGTTCATTTAGCATTTAAATCTGTTAATTATTCCTGTCATTAGTTTCTCTTCCTCCATTTCCATTAATGCTGATATTTTAAAAATAATTTTAGGTATCTAGTGAAGTACTTAGAGTGGTAGAAAAGGAGATATATAAACAAGTCCCTTTTTGTCCCTCTGCTGCAGCCACCCAGTTTCCCTGAGAGGCAGCCAGTGCGAGTATTACCAGTTTTTTTGTATTGTGTTTTGTGCATATGCGGATGAAAAGCTACCCTTTCTTGGGCTGGAGAGATGGTTTAGCAGTTAAGGCGCTTGCCTGCAAAGCCAAAGGACCCAGGTTCAGTTCCCCAGTATTCACATAAGCCAGATATACAAAGGGGTGCATGCATTTGGAGTTCATTTGCAGTGGCTAGGGGCCCTGGTGCACCCATTCTCTCCCTCCCTCCCTCTCTCTCTCTCTCTCTCTCTCTCTCTCTCTCTCTCTGCTTGCAAATAAATACAACTTTAATAAAGAAAAAGAAAACCTACCCTTTCTTCAGCATGAGGGCTTAAACCCTGGGCCTCATGCATACTAAGGAAGCTTTCCACCTCTGAGCTATATTTCTAGTTTAAGATACACTCACCCCCACGTGTGTGTGTGTATGTGTGTTTTGAGACAGGGTCTCATATAGCTAAGGTTGGCATTGAACTGAGTCTCCTGCCTCCACCTCCCAATGCTGGAATTAATGGGCATACATCACCACTCTCTGGGGTCTACTTTTCATTGAACAGTAATATAGTAATCTGTAACCTGTCCACATTCCTTCTGCCATTGTCTTCATTCAGGACCTTGTTATTTGGTTCTTTTTGCATTATTGTTGGTTTGTTAGGCAAGCATTCTGCTGAGCTAACTGTATCATCATTTTTATTTTATTTTTATTTATTTATTTATTTATTTTAGATATGGTCTCAATCTCTAGCCTAAGGCTGGCTTGAGTTTGTGGCAGACTTTAGGTTTTTTGAGACAAAATGTCTTTGTGTAACCCTGGGATGACCTGGAATGTTCTATATAGATCAGGATGATTTCAAACTTGGCAGCAATTTCTTGCCTCTGCCTCTAAATGCTGGGATTACAGGTATATGCCACCATGTCTGACCTGAGAGGACTTTTTCTTATGTTTGAGGTCTCCCCCACCAATGTAGGGTCTCACTCTAATCCAGGCTGACCTGAAACTGTAGTCCAGGCTGACCTCACAGCAGTCCTATTTCTTCCTCCCAAGTGCTGGGATTAAAGGCATCAGTCACTGTACATGGCTGAATTTAGTTATTATTGTTTATTTTTATTTATTTGAGAGCCACAGACAGAGAAAGAGGCAGATAGAGAATGGGCGTGCCAGGGCCTCCAGCCACTGCAAACAAACTCCAGATGCATGCGCCCCCTTGTGCATCTGGCTTACATGGGACCTGGGGAATGGAGCCTCAAACTGGGGTCCTTAGGCTTCACAGGCAAGCGCTTAACTGCTAAACCATCTTTCCAGCCCTGGCTGAATTTATTTTTAACAGCATTTCTAATTGTTCTCTCTGCCTCCAACCTCTTCTTCCTTACTAGCTGGCTTACTATAAATTCTTCACAACTATCTCAGTTTTGAGCAGTATATAAAATGTGTCTCACCTACAGCTATATACATACCTATTTTAAGTCAGTGTGAGATGTAATGTTCAGTTGAATGGATCCTTTGCTCCACGTGTATAGCATATAAGCAAGAAGACAGTATAATACCAGGCACCAAAGAAAGGTCATAAATAAAAGAGTTGCTTTGTAAATTCTTGGTTTTGCATTGAGGTAGCATTTTATCTGTTTATTGGGTACTAGGTACCTTAAATACTAACATGTATTCATGTCAGAACATCCATTCAGATAAATGCTTATGTTATCCCAGCTTTACAGTTGAGTAAACTGAGGCACATTCGAGACTAAAAACATGTGATCAGGTGTCTAGAGCTAATAATTAAATATATTTTTGGTAGTCTATGTCTAGAGCCCATATTGGAACTCATTTCGAGTGGAGATATTGACACACAATGAATGGTGTGGTTACATGGATGCCTTCCTAGACACTGAAACAGAGATTCTTTGGCAGCATTATAATTATTGCTGAGATAACTTAGTGATCTTTTGAACTTCTTTAAGTGTGCCACCAAAAATTCTACCATGGGGCCGGAGAGGTGGCTTAGCAGTTAAGGCCTGCGAAGCCAAAGGACCTAGGTTCAATTCCCCAGGACCTACGTAAGCCAGCTGCACAAGGGGCACCTGCATTTGGGATTCATTTGCAGTGTCTGGAGACCCTGGTGAACCCATTCTGTCTGTGTCTCTCCTTCCTCTCTCTCTCTCTCCTTGCAAATAAATAAATTAAATTTTAAAAAATTCTACCGTGTTTCAGTCAGGTTCACATTGCTGGCAGAAATCACCAAACCAAGAGCAGCTTGTGGGGAAAACAGGTTTGTTTTGGCTTACAGACTCAAGGAGAAGCTCCACGATGGCAGAGGAAAACCATAGCAGGAGCAGAGGGTGGATATCGCCTCCTGGCCAACAACAGATGGGTAACAGTGACAGGAGAGTGGGGACAGTAGCTATAACACCCATAAGCCCGCCCCCAACAATACACCGCCTCCAGGAGACATTAATTCCCAAAGCTCCAGCAGCTGGGAACCTGGCATTCAGAACACGTAAGTTTATGGGGGACACCTGAATCAAACCACCACATTCCGCCTCTGGCCCCCATAAACTGATAACCATACATCATGTAAAATACAGTGCAATTAGTCCAACTTTAAAAGTCCTCATAGTTTTATCAATTCCAATGATGTTTGAACATCCCCATAGTCTTAATACTTTTGGTTTTTCAAGGTAGGGTCTCACTCTAGCTCAGGCTAACCTGGAATTCACTATGTAATCTCAGGGTAGCCTCAAACTCATGGCAATCCTCCTATTTATGCCTCCCGAGTACTGTTCAAGATTTTTTAACTGAGCTGTAATACCAACCCCCCCCTAAACCCATAGTGCCACAGAATAAACATTCACACTGCAAAAGATGGCGTTGGGCATAGCAAAGAAATATTCAACCAATACAAGATTTAAAACAACCAGGAGAAACACCAAACTGTAACTCCAAGTCCAACAACTCTAGTCACTGACAAGTCTCCAAGTCCGATAATTCCAACCAGCAACAAGTCTGGAGTTTCAATTCCGCCCCTCTAGCTAGGCTACTCACAGTCCTGGAAAACCTCATCCGGGCCCACAGCTCTCCTTAGCCCCATGGTCCAAGCATCTCCACTGGGTCTCTACTGCAAGCTATGCTCCATCTTCACGGCTCCATTGGATCTGCATGCAGGCATTCAGCAAACCTGCGCACTGCCCATGGCCATTTCCAAAACACAAGACTGTGTTACAAATTCAATAATCCTCTCTTTCCTGCATTTCTATACTCCATAATACCAGGTGGGGTGCCAGTTTGTTAATCCAGGAGGGAATAAAGCAGACTTTGAAGAACAGGACATCTTCAGCATTCAGGCCCCTTCAAAAGACTACATTCTTTCTGTTGTCCCAATGCAGGTCAGCTGGACCAATCTCAGAACACATAAATTTATAGGAGACACCTGAATCAAACCACCACATAGTGTAAAATTTGTTATAAACCTTTTCAGAAACATGGCTTTAGAAATTTAAAGATCTGAAGGCCCCCATGCCAAGGTGAAGGGTACATGAGAAATCTAATAACAATTTTTTTTTTTTTTTCTGAGGTAGGGTCTCATTCTAGCCCAGGCTGACCTGGAATTCACAATTGTAGTCTCAGGGTGTTCTCTAACTCATGAAAATCCTCCTACCTCTGCAAGGATTAAAGACCTGCATCACCACAACTGGCTATTTTATTTATTTATATGAGAGGGAGAAAGAAGCAGAGAGAGAGAATGGGCACACCAGGGCCTCCAGCCACTGTAAATGAACTCTAGATGCATGCGTCCCTTTGTGCAAGGTGCTTATGTGTGTCTTGGGAAATTAAACCAGGGTCCTTAGGCTTCACAGGCAAATGGCTTAACCACTAAGCCATCTTTCTAGCCCTGAAATTTTTGAATATCGAATTGGAACCAGAAACATTAACTGTGTCATCTGAAAATGTTAATGGCATCTTTCTGCATAACAAATATACAGACCTAACAGGAAGATTGAGGAAGGTCTTAGGTCATAGCACTGAGTGCTGATTGCTTTCTCTAGATAGGTTAATATGTTACCCTATTACTAGTAAGAAGTTCTCTGCAGGGCTGGAGGGAAGCTCTTATGTCTCAAAATTTTGCAAATTGTAGATTCTTCTTCAGTCATTTCCCCTTTTGTTTTGAGACAGAATCTCACTGTGAAGCCCAGACTGGCCTCAAGCTTGCCATTCTCCCACCTGTCCTTAGTGCTGGGATTGCAGGCATGCATTAGCATGCTGTCATTACTCCTTTGCTCATAATGTATCTAAAACATTTTATAGAGTCCAGCTTAGATCCTGCCTTCCTTTTCCTTGTAGTTTTCTTTCACTGGCCTAGCCTGTATATATCTCCTTCCTCTAAGGTCTGTGTCATATATTCTCTGTACTACTGATTGGCAGTTTTGTTACTGTGAATTAGTTATTTTTAAATAGCTTACACATCCTATTGAGGGCTGAGGTATACAAAGTTGTAAAGCTAAGATATTTACTATAGTTGACTTGTGTCATTTGTATCCAGCATGTTAATTTGCACTTTTTTGAGGTAGGGTCTCACTCTAGCTCATGCTGACCTGGAATTCACTATGTAGTTTCAGGGTGGCCTTGAACTCATGGCAATCCTACTTCTGCCTCGCAAGTGCCTGACTAATTTGCACTTTTTTATTAGTCTAATGTAGTGGCTCTCTACCTTAGCAACATGTTGGAATCACCAGAGGAAGCTTTTCAAAAGCCAATCCCTACGAAATCTTGGTCCTTTGTTAAGGTCTAGTAGATGATAGTCTCTGCAGGTAAGACCCAGGCTTCTACCCCTCAATCTCTATAGGTGACTTCAATGTGCAACCATGGTCCAAAACTGCTGGCTTAAGGCAAAAGGGAATTAGTTGGCTTAGTTCTTTTCTATTTTTTATGTTATCTTTATCTTTAGTACCACCTCAGTGCTTGGGATCAAATGAATTGGGGTGTGTGTGTGTGTTGTTTTGAATAAATGAGCAAATTATTAACCACATAGATGTAAACTTTTAAAGACATAATGCTAGGAGCCATGCCTGGTGGCACATGCCTTTAATCCCAGCACTCAGGAGGCTGAGGTAAGAGGATCACTCTGAGTTCAAGGCCAACCTGAGACTACATAGCGGAAAAAATTAAAGACATTGCACTAGGTTTATTATTATCTTGTCATTTCCTTAGGTAAAAAATGAAGTACTATGTCAGTTTGCCTTATTGGATACTTAAAACAGTCCTAGATGTGAAAAAGAATTACACTCACAAATGAAGAAGCTAAATCTAAGCAATGGAGTGGCATAGCTGGTGTGTGAAACCAGAAGTGACTTCAAAAGATTAAATAAGATTGGCAAAAGGTATATCTTCAAGTTAGGGTGTCATAAATATGTCAGATGTACACCAGCTATAAACCCTTACTTTCCACTGCTTCTGTTCCCATCCAGCATAGACTCTTGCTGCTTAAATGTACTCTTGTGAACTTAACGTTTACATCATTACTCTCTGGCACCTTAATCTCAAGGTGTTGGTGTGCAGTGTTCCCTACTATCTTAACCTAGTTCCCAATAAATACACATTATATCTGGCTTAGAGGTCTCTGTATCTCTTTCTACTTTTTCTAAACATTAGGCATATCTGCTAATTAAACCAACCAGGGTTTGGGCTGGAGAGATGGCTTAGCGGTTAAACGCTTGCCTGTGAAGCCTAAGGACCCCGGTTCGAGGCTTGATTCTCCAGGACCCATGTCAGTCAGATGCACAAAGGGGCGCACGCGTCTGGGGTTCATTTGCAGTGGCCAGAGGCCCTGGTGTGCCCATTCTCTCTCTATATATATCTGACTCTGTGTGTGTGTGTGTGTGTGTGTGTGTGTGTGTGTCGCTCTCAAATAAATAAATGAAAATTTAAAAAATTAAAAAAAAAAACAACCAGGGCTTAAGTCCTATATACATGTACCTACTTATGAATGTCATTTTGCATTTATGATGATTTTATTTTGTGGATGAGGTACGTGTATGTGTGTTCATGTGTGGGTGTGCCACGGAATGCATGTAGACATCAGAGGATGATTTTGCATGTTGCTCTTCTACCTTGTTTGATGCAAGGTCTCTTGTATACCAGTGTTTGCCAGGCTTTTTGGGAAATTCTCCTATCTCTGCCCCCCTTTCTGCCATAGGCTTCTGGGATTGCAGACACTCAGCACAGCATCCAGGGCTCTGAACTCAGGTACTCACACTTGCACAGCAAGCACTTTATCCACCATGCCCACTGAACCATTTGCCAGCCCAGGACTTCACTTGTTAAATCTCCACTGAGATTGAGTTAATACTTTACAAAACTTTTATTCTCTTAATAACGTTTTTCTTTATTTTACTTTTGTGTGCATGCATGTGTGGTGTATGCACGTGTGTGTGTACGTGTGTGCTCTTGTGGCACTCCATATGCTTGCCTGTGGTGTCTCTTGCCTGCAGAGGCTTGAGTGGAATGTAGGATGTCCCACCCATAGCTCTTCTGCCTGGTCTTATTTTTTTTTAATATTTTATTTTTTAAAAATATATTTTATTTATTTGAGAGAAAAAGAAAGAGGCAGAGAGAGAGAATGGACACACCAGGGCCTCCAGCCACAGCAAACGAACTCCAGATGCATGCACCCCCTTGTACAGCTGGCTAACGTGGGTCCTGGGGAATCGAACCTGGGTCCTTTGGCTTGGCAGGCAAACACCTTAACCATAAGCCATCCCTCCAGCCTCTGGTCTTGGTGTTTTTATTTTATTTTATTTTATTTTATTTTTATTTATTTATTTGAGAGCAACAGAGAGGGAAAGAGGCAGATAGAGAGAGAGAGAGAATGGGTACTCCAGGGCCTCCAGCTACTGCAAACGAACTCCAGACGTATGCACCACCTTGTGCATCTGGCTTACCTGGGTCCTGGGGAATGGAGCCTTGAACCCAGGTCCTTAAGTTTTACAGGCAAGCGCTTAACCGCTAAGCCATCTCTCCAGCCCTAAAATATTTTTTATTTATTGCACATGTGTGGGTTTGTGTGCTGTACCAGGGTCTCTTTCTACTGCAAATGAATGCCAGATGCTTGTGCCAATTTGTGCATGTAGCTTTATGTAGATACTTGGGAGTCCAACTTGGGCCATCAGACTTTGCAAGCAAATACTTTTAACCACTAAGCCATCCCTCTAGCCCTCAAAACAATTCTTAATGGAATAGATACCCTCTCACTTCAAGGAGAAGGTACACTTAAAAGTGATTTTAAGAAGCCGGGCGTGGTGGCGCATGTCTTTAATCCCACCACTCAGGAGTCAGAGGTAGGAGAATCACCATGAGTTCGAGGCCACCCTGAGACTACATAGTGAATTCCAGGTCAGCCTGGGCTAGAGTGAGACCCTACCTCGAAAAAACAAAACAAAAAAAAGTGCTTTTAGAGATTGAAATTCAAGCTGGCTGAAGTAGTAGAAGTAGGACATTCCTGTAATCCCAACTCTGCAGAGGTTGGGGTCAGAGGCAGGGGGATCAAGAGTTACTACTTGAGACCTTGTCTCAAAAACAGAAAAAGAGAGAGCCAGCTATGATGGCTCACACCTTTAATCCTGGAACTCAGAAAGCTGAGGTAGGAAGATTGTCTTGAGTTCAAGGCTATCCTGAACTAGAGTGAGTTCCATGTCAGCCCAGGCTAGAGTGAGACCCTGCCTTAAAAAAAAAAAAAAAAAAAGTGAGCCAGGCGTGCTGGCGCACGCCTTTAATCCCAGCATTTGGGAGGCAGAGGCATATGGATTGCCATGAGTTCAAGGCCACCCTAAGACTATATAGTGAATTCCAGGTCAGCCCAGGCTAGAGCAAGACACTACCTTGAAAAGACAAAAACAAAACAAAACAAAAAAATTGAATCTTGAAAATACTTAATAGATTCATGAGAAGGGGAAAGGTTTTTGTAAACACCAAAGAGATAATGCTAGCACAATACACAAAATCTGGGCGATGTAGACTGAGTTGGGGTTTGCTGGTGATGTGAATATTACCTAGAGAAAGAATCCTCACCCATCCGGAATTACCACCCGATGTTTACAAATGGTTGTAGTTGTTGAATATTTAAATTGAAGTCATTTTTCTATGTCATTGTCAAGGAAATCACATAAAAGACTAGTTCTGAGCCTTTAATCCCAGCACTCGGGAGGTAGGAAGATTGCTGTGAGTTCAAGGCCACCCTGAGACTTCATAGTGAATTCCAGGTCAGCCTCAGTAGCTAATTTATATGAAAGTAAGGGGATGGCATTGTATTTAGTCAGTGACATTGAGAGAACTTTTTTTTTTTTTTTTTTTTTTTTGGTTTTTCGGTTTTTCGAGGTAGGGTCTCACTCTAGCCCAGGCTGACCTGGAACTCACTATGGAGTCTCAGAGTGGCCTCGAACTCACGGCGATCCTCCTACCTCTGCCCCCCGAGTGCTGGGATTAAAGGCGTGCGCCACCACGCCTGGCAAGAGAGAACTTTTTTAAACTTCTAGGGGTAGACTCAGAGCTAGACAAGGCATTCTACCACTGAACTAAATCCCCTGCCCTAAAACAGAGCTTAATGAATATGGAAATAGACTGTCACGTAGAAGAGCAGTTCTGGCAAAAAAGGAATGAAGAATTCAGTAATTTTAAGGCATAGGTCCAGGAGCTAACTAATAGGAAGTAGAGCTGAGGAAGAGGAGACAAATTGTGAAGGGTCTTTGTGGTGGTTTGATTCAGGTGTCCCCATAAACATGTGTTCTAAATGCTTGATCCCCAACTGGTGGCAATTGGGGAAATGGATCCTTTTGGAGGCAGTGTATTTATTATTGGGGATGGGCTTATGGGTGCTTATAGCCAGCTTCCCCTTGCCAATGTTTGGCTCACCCTCCTGTTGCTGTTTGCCACCTACTGTGACCAATGATGTGCAGCCTCTACTCATACCATGTTTCCCCTGCCATCATGGAGTTTCCCCTCAAGTCTGGAAGCCAAAATAACCCCTTTCCTCCCATCAGCTGCTTTTGCTCGGGTGCTTTCTGCCAGCAACGTGAAGCTAACTGCAGCAGTCGTACAGGCCACGAGCAAACTTTAGATGGTTTTTTTTTTTTTTTTTTTTTTTTTTCCGAGGTAGGGTCTCACTCTAGCCCAGGCTGACCTGGAATTCACTATTTAGTCTCAGGGTAGCGTTGAACTCACAGCGATCCTCGTACCTCTGCCTTCCAAGTGCTGGGATTAAAGGCATGCACCACCACACCCAGCCTTAACCAGTTTTTTTATTAAAATATTTTATTTTTACTTATTTATTAGAGACCAGAGTGTGAGGAAAAGAGAGAAAGAAAAAAATGGCCATGCCAGGGCTTCTAGCCACTGCAAATGAACTCCAGACGCATGTACCACCTTGTGCATCTGGCCTATGTGAGATCTGGAGAATCACACCTGGATCTTTAGGCTTTGTAGGCAAGCACCTTAACCGCTAAGCCATCTCTCCAGCTCTTAGCCTATTGTTCAACCTGTATTGTCAAACATAAGGCCCTGTGTAGGTATGAAGTGAATAGGACAATCTCTTTCTTGGTCAACGAGTGACTTTTAAAAAGCCAATTATAACTTTGAAATTTTTCTTGTTGACACGAACATTTTGACATTAGCTTCCTATTATTTGTTTTATAGGGGGTTTTGTTGTTATTTTGTTTTGAGACAGAGTCTCATATAGTTCAGGCTGGTTTAAAGTCCCCTTTCAGCTTTTTAAAAAATATTTTATTTTATTTATTTGAGAGAGAAAGTAGATAGAGAATAGGCGCACCAGGACCTCTAGCCCTGCGACGAACTCCAGACACATGTGCTACCTTGTGCATTTGGCTTAAGTGGGTCCTGGGGAATCAAACCTGATTCTTTTGGCTTTGCAGGCAAGTGCCTTAACCACTAAGCCATCTCTCCAGCCCTGATGCCATCTTCTTTTCCTCCTATTATACTGGTCTTATGTAGGTAGTGCCAGGCGCTGCAAGGTCAGGGATATCCAGGCTGTTTTCTGTCTGGGAAGAGTGCATTATAAGGAGTCCTATCCTTCCTTTGGCTCTTGCTTTCTCCCTGCCATCTCTTCTGCAGTGAACCCTGAGTCTTGGAAGGTGTGATAGAGATATTTCAGTGCTGAGCACTCCTCTGTCACTTCTTAGCACCGTGCTGCCTTTTGAGTTATCCCAGAAGTCACCTCCATCTGAAAAGAAAAGCTTCTCTAATGAAAAGTAAGAGTAGCATTAATATATGGGTGTGGATATTAAGAGAAGTGTTTACTGGACAGTTTGGTGAGCATAGTATGTACATTTAGCCAGACAACAGCAGGCATTGCACCCCAGGGGCTCATAACTTCCCGTCATAAGCTTTTAGTATCAGGCATGTATTCCCTCCCATTGGAGCAGGCCTCCAGTCCAAGTAGAGAGTGGTTGGTTTCCCCTATAACAGACATGCCACTATTGCACCCATTGGCTCATTTGGCCTGGTTGACCAAATTTAAGGTTTGCAGTGTCCACTGTTATTTATCTCCACTAATAACTTTTCTCTTTCCTATGGAGCTGCATGCAGTATAGCCTTTTCCAGCTTTCTGTCAGCTGGTCAAAGGGAGTTAGTTGGTTTTCAGCTCAGCTCTATCTAACAGGATTTCTCAGTGACCTGCAGCCCAAGTATGTGGCGTCTTCAGCAATAGATTCTTACCATCTATTCCTGGCAGGAAACCAAGAGCCTCGGCAACGGCCTTTAAGATTTCATTTTATTTATTTATTTATTTATTTATTTATTTATTTATTTATTTGAGACAGAGAAAGGGAGAAAGAGAGTGAGAATGGGCATGCCAGGGCCTCTAGCCACTGCAAACGAACGCCAGATGCATGTGCCACCATGTGCATCTGGCTTACGTGAGACCTGGAGAATTGAACCTGGGTCCTTAGCCTTCCTAGGCATGTGCCTTAACCGCTAAGCCATCTCTCCAGCCCACAAACTGATATTCTTTAAAGTGTACCAATTCCATCAGATTTTATAACTTTTGAAAAAATAATGAGAACTTCAGAAATATTAATATCTTGAAATTTCAGTTTATCAACTTATTTTTTATATGTTTTAAATTTTTGTTTGTGTGTATGCACACATGTGCATGAGGGCATTTAAATGCTTGCTGTGTAAGTAGTTTGTAAGATATTGCTATAGCTATATTCCTTTTATTGGAATATAAACATTTTGTTTGGCTGAAGGAAGTTTCACAATTATGTAAGGATTATGGAAAATGTACCTTAACAGAAAGTAAAATAGATCATATCCTACTCAGTAGATTTGCTACAGGTAAGCTAAAAATATAGATTTATTATTCAAAAAGATTTATTACTAACTTTTTAAATACGTTAAAATTTTTTTTAATTTTTATTTATTTGAGGGGGTCAGACAGACAGAAAGAGGCAGAGAGAGAGACAGAATGGGTGCATCAGGGCCTCCAGCCACTGCAAACGAACTCCAGATACATGCGCCTCCTTGTGCATCTGGTTTATGTGGGTCCTGGGGAATCGAGCCTTGAACCAGGGTCCTTAGGCTTTGCAGGCAGGCGTTTAACTGCTAAGCCATCTCTCCAGCCCGAGGTTTACTAACTTTTAAATTGTCTGACACCAGTAGTCAATGAGCACTTAATATTTCTATGCTCGATGACTGTTGGTATATATGTTAAGCGAGATAAACAAATTGGAAAACCATATTGCAGCATTTAGTGTTTTTGTTTTGTTTGTTCATTTATTTTTCATTTTTTGAGATAGGCTATAACCCTGGTTGTTCTGGATGTCATTATATGCTTGGGCTTGCTCTGAACTGGCAGTGTGCCTCCTGTTTCAGCCTCCCGAGTCCTAGGATTACAAATGTGTGCCACTACACTATGCTAATTTTCTTTTTTATTTATTCTTATCATTTTACTTACAGTACTGGCAGCTGAACCCAGGGCCTGGCACATGAGAGGCAAGTGCCCTTTCTACCTCTGAGCTATATTCTTAGCCCCTCCCTTTGAATTTTGTATTTTAATACTGAGAATCTCTTAAGTTGTCCAGGCTGTCTTTGAACTTGCTCTGTAGGCCAGGCAGACCTTAAACTTGTGATCCTTCTGCCATGGCTTCTCAAATAACTGGCCATCATGCCAAGTGTAAATTATGTAATTTTTATGAGTTGAGTGGCATTTCTTACTAAGTAGAACCTATGGTGTGTGTGTGTCTGTCTGTTGTGGGGTAAGGGGTGTTTGTTTTATTGAGACATGGTCTCACTGTGTATCTCATGCTGTCCTAGAACACATTATTTATCCTTGGTTGGCCTTAAACTCACAGTCATCCTCCTGCTGTTCATTTCCTCAGTGCTGGAATTACAGGTTTGTGCCACCATGCCCAATTCAAAATATTCTAACAGTTTTTATTCCAGAGAAAGTAACACACTATTGTAATTGCCCTGTCAAGGCAGGGTTCTCAAATTTATATATGTATATGTTAGAATATTCTAAGATATGTGCTTGTGATACAGATTCCTGGCTCATATACCAAATTTTGTCTTCCAAGTTTTTTTGTTTGCTTTGGTTTGTTGCAGTCTTGGAGATTGAACCCAGGGCCTCTTATAAGGCAGGCAGGCAAGCCCTCTCTACTACTATACTAAATCCTCAGTCCTATCTTTCAACTCTTAACAAAATAAGATATGCTAGGCATCTTGGTGCATGCCTGTAACCCCAGCACATGGGAGTCAAAACAAGGACGACTGCCACAAGTTCAAGGACACCCTGTTCCAAAATCACAGATTTGACGAGGTGTGATGGTATATGCCTTTAATGTCAGTACTGAGGTAGAAGGATTGCTGTGAGTTCAAGGCCAGCCTGAAGCTACAGAGTGAGTTCTAGGTCAACCTGGGCTAGAGTGAGACCCTACCTTGAAAAAAGAAATAAAATCACATCTAATTAGCTATAGGACAACATATAAAGAACCTAGTTTTCCTGTCCACCTCACCTTGTCAATTGATAAACCTTAATTAAAAAGATTAAATTGGCTAGGAAGAGTGGCTCACGCCTTTAATCCCAGCACTTGGGAGGCTGAGGTAGGAGGATCCCATGAGCTCAAGGCCACCCTGAGATTACAAAGTAAATTCCAGGTCAGCCTGGGCTGGAGCTAGACTTTACCTCAAAAAGAAAGGAAGGGCAGGTGGACAACTGTTTTGTTTTTGCTAGGAAGTGAAGTTAGAGACTTGTACATAGGCAACCAGCAAGTCCACCATTGAGCTATATATGCAGCTCCTTTTCTTTTTCTTTTAAATAGTGCCGAGAGGGAGAGGGAGGGAGGGGGAGGGAGAGAGAGAGTCTGTGCACGTATGTGGAGGGCAGTCTCAAAGGGTGTCATCCTCAGAAACCCTGTCCAATTAAAAAAACAATTACAAATTGAGCTGGGTGTGGTAGCACGCACCTTTAATTCCAACACTCAGGAGGCAGAGGTAGGAAGACCACTGTGAGTTCAAGGCCACTTTGAGACTACATAGTGAATGTTAGGTCAGCCTGGGCTAGAGAGAGACCCTACCTGAAACAAACAAAGACAATTTGGCCAGGAATAGTGGCGTATGCCTTTAATTCTAGCACTCATGAGGCAGAAGTAGTAAGAACATTGTGAGTTCGAGATCACCCTGAGACTACATAGTGAATTCCAGGTCAGCCTGGGCTAGAGCGAGACCCTACCTTGAAAACCCAAAAGAAAACAAACAAAAAAAATTGACAGTTCATACATGCATTTTGATTTTTATTCATCTCTGCTTTTGCCCTTTCTTGTCTACCTCCCACTCCTTGCTAAACTTTCCAACCAATCCCCTTTCTCCTTTAATGTGTGTATGAGAGAGAGAGAAGAGACACCCACTGGTTTAAGTTAAGGTTGCTAGCATGAGTATGGGTAGGAGTGGTATTTACTGGAGAATGGATAACTTACTGGTGGCTGTACCACTGAAGAACATGATTCCCTCTCCCCTAGCAACTATTAATTGCCTATAGCTCCTCTGGGAAGCATGTCTTGTGTGTCCTGTTGACAGGCTCAGTCTTGTGCAGGAGCCACAGCTACTGTGAATTTGTGTGTGTAACAGCTATCTATCCAGAAGACGGCATTCCACAGCACTCCTCCCCCATCTTTCAGCTCTTACATTTTTCTGCCTCCTCTAATTCTATGTTCCCTGAGCCTTGAAGGGGGTAATACATATGCCCTGGTAAGGCTGCACATACCATATTCACTTATTCTTAGCCCTTTTGCCAGCCATATGTCTCTGCTTTTACCTCTGCCTACTACAAAAAGAAACTTCTGTGATAGAGGCTGAGAGTAGCACTAATGTATGGGGTATGGACATAAATGTTTAAAAGTCTGTTTGACGAGCCAGGCATGGTGGCACACCCCTTTAACCCCAGCATTTGGGAGGCAGAGGTAGGAGGATCACGTGAGTTCAAGGCCACCCTGAGACTACATAGTGAATTCCGTGTTAGCCTGGACTAGAATGAAACCCTACCTCAAAAAACCAAGACATAAAAATAAAAAATAAAAGGCTGTTTGACTATCTGTCTATTTAGCATGACATTAGTAGTAGACTGATCCCTAGGACTTAAGACCTCATGCCATGGACTTTTGACCAGGTTTACATTAATCCCCTTCTGTGTGGCTGGTCTCAAGTCCAATCAGAAAGCTGTCCCCAGTACCCATGTAAGCCAGATGCACAAGGTAGCGTATGTGTCTGGAGTTGGTTTGCATTGGCTAGAGGCTCTGGCACACCCATTCTTTCTTTAACTCTACTGGCCTCTGTCTCTCAAATAATAATTTTTTTTAAAGAAAGCTGTTAGTTACCCCACACATACCCAAAACAGTCATACTACAATTATATGTGTGTGTGGATAGATAGATAGATAGATACATGCATACATACATACCTTTTTTTATTTTTTAAGACAGGCTCTCTAATTGTCTGGCTGGCCAGTGAGCCCTAGGGATCCTCCTGTCTCTGCTGCCTCGGCCCTGGGAAAACCTGTAACCATGCCCAGTATTTTTATGTGTGTACTTGGAGTGGGATGCAGGTACTTCACAACTGAGCTATCTCCTCAACCCCATTTCTTTTTAAAATGATAAATTGAATACTAAAGTTACAAAGTATGTGGGTCTTCTCTAATTTTCTTTCTTTCATTGACTGATTGATTGATTAGAGACTCTGGCCTTGAACTTGTTATTCTCCTGCCTCAGCCTCCTAGGTATTGGGATTACAAGTGTGCACTAGCACACCCAGCTTCCAGCTTTAGTTTCATAAGACTCATGAGATTTTTTTTTTCTGCTTAAGATATGGGGCTGAGGGGCTAGAGAGATGGCTTAGTGGTTAAGACATGATTCCCCAGTACCCACGTAAGCTAGATGCACAAGGTGGCACATGTGTCTGGAGATAGTTTGCCATGGCTGGAGGCCCTGGCACACCCATTTTCATTCTATCTCTTTTGTCTCTCTCCCCCACCACCACCATGGATCTACCTCTTACTCCCCCTCCTCTTTCAAATAAGTAAATTTTAAAAAAAAATTTTTTAAAAAGAATGTGAGAGTGGGAAGTTTGATCCTCCTCAGTGTCATGTAAAGATGAAGGTATACTTGTTTTGTTCTGTTGTGAGGTAGGGTCTCACTCTAGCCCAGGCTAATCTGGAACTCACACTGTAGTCTTAGGCTGGCCTCAGCCCACTACAATCCTACCTCTGCCTCCCCAAGTGCTGGGATTTAAGGCGTGCGTCACTACGCTCAACTTCAGCTTTGTTTTTATGGTATTCAGAAGTGTTAAATTTCATCATTTTTTCCCTCCAGAATTGGGATGGTCAGATGGCTTTGCTCCTTTTTTTTTTTTTTATTAACAACTTCCATGATTATAAAAAATACCCCATGGTAATACCCTCCCACCCACCCACCCCCACTTTCCCCTTTGAAACTCCATTCTCCCCATCTCAATCAGTCTCTCTTTTATTTTAAGCTCCTTTTAATTTGTGAATCACATTAATTTATTAGTACTGAGCTTCCTTGCATTAGGATGCATGTTCTTTGGTATTGGAATTTACTTAGTTTGCTCATATTTAGTTTTGTTTAAATCTTTATGAGAGAGAGATTATAGCTTTCTCTGCTTACAAATGTGTTGCATTTTGACCCAACCTGGTTATAGAAAAATTCTGAATGATTAAGATAGAACATAAATTCTCAAATCAGAATACACCTACATTCATAGAAATGGCTTAAGGGTTTAAATAGTTAAGGTTTAAATAGGAAATTTTATTTTAAGAGGTACTATAACATTTTTGAAAGCTGTTAATTTCTTTTACATGTTACTGTTGTTGTTTGGTTAGGTTTTTTTGTTGTTTGTTTTTTAAATAGGATGTTTCTATAAGCCTTGGCTGACATCAAACTCAAGATCCTCCTGCTTCTGCCACTTAAGTGCTAGGATTATAGACAGTGCCCCCAGTACACCAAGCTATGTTATTCTTCACCATGCACTTACCGTAAGTTTCATTTTCCTTTAGGTTCGCATAGCTGCTAAGTTCATCACCCATGCACCCCCAGGAGAATTTAATGAAGTGTTCAATGGTGAGTAAACATTAGTATTGAGTTGTTTTAAGTCCTGTGTAGTTACTGTCATCACTGAGACACTCACACTTTCTCCCTCCATTCCTCCTCCCCTCCCCTCCCCTCCTTTATCTTTGGTGACCCAGGCTAGTCTTGAACTCTTAACCCTGTTAACTCAACCTCCTTGAGTGCTAGGATTATAAACATGTACTAACATGCCTGGCTATGAGTGCTTGCTGCCTCTTAATCTTCATGGCATGTGGCAGATATAGCTAAAAAAGATTATTCAAATACATTGAAATTACTTACTTAGATAGTAAGTATAAAAGTTAGGATTCAGTTCCAGGTTTGAGTCAAAAGCAAGTTCTTAGCCTATAAGTTCAGATACCTCTTTTAACTCTTTTACATAAGATAGGGTAAGGGCTGGAGAAATGACTTAGTGGTTAAGGCACTTGCCTGCAAAGCCAAAGGACCTCAGTTCAATTCCCCAGGGCCCATGTAAGCTGGGGGCACAAACATCTGGAGTTCGTTTGCAGTGGCTGGAGGCCCTCATGTGCCCATTCTTTCTCTCTCCCACCTATTTTTCTCTCTTTTTCTCAAATAAATGAAGAAAAAAATTAAATATGAAACAAAGAAAGAAAGATAGAGGGCTGGAGAGATGGCTTAGCGGTTAAGCGCTTGCCTATGAAGCCTAAGGACCCCAGTTCGAGGCTCAATTCCCCAGGACCCACGTTAGCCAGATGCACAAGGGGGCGAACGCATCTGGAGTTCATTTACAGAGGCTGGAAGCTCTGGCGTGCCCATTCTCTCTCTCTCTCTCTCTCTCTCCCCCCCCCCCCTCCTTCTCTCTGTCGCTCTCAAATAAATAAATAAACAAAAAATTATTTTAAAACAAAAAGATAGATAGATAGATAGATAGATAGATAGATAGATAGATAGATAGATAGATAGATAAAGTAAGATAATTAGCTGGGCATGGTGCCTCTTGCCTGTAGTCCCAGTACTTGGGATGCTAAAGGAGGAGGATTGCTACAAGTTCCAGGTTAGCCTGGGCCAAAGACTCTTTCAAAAAATGTTTATTGGGCAGGAGAGATGGTTAAGGCACATGCCTGTAAGCCAAAGAACCCAAGTTCAATTCCCCGGTACCCACGTAAGCCAGATGCACAAGGTAGTACATGCCTCTGGGATACCCTGTCTCAAAAACCAAAGCCAACTCATACACACATACACATGCAAAATTCCTTGAGGTCTGCGGAATGCTTGTTTAGCGTGCATGAAGTCCTGGGTTCAGTCCCCAACACCACAAAAAGCAGAGATGGTAGCACATGACTGTAATCTCAAGTGGAGGCAGGAGAATCAGAGATTCAAGGTCATTCTCACTACTATGTAACAGGTTCAAGGCCGGCCTGAGATAAATGAATGAGATCCTATCTCAGAGAAAGAGAGTGAGAGACTAGTAAAAAAATTCCTTGAAGTACTGGGTAGACTGAGGTAGAGTTGCTAGGGGTTCAGGGCCTGCCTGAGCTAGAGTGAGACCCTACCTTAAAAAAAAAAATAAAAACTGTTCTTGAGAATTTATTGTTGGGATATTATCAGTTAAATTATTGTGTACAAACCTATGAACATTAGCACCTACTCATGGATGGTTTTAGGATTTCTGCACATACAGTATATCTAAAGATTAATTTTATAAAGCCTGAATTTTAAAAATCTTTTGTAGAAAGCCGGGCGTGGTGGCGCACGCCTTTAATCCCAGCACTCGGGAGGCAGAGGTAGGAGGATCGCCGTGAGTTCGAGGCCACCCTGAGACTCCATAGTGAATTCCAGGTCAGCCTGGGCTAGAATGAGACCCTACCTTGAAAAAACCAAAAAAAAAAAAAAAAAATCTTTTGTAGAAATTGGTTGAAATTTCTCAAATCTGTCCTATTCTCAACATTTAAATATGTTTTCTTCCTCAGATGTCCGGCTACTACTTAATAATGATAATCTTCTCAGGGAAGGGGCAGCACAGTAAGTATCTTTGATATTTCCACTTACAATGCTACTCCAACGTTGGATAAACCGTGGTGACAGTAAACAAGCACCCTGACAGCACAGTTCAAAATAAAACAATTGCTCTTTGCGTTAATTCACTTTTTGTGACTGACCAAAACTCCAGGAGAACAGATTAAAGGGAGGGGTTGTTTATTTACTTTGGCTGCCAATTTTATTCCATAGTCCTTGGCTCCATTAGTTCCTGCCCAAGGGCAGACAGATATAATGGTGGTGGTAGCATGAGGCAGGGACTACTTACCTAATGGCAGACGGGAAACAGAGAGACAAGTGAGGGGCCTGGGACAAACAAAACCAATTTCATGGGCTATAGAAAACTATTTCAAGAGCTATTGCCCAAAAAACAATTGAGAGTTTTTGTGCAAATGCTTGATAATTGAATCCTAACAGCCTTGTGGTGTTTTGTTGTTATTGTTATTGTTGTTTTTGTTATAGAGAAAACATGTTCCTCTAAAATGTTTACTTTTTAGAGCTTATTCTACAAACTTACTTATTTTTGGTTTTGCCTAGATTTTCCCCACTAAAGCAAAATTTAATGTTAACTCTTAGGTTAATTTTTCTAATTCATGTAAAAAAAATTTTTTTGTCATTTTTTTGAGGTAGCATCTTATGTAGCTCTGGCTGACCTGGAACTCACTAGGGTTTATTAGGTCATATTGAAGAGTGAATTTTATTCTGAATGAGATTCAGCCTGTTAAACAGAACGCAGCAGTGTAACTTAAAGTTGAGCGTAATCAGCCACTTCACTGAGGAGGGGTGAATACCTGAGACGGATGGTAGTGTTGTAGACTGGAGTGGAGGTAGTGCTGATGGGGAAGAAGTCAGGTTTGGATGATACCTCCCCTAGAACCTACAAGATTTACTCATGGATTAGATGTGAAATTTGAGAGAAAGAGAAAAGTCAAGGGTGACCCTTTGAAGTTTTTGGCTTCAGTAGCTGGTAAAATGGTGATACTATTTACTTAAAATTTTTTTTCTAAACAGTGCATTTGCCCAATATAACATGGATCAGTTCACACCTGTGAAGATAGAAGGATATGACGATCAGGTAATAACTGCCTATTAGACAGGCTGTGCCTGGCAAGTGGTAATGTCTCAGTTTTATAGTTTTTGTATTATATGTGTTAGGAAATTTTTCCTTTTCCTAATAATACTAATAGTAGTAGTTTTCTTTGACAAAAAAAAAAAAAAAGATAAAGAGCTGTTGGGCTGGGGATGTATGTATCTAGTTATAGTATGTATGTTCAAGGAATTGGGTTCTACTGAGAGAGAGATTGAGAGAATATGAATATAAATATGGAAGAATAAAGCCAATGAGAGAAGCTGGGCATGGTGGCACATGCCTTTAATCCCAGCATTTGGGAGGCAGAGGTAGGATCACCTTAAATTCAAGGCCGCCCTGAGATTACATAGTGACTTCCAGGTCAGCCTGGGCTAGAGCGAGACCCTACATCAGCAAAACAACAACAAAAAAAAACAATGAGAGAACCTAGTAAGAATAGCAGTAGGAGACATCAGAGTAGTCTACATTAGTTTTTTTTTTTTAGGAATTTGCTAGTTGGGGAGATAGGGGTGAGAAAAAAATTTTTTTTCATTTATTTATTTGAGAGCGACAGAGAGAGAAAGAGGCAGAAAGAGAGAGAGAGGGCATGCCAGAGCCTCTAGCCACTGCAAAGGAACTCCAGACACGTGCGCCCCCTTGTGCATCTGGCTAACATGGGTCCTGGGGAATTGAGCCTCAAACTGGGGTCCTTAGGCTTCACAGGCAAGCGCTTAAGCACTTAAACACTAAGCCATCTCTCCAGCCCTTTTTTTTTTTTTTTTTTTTTTTTTTGGTTTTTCGAGGTAGGGTCTCACTCTAGCCCAGGCTGACCTGGAATTCACTATGGAGTCTCAGGGTGGCCTTGGACTCACGGCAATCCTCCTACCTCTGCCTCCCGAGTGCTGGGATTAAAGGCGTGCGCCACCACGCCCGGCTACTTTTCTCTCCATTTTTAAACAGTTTGGCTGTAGTCCTGTTTTAAATGCTATGTATAATGTAATAACTCTAGAAAGTTTAATAAAATATGTGAAAAAAATTCATTAAAATTTGTTATTACAGTTAAGTATAAAGTGTATATACAGACAATATGTTGGACAGAAGCCAAGAAATGAAGGGTATTGATAGAAAGAAGGAAATTTTGCATTAAAAACTAATATGTCCATAATTGTAATATTATTAGAATAAAATGATACTTGTTTAAAGTCATAGGAGTGAGAAATCTGACTCAGTAAAAAGTTAACTCTTTTCCTATAATTTTTATTTATTGTTTTATAAAACATAAGAATTGTCTTTTCAGAGAATACTCATACTTGTAATTCTTCCCTGGAAGGTCTTAATTACAGAGCATGGTGACCTGGGTAATAGCAGATTTTTAGATCCAAGAAACAAAATTTCCTTTAAGTTTGATCACTTATGGAAAGAAGCAAGTGACCCCCAGTCAGAAGATGTAGACGGGGGATTGAAGTCCTGGAGAGAATCCTGTGACAGTGCTTTAAAAGCTTACGTGAAAGATCATTACTCCAACGGCTTCTGTACTGTTAAGTATCTGCCTGCTTCTTTATCTGTTTGGGTTTTGATTTGTTTTTCCCTATATTTACTTTATCTCTTTGAGGCTTTGGTCTGCCAAACATTACTTCTTTCCTTTTAGTTATGCTCTTCTCTATATTTTATTCCTCAAATCATTTTATTTATTTATTTATTTATTTGAGTGGGGAGGGGTTATGGATGGGCACATCAGGGCTTCCAGCCACTGCACATAAACTCCAGACACATGTGCCTTATGCATCTGGCCTACATGAGTCTTGGAGAATAGAACTTGGGTCCTTTGGCTTTGCAGGCAAGTACCTTAACTGCCAAGCCATTTATCCAGCACTGGGTTTTTTGTTTTTGTTTTTGTTTTTGTTTTTTAGGTAGGGTCTCATTAGCCCAGGCTGACCTGGAATTCACTATGTAGCCTCAGGGTGGCCTCAAACTCACAGAGATCCCCTGCCCCTGCCTGGCGAGTGCTGGGATTAAAGGTGTGCACCACCATATCAAACCTCCAGCCACTGCAAACGAATTTATATGTGTGTGTGTGTGTGTGTGTGTATGTATGTATTTTTTTAATCTAAGGCTCAGGACTGGTTAAAGTGCCTGCTAGTAAAGCCAAAGGACTTAGGTTCAATTCCCCAGTACCCACATAAAGCTAGATGCACATGATGGCGCATGCGTCTGAAGTTCGTTTGCAATGGCTAGAGGCCCTGGCATGCCCATTCTCTCTCTCTCTCTCTCTCTCTCTCTCTCTCTCTCTCTCTCTCTCTCTCTCTGCCTCTTCCTCTCAAATAAGTAAATGAATTACACACACACGCACACACACTTTTAATCTAAGGCTGGATGCAATGGAATATGCCTTTAATCCCAGCACTTCAAAGGCAGAGGTAGGAGGATCTCTGTGATTTTGAGGCCAGCCTAGGTCTACAAAATGAGTTTCAGGTCAGCCTGGGATGGAGTGAGACCCTACCTCGAAAACAACAAACAAACAAACAAACAAAATCTAGAGGCTAGAGAAATGGCTCAGTGGTTAAAGGCGCATACTTGCAAAGCCTGGGGGCCTGGCCTTTGACTCCTCTGTAGCTATATAAAGCCAGTTGCACAAAGTTGTGCATGCTTCTGGAGTTCATTTGCAGTGCCAAGGCACTCCCATTATTTATCTATCTCTTTTTCTTTCTGCTGGCAAATAAATAATAAACTTTTTTTTAATGTACTCAGGTGCTGGAGGGTCAGTTTAGCAGTTGAGGCACATGCCTACAAAGCCTAAGGACCCAGGTTTGATGCTCCAGGTCCCACGTAAACCAGTGCACATGGTGGTGCATGCGTCTGGAGTTCGTTTGCAGTGGCTAGAGGCCCTGGCGCGCCCATTCTCACATGCTCTGTCTCCCCCACCCCCTCTGTTTCTAATAAATAAATAAATAAATAAATAAATAAATAAAAGTAAATCTTTAAAAAATGTACTCAGCAGTACATTGTTATTAACTAGACTTTATTTTTTTTATTAAAAATTTTTTTGTTTATTTTTTATTTATTTGAGAGCGACAGACAGAGAGAGAAAGAGTCATAGAAAGAGAGAGAGAATGGGCACGCCAGGGCCTCCAGCCACTGCAAACGAACTCCAGAAATGCGCCCCCTTGTGCATCTGGCTAACGTGGGTCCTGGGGAATCGAGCCTCGAACCAGGGTCCTTAGGCTTCACAGGCAAGCGCTTAACCGCTAAGCCATTTCTCCAGCCCTAACTAGACTTTTATATATGCAGGGATGATGAATTTACAATATACAACATTAGTAGCACTTGGGAGCTGTATTCACTATTTGAATTGTAGCTGGGCCACTTTACTAGTTGTGTGACTTTAGGTAAATTACTTACCATCTCTGTGCCTTAGTTTTCCTCATCTATAAAATGGAAGTGATAGTTCTTACCACACAGTATTGCTGTGAGGGTTAAGTAAGATGACATAAGGTGCTTGGGAAAGTAATGTGGCACAAAGTAAGTTCTACATAGATACTATTGTTATATCTTTTTTTTTTCTAAATTATAGAGAAAACACATCACAGTGAATAAGTACTGTCTGTCGCTCTCATAAGTAAATAAAAATAAACAAAAAGAGTTTGTTTTCAAACCCTATTTTGTGAAAAGTCTCCCTTTTAGAAATCAGTTACTCAATTCTAAAAGAACTTGCAAGTTAGCATTTGTTGCACATTCAGTGTTGTTCACTCCAGATTCTTATTTTGAAAATTCCAATTCTAAATAACCTTATTGAGTTTTTTTTCCACTTCTATTAACTATCAAGTAAAAAAAAGAAAATTATATTTACCCTAACACTGTCTGCTGTATACTAGTGCCCTGTATCCCTATCTGTTCTTAGAAGTCCCTAATTTCCTCTTAATCTCTACCACATTTTCTGTACAGTATGTTCCAGACATTGCCTAGTGTCAGATAAGCATCTGAACACCCACATTTTATTAGGATTGAGAATGACATGAGATCTTGTTTTTTTGTACTTGCATTTGAGGAAAGAGGGTCCAGGTTCTTGATTTTATAGTATCGTATGAACTTCAAGATGGCTGTTTATAGTTTTTCTAATGTAGTTTCCATTATCTTGAAACGGTCTTTTGTTTTTATTTAATTTTTTATTTTTTGAAATGGTCTTTTTTTTTTTGGCACTGAAAGATTCTCTTGTATCTCAGTTGGCTTTAAACTCCCAATTCTTATTACTCTACCTTGTGAGGCCAGGCATGGAGAATCCTACCTGTAATCCCAACACTCGAGAGCCTGAGGCAGGAGGATTGTCACAAGTTCAAGGCTCACTTTCACTACATAGTGAATTCCAGGCCAGCCTGAACTACAGAGCGAGACCTTGTCTCAAAAATCAAAAGTAAACCAAAAGTAAATCAAAAGGCTCACTCTAGCCCCAGGTTGGTCTCAATCTCATGGAGATTCTCCTACCTCAGCCTCCCAAATCAAGTCCTGGGAATAAAGATTTGAGCCTACCTAGGGTTGAGAGGAGAAAGGAAGGAAGGTCATAGTGCATTTCGAAATTCTGGGTGTGGTGACTCATGCTGGGAGGCTGAGGCAAGAGTATTGCCACAAGTTTGAGACCAGACTGGGGGGTGAGGGGAAGAGGAGGTGGAGAGGAATACATGTACAAACACATTTGTGGGACTACAGAGCACTATTTCTTTGTTTTGTTTTCTTTGGTGATTTCATTTCTAAGTATTAACTGAATATCTCATCTCTATTTCCCATTTTATTAATGATTCCATCATGTTTCCACGTCATATTGTATAGTTAGACTTTTGTTGTTTGGTTGATTGACTTTTTGAGGCAGGGTCTCACTCTAGCTCATACTGACATAGAACTTGCTATGTGGCCCAGACTTGCCTTTTTTGTAGTTTGTGTTTTTTGAATTTTAACTTTTTTTTCCCCCAACAATAGGTTTATGCTAAAACTATAGATGGGCAGCAGACCATTATTGCATGTATTGAAAGCCACCAGTTTCAGCCCAAGAACTTCTGGTAAGAAATAGATGTTCTCTTCTGTTTATATCTTATTAATACTGGAAAGACACTGAGGTTTCGCTTTTAAACTAACTAATGATTAAGTTATTTGATATAGAGACTTATTCTCCATCTCTAAAATAAGTGTTTTGGTTTGGTTTGGTTTGGTTTGGCTTTTCAAGGTAGGGTCTCGCTCTGGCCCAGGCTGACCTGGAATTCACTATGGAGTCTCAGGGTGGCCTTGAACTCACTGCGATCCTCCTTCCTCTCCCTCCCGAGTGCTGGGATTAAAGGCTTAAAGGCGTGCGCCACCACGCCCGGCTCAATTCTAAGGTTTATAATCGTATCTTTTTGTAAAGTACCATGATACTGAGTTGAACAAGTGATGAATAAAGAACTGGGTTGAAAATCAGTTTTTCTTGGATTAGGGTTGGTAGTACTTAAGAGTCTAATCAGCCTATCTTTCTGTTCTGTGAAGAGCCTCCCATGATCAGAATAGACATGGTTGGGGCAGGTAAGATTTCTCAGTGGTTAGAGGTGTTTGCTGGCAAAGCCTGCTGGCCAGGTAAACCAGACTCAAAAAATGGTGCATCTGATGTTTATTTGCAGTGCCAAGAGGCCCTAGTGCACACACATACACGCACACAAATAAAGGAAGAAAAAGATTTTGTTTGTTTGTTTGTTTTTCGAGGTAGGGTCTCATGCTAATCCAGGCTGACCTGGAGCTCATTATATAGTCTCAGGTGGCCTCGAACTCACGGCGATCCTCCTACCTCTGCCTCCTGAGTGCTGGGATTAAAGGTGTGCGCCACCACACCCAGCAAAGAAAGAAAAGTTTAAGACAGCCAGGTGTGGTGGCGCACACCTTTAATCCCAGCACTCAGGAGGCAGAGGTAGGATCGCCGTGAGTTCGAGGCCACCCTGAGACTACATAGTGAGTTCTAGGTCAGCCTGAGCTAGAGTGAGATCCTAAAATCAAAATCCTGAAAATCAAAAAGAAAAGAAATAAAAATTTAAAACAAAAAAGAACTAGGCATGTCTACTTCAGAAGGAATAAAGGGAAAGCCCAAATAACTTAAAAAATGCTTATTATCAGGCTACTTGGATCCAAACATGTTTGAGCAAACAGAATTGGGTTTGTCATATTGAAAATGCCCTCCCCACCATTGCAAGCTTTCATACTTGGTGGCAGATCACCTCTTTTTTTTTTTTTTTTTTTTTTTTTTTTTTTGAGGTAGGGTCTCACACTAGTGCAGGCTGACCTAGAATTCACTATGTAGTCTCAGGGCAGCCTCGAACTCACAGTGATCCTCCTACTTCTGCCTCCCGAGTGCTGGGATTAAAGGCGTGCGCCACCACGCCCGGCCCAGATCACCTCTTTTTTTGTGTGCCTGCTAATTTTGCAACATGACATATGTGTGTATTTAAACAGGAATGGCCGTTGGCGATCAGAATGGAAGTTCACTATCACACCACCTACAGCCCAGGTGGTTGGAGTGCTCAAGATTCAGGTGAGATGTCAATGTATTAATAAATCAAGGTTAAAACATCACATTTTAAAAAATCACATTTTGGGATGGAGAGATTTTTAAAAAAATATTTTAAGGTATCTTGATAATTAAGGATTCTTTTTTTTAATTAATTAATTTATTTATTTGAGAGTGACAGAGAGAAAGAAGCAGATAGAGATAGAGAATGGGCGTGCCAGGGCCTCCAGCCACTGCAAATGAACTCCAGACACGTGCGCCCCTTTGTATATCTGGCTAATGTGGGTCCTGGGGAGTTGAGCCTCGAACCAGGGTCCTTAGGCTTCACAGGCAAGTGCTTAACCACTAAGCCATCTCTCCAGCCCTGGAGAGATTTTTTTAGCAGTTCAGGCACTTGCCTGCAAGGCCTAAGGACCCAGGTTCAATTCCCCAGTACCCACATAAGCCAGATGCACAAGGAGGCGCATGCATCTGGAGTTGTTTGCAGTGGCTAGAGGCCCTGGCATGCCCGTTATCTATCTGCGTCTTTCACAAATAAATTTTTTAAATCACCTTTTTCTTTTTAGTTTTTCAAGGTAGGGTCTTGCTCTAGCCCAGGGTGACCTGGAATTCACTGTGTAGTTTCAGGGTAGCTTTAAACTCATGGTGATCCTCCTACCTTTCCTCCTGAGTGCTGGGATTAAAGGCATGCGCTAGCATGCCCAACTTAACCTTTTTTTTTTTTTTTTTTTTTTTGTGGGTTTTTATGTTTTGGTTTTTGAGGTAGAATCTCCCTCTACTAGCCCAGGCTGGCTTGGAATTCACTATATAGTCTCAGGGTGTCCTCAAACTTATGCCGATTCTCCTATATCTGCCTCCCAGGTGCTGTGATGAAAGGTGTGAGCCACCATGCCCAGCTAAGTTTTTATTTTTGACAGAAAGTTTTAAAATAAATACAACTAAATTAAGTTCAAATAAAATAGGAACTAGAGGGGCTGGAGAGATGGCTTAGTGGTTAAGCACTTGCCTGTGAAGCCTAAGGACTCCAGTTCGAGGCTCAATTCCCCAGGACCCACGTTAGCCAGATGCACAAGGGGGTGCACGCATCTGGAGTTCGTTTACAGGGGCTGGAGGCCCTGGCGCGCCCATTCTCTCTCTCTCTCTCTCTCTCTCTCTCTCTCTCTCTGCCTCCTTCTCTCTGTCGCTCTCAAATAAATAAATAAACAAAAAAATTAAAAAAAAATAGGAACTAGAGTATGTCTGATGTTGTCATGTTGCAGATTATAAGTAGCCAATTCAAGTAGATTTTTAATGCTGATGACATGACAGAGGCAGCTGAATAAGGTGACTTGTAACTCATTTGCTGCCTATCTGGATTGAAGTCTAATATTTCAGAAGAATTTTGCCTTTGTAGTTCTGGGTGATTTAATTTGAAATCCAACTCACTCTGAGGTCAGATCAAATAGTTGTACAGATAAATAGAAAGATCAATGCCTAATCATACCTATATTATATTGCTTTGTCTTGCTTTAATAAGAATAGCAAGCCGGGCGTGGAGGCGCACGCCTTTAATCCCAGCACTCGGGAGGCAGAGGTAGGAGGATTGCTGTGAGTTCGAGGCCACCCTGAGACGCCATAGTGAATTCCAGGTCAGCCTGGGCTAGAGTGAGACCCTACCTCGAAAAACCAAAAAATAAAAAAATAAAAAAAAGAATAGCAAGTTATCATTTTAATGGTATAATTTAATCAAAAGTGTACATGGGGGCTGGGAATATAGCTGTGTGGTAGTCATACACAAGGTCCAAGGTTCCATCCTCAGTGCTGAAAAACAAACCAAAAGTGTTTTCTCTTACTACATATCCCTTATCCATCCTCCATATAACATCCTGACCACAGGAACATGCCCAACTCAGGCAAAGTACAGTAGAAGTGTTAAGTTCTTAGCTTTGAGAAAGCCTTTAATAAATTTAAAGCCAGATGCAGTAGTGTAAACTTTTAGTCTCCTATCTCACTGTATGCATGCTGGGATTATAGGTGTTTACACTACTGCATCTGGCTTTACATGGGTTCTGTGGATCCAAAGTGAGGTTCTCAGGTTTGTTCAGCAAGTACTTCACTCTCCAGCATAGCCCTGTTCGTTGTTGGTTGGGTTTTTTGTTTGTTTGTTTGTTTGTTTTTGTTTTCCAAGGTGAGGTCTCACTGTAGCTCAGACTAACCTGGAATTCACTATGTAGTCTCAGGGTGGCCTCGAACTCATGGCAATCCTCCTATCTCTGCTTCTCTAGTGCTAGGGATTGGTTTATGTTTCTATTCATCATGTATAGAACAGTGCTTACAATGTAATAAGCACATAATATCTGTTAAACTTAATGGTTTTCCCCTGCTAAGGGAAGAGAATTCTTAAGTATTCAGTGAATTTTGGTTAATACCATTGTGAATTGTCACTGGTCATATTATTTGTACAGGGTTGGTATACACAGTTTGCCAATTTAAGGCTAGCTCAAAGTATGGAGTATGCCCTCGGTGATAAGTTTCAGTGTGAACTGTGTGTAAATGTTCTTAAATGTTGTCTCACACAGGTTCATTATTATGAAGATGGCAATGTTCAGTTGGTTAGTCATAAAGATGTACAAGATTCAGTAACTGTTTCTGTGAGTATGAGTATGCACTATTTAATGTTTATCTCACTTGTTGGACCTTGCTTTTCTTTTTAAAAATTTGTCTTTATGGGGTTGGGGAACTAGCTCAATAGATAAAGAGCCTGCTGTACAAGCATGATTACCTGAGGTCAGATCCCTAGAACTCATGTAAAAAGCCAGACACCTGAAGTTGCCCTCTGACTTCCACAAATGTGTGTTTTGGTGCATCTACCTGCATGCATACATATGTACACAGACACACAGAAAAAAAAAATTGGGACTGGGGAGATGGGTCAGCAGTTAAAGACACTCGCTTACAACGGCTGCTGGCCCAGGCTCAATTCCCTAAAGCCACATGCAAAGTGGCCTGTGCATCTGGTGTTCATCTGCACCAGCATGCCCATACACACACACAGACAAACTTTTTTTTGTTGTTCATTCTTATTTATTTGTTTGAGAGTAACAGAGAGAGAGAAAGAGGCACAGAGAGAGAGAAAGAGAGAGAATGGGTGCGCCAGGGCCTCCAGCCACTGCAAACGAACTCCAGACGCGTGCGCCCCCTTGTGCATCTGGCTAACGTGGGTCCTGGGGAACCGAGCCTAGAACCGGGTCCTTAGGCTTCGCAGGTAAGCGCTTAACCGCTAAGCCATCTCTCCAGCCCTCAGACAAATTTTTAAAAGGGCTGGAGAAATGGCTTAGTGGTTAAGGCGCTTGCCTGCGAAGCTTAAGGACCACGTTTGATTTCCCCAGTTCCCATGTAAGCCTTGCACAAAATTGTGCACATGTCTAGAGTTCAGTTGCAGTGCCTGGAGGCCCTGGTGTGCTTCTGCAGTCAAGTTTGCATTGCTGGCAGAAAACACCCGACCAAGAGCAACTTGTCAAAAAAAGAACACTGGCAGGAAGAAGCTGGCTGTAATACCCATAAGCACGCCCCCAACAATATACTCCTCCAGGAGGCTTTAATTCCCAAATTACCATCAGCTGGAGACCTAGCAGTCAGAACATCTAAGTTTATGGGGGACACTTGGATCAAATCACTACACTTGGTAACTAGGAATGCTACAAATGTTAATGATCTGGATTGACTTTTAAGTGCCTTTTTATTCACCGTTTGCACATTTGAAAAACTTAGTTTCCTATCTTCCTCCATCAGAATGAACTCCAAACTGCCAAGGAGTTTATTAAAATCATAGAGAGTGCAGAAAATGAATACCAGGTAAGAAAATTTGGAAGTAATTTTTCCATATTCAATATATTATTATTTTGCTGTATATATTTTGTTCAATCTCTCTGTGTCCTTTAACATATATACATAGCCGGGTGTGGTGGCGCACACCTTTAATCCCAGCACTCGGGAGGCAGAGGTAGGAGGATCACTGAGAGTTTGAGGCCACCCTGAGAATACATAGGGAATTCCAGGTCAACCGAGCTAGAGTGAGACCCTACCTCAAAAAACCAAAATAAATAAATAAATAGTATATCCTATATTCCTTTTCATACAGCCTTTGACATAGGGTTTCAAACAACCCCATTTCTGTTCAAGCAACTCACCTTCAAATTATCTGTTGCAGACAGCCATTAGTGAAAACTATCAAACGATGTCAGACACCACGTTCAAGGCGTTGCGCCGGCAGCTTCCAGTTACCTGCACCAAAATCGACTGGAACAAGATCCTCAGCTACAAGATTGGGAAAGAAATGCAGAATGCTTAAAGGCTGACTGTAGGAGTCTTCAGTATGTGAAAAGGATTCAACATAGTGTGGTCATATGATAAATAAGTGATTTATAAACAAGAGTGATATTTTGCTAGTTAACAAAGTTAACAGATTTTCTAGCCTCATGGGATACTGTTGAACCTATAGCATTGTCTTGATTTTTTTTTTTTTTTTTGTGGTCTCTGCCTTGTAATTTTCTGTTATCGCTATATCTACTTGTAAATCTTTTTGTTGTTGTTAATTCTGCTACATTTAATGTTGAGAGATCTATCCTGTTAGAACATTTTCCTAGTCATGAAGTCCTGTTATTGATTTATACAGATAATCTGTGCAGTACTTTTTTTAACCCCTATGCTTCAAAGTACTTCCGGTACTTCAGTGGTTTTTTTCACTGATCCACCGACTGCTAAAGAAGCTATGCTACAAAGTGTAGCTGAGGAAGACACGTTCATCCTTCGTCCTCTGACTGCTTTGATCAATTATACTATATATTTTGTAGCATCTCATAACTGTCGTTTCAAAAGTCTGGATTGGAACTTTTCGGGTCCATTTTGAGAGACACAGAAGTTTCCTGGAAACTGTAATAGCCAGCTTCTCTGGAGGAACTTGTTTTTAAATCCAAAGACTTGAACCACATTCCGTGCACACGAACATTTGCTTTCTCTCCTTCCCCGTGTCTCCTTCCCACCTAGTGCCACTGTGCTCTGGTTACGCACACCTGCAGCTTAGAAGAGCTCTGCCCATTTGTGTTTCTGCTTCATATTCAAGAACTGCTGACACACTGTGGATAGAATATAAAACTTGAAAAATGCATATTTTGAAGGAATAATAGGTGTCTTATGCTTTAATACTTTTTTGCAGGCTTATTCTTTAGGCAGATGAATCAGACAACTATGTAAATCATAAAAACTGAAAACGAACCAAAGTGAAAAGGAAAACTTCCAGGAAGTATCTTTCTATTGTAGCCTGTCATTGAAGAGAATAAATAGGATGCAAAACTCATTCCAGATTACTCTTCCTCTGACAGTCCTGCCTGCCAAGAACTCAGATGTAACTGTGATATAGCGACCCTTCCCAGGTGTATTGGCAGGTGTGTGTGTGATCTCCGAATGCACAGGTAACATGGATATGATATGACAGCTGGTAATGGTGGATTCATTTACATTGTTTACACTTCTATGACCAGGCCTTAGGGGAAGGTCAGTTTTTTAAAAAACAAGTAGTGTCTTCCTACCTGTCTCCAAATATATGTCAAAACAGAAGGGTGTTTTGCTTCAGCGTTGTTTTTGCTCTGTAATCCAGTCAAGCAAAAGTTTGTTTGCAAGTGAAAGCTGTGTAAACATTTTTGTTTATTTCAAATAAAATATATTTGTATTATTTGTCATTCATATTATCCATACCACACTATCTTCTGTATCAGGTAGTCCATAGAAATACACCTGTTTTGTTCTAAATTTTGTCTTTGTGTCTCTTTTCTGATCTTCTTCTCAGCCTTTATTCTCAAGGTAAAATATTTAACTGTAGTTGATTATTTATTTACAAGAAGAGGGGGGAGTGACAGAATATGGGCACACCAAGGCCATTTGCTGCTGAACATGAACTGCAGATGTATACACCACTCTGTGCATCTGGCTTTATGTAGGTACTGGGGAATTGAACCCAGGCAGATAGGCTTTCCAAGCAAGTGCCTTTAACCACTACACTATCTCCTTAGCCCTGTCATCGATTGTATTTGTTGAGAATCTTCAGGATTTCTGAAATTGGGTCCTACTTTCAACTACTATAAACTCAGTAAAGATCCAAAGACTTGTCAAGAACCGTTCCTTTTAAGCATGAGCAAAGTCCATATTTGAGGCTGAGGCAGGGCGATTGCTGCGAGTTCAAAGCCAGACTGTGCTACATGTGTCTCAAAGCCTCTGTGTGTGGAACTTCCCACTCCACCCACAAAAAGCTCATGATTTAAAGGTTTTGAGATTCCACTAATGTCAAAGAATTTAGCTATCCACCCAATATTCAGAAGCCTAAATATGATGGTGATCACTAGATAGGAAGTAAGAATAGAATTCCTGCAACTGGAACTCAACTCAGGTTTAAAATGGCTTAACTTTATTTTTTTTATTTTTATTTTTATCTTTTTATGGCAAGCCCAACAGACTGGCCTATTTTTTTGTTTTGTTTTGTTTGTTTGTTTGTTTGTTTTATGAGAGGGATTAGGAGAGAATCGGCACACCAGGGCTCCAGCCACTGTAACTGAACTCCAGATTTGTGCACCAACATTGTGCATCTAGCTTACATGGGATCTGAAGTATTGAACATGGGTCCTTAGGCTTCATAGGCAAGCACTTTTAACTGCTAAGCCATCTCTCCAGCCCATCAAATAGGCTTAACTTTAAATGCTACTTTCTTCTCTGAGTCTGACTTAGCTACTGGCAACCTTCGGGAAAGACTGCTGGTTTCCAGCAGAGACCCAGAGGGAGTTTCTGTGCCTCACCACCCAAGGTCAGTGCAGATTCCCTGTTTGAGGGACACTTAACTGTACTGCATTCTTTACTTTTGACTCAAGCACATTCAACCTTAATATGTTGCCTCTCTCAGCCTGCCCTAACTTCCTTATTCCAGAAAGATTCTACACAACAATGTAAAGCTCTGGGTTACTTGTATAAATAGGAGGAGTTGGCCTCCTTGCCAAGTCCTCCCAAAGCCCTCTGACTTCTCAGCAGATTGGTTGCTTCAGTATTTGTTTTCTCACAAACCACTGAAATCAGCCTTTATGTTCTCAAAAGACTTTGTGGCCAGATGGAAAGGGCTTTTCCATGAGGCCTCACTCTTGTATTTGGGGTTAAAGTGACATTGTTGAACATGTGTCATCTGAGCCTCTTGACTCTTCATTGCTTAATTCCAGTGCCTGGTCTCTATGTCATAATCTAGAATGCTAGGCTCATGTGAGTTCATGAAGTACTTAGCATATTCTCTGCAGTCCCAGAAAAGACCCATTTATACATCTGAGTGTCAATTTATAGATAGGGAAGGGGGTTGTGTTTGAGACAGGATCCTGCTATGTAGCTGGACCTTCAGCTCAAGATATGTCTCAACCTCCCAAGTATGTGCACCACCATGACCAGCTCTACTTTAGAATTTTATATTGACCTGTCCAGTGAACCAGGCATTCATGACCACTTTCTGGTTGTTGAATTACCTACCTATGAAAAATCAAAGAAAGGAAGTTTAGTAAATACAGAATTAAAAGGGATTATTATATAGGATAAGTTAACATAAAATTTTTGAACACACAGTGTTCAAAATACAATACCCTCTCTGAGGATAGAAACCAGCTTCATACCTCTTCAAGGTATCTTTTTTTTTTTTTTTTTTTTTTCCAGGCAGGATCTTACTCTGTAGCACCATGCTGTCTTTGAACTCATGGTGATCCTTCTACCTCCACCTCCTGAGTGCTGTGACTAAATGAGTGTGCCACTTTGCCCAACTGTCCAATATATCAAAAAGTATTCTGAGGCTAGTCATGATGGCCTATGCCTGTAATCCCAACACTTGGGAAACAGGCAGGAAGATTGCCACAAGTTCCAGGGCAACCAGAGTGATATAGTGAGCCCTGCCTAAAAACAAAAAGCATTCTGTGGGCTGGAGAGATAGCTCAGCAGATAAGGTGCTTGCCTGCGAAGTCTAAGGACCCAGGTTCGATTCCCCAATGCCTACATAAGCCAGATGCACAATGTGGCACATGTGTCTGGAGTTTTTGAAGTATTCTGTTATGCATAAGGACCTACATTCTCCTTATTTAGGGTAGTACTATTTTGTAATCACTGTGACCATTGAATTAATATTTTATTTCTATTTATTTATTAGAGAGAGAGATACAGAAATAGGCAGGTACAGAGAGAGGGAGAGAATGGGCGCACCAGGACCTCCAGCAACTGCAAACAAACTCCAGATGTGTGCGCCCCCTTGTGCACCTGGCTAATGTGGGTCCTGGAGAATCGAGCCTGGGTCCTTTGGCTTTGCAGGCAAATGCCTTAACCGCCAAGCCACTCTCCAGCCCTGATTGAAGTTTGATTGCTTTCTTTGTGTGTGTATATGTGTGTGTGTGTGTACACATGTGTTCATGTGTGTGAGTGAGTACACAGCATCGAAGTCAGAGGACAGTTTTCAGGTCCATCCTCACCACTGTACATTATTTGAGAGGGCTTCTCTCTATCTTGTTTAGCTGCTGTTCTTTTTGCAGCGTTCTCTAAGAGCTTCCAGGAAATTCTTACTCCCATCTTCCATCAGTGCTGGTATACAGAGGCTGCAGCTTCCTGGTTTGTTGTGCATTGCTGGCAGAAGTCACCTCGCCAAGAACAGCTTTTAGGGAAAAAAAGGATTTATTTTGGCTTACAGACTCGGGAAGCTCCATGATGGCAGGAGAAAACAACACAGGGTGGACATTACCCTTGGCCAACATAAGGTGGACAATAGCAACAGGAGACTGCCAAACACTGACATGGGGAAACTGGCTATAATACCCACAAGCCCGCCCCCAACAATACACTGCCTACAGGAGGCGTTAATTCCCAAATTTCCATCAGCTGGGGGCCTAGCATTCACAACACCTAAATTTATGGGGGACACCTGAATCAAACCACCACATTCAACTCCTGGCCCCCATAAACTGATAACCATACATGATGTAAAATGCAATATATTCATCTAACTTTAAAAGCCCCCTGGGCCGGGCGTGGTGGTGCACGCCTTTAATCCCAGCAATCAGGAGGCAGAGGTAGGAGGATCGCCGTGAGTTCAAGGTCACACAGAGATTACATAGTGAATTCCAGGTCAGCCTAGGTTAGAGTGAGACCCTATACCTCGAAAAAAAGAAAAAGAAAAAAAAAAAAAAAAACTAGTCCCCATAGTTTTTATCAATCCTAATGATGTTTATACATCCCCATAATCCAAGGCCTTTTAACTGATCCATAATTCCAAAAAATAACCTCAAAAATCCATAATGGCACAAAATAAGTATTCACACTGCAAAAGATGGCATTGGGTATAGCAAAGAAATACTCAGCTAACACAAGATTTAAAACAACCAGGTCAAGCCGGGCGTGGTAGCACTTGCTTTTAATCCCAGCACTCAGGAGGCAGAGGTAGGAGGATCACCATGAGTTCGAGGCCACCCTGAGACTATATAGAGAATTCCAGGTCAGCCTGAGCTAAAGTGAGACCCTTCCTCGAAAAACCAAAAAAAAAAAAAAAAAAAAAAAAAAAAAAAAAAAAAAGGTCAAACATCAAACTCTGTAGCTTCAAGTCCAACAACTAGGCAGTGACAAATCTCCCAAGTCCAACAATTCTAAGCAGCAACAATTTTCTGGAGTTCCAATTCCGCCCCTCCAGCTAGGCTATTCCCAGTCCTAGAAATTTTCATCCGAGGCCAGTAGCTTTCCTTAGCAGCCATCTCGTGGTCCCGGCATCTCCACTGGGTCTCCACTGCAATCCACGGTTCATCCTCACGGCTCCATCAGGTCTCCAAGCAGGCAGTCCTGCTTCACACTGCCCATGGTTGTTTCCAAAACAAGACTGCATTGCAAACTCAATGACCCTCTCCTTTCTGCATTTCTTATACTCCACAATACCAAGTAGGGTGCCAATTTGTTCATCCAAGGGGGAATAAAGGAAATTTTGAAGAACAGGACACTCCTTGAGCATTCAGGACCCTTCAAAGGAGTCTACATTTTTCCTGTTGCCCCAATCTCAAAGGTTGTAATCTCTCATACAATTGCAGTTCAACAGGCAGCAGTTTCAGCCCAAAGACTTCATTTTTCTGTGCTATATCCCTTTATACACACCAGTCCATTTCTACACACTGCAACCCTGCACAAGTTTCAGGACATGGGCATATCAGCAAACGTCTTACACAAACTGCTTCTAGCCCAGTCCAAGCAAAGCTGTTTTTCACCCTAATAAGCCAAAAAAAAAAAAGAAACAAAAAAAAAACCTCACAGTCCATTGTTCTTACTGCATTCAGGTCTAAGTTTGACCAGAATAATCCATCAAGCTTTACTTACAAGGTTTCAAATTCTTTCACATTCCTCCAAAAGGCCAAAGCCACATAGGTGTCTAGCAGTAACTCCACTCTTGGTACCACTTTACAGTCAGGTTTGCGTTGCTGGCAGTAATCATCTGACCAAGAGCAGCTGTTGGGAATAAAAGGATTTATTTTGACTTACAGACTCAAGGGGAAGCTCCATGATGGCAGGGAAAAACAATGGCATGAGCAGAAGGTAGACCTCATCCCCTAGCCAACATAAGGTGGACAATAGCAACAGGAGAGTGTGCCAAACACTGGCAAGGGGACACTGGCTCTAATACCCATAAGCCCGCCCCCAACAATACACTGCCTCCAGGAGACATTAATTCCCAAATCTCCATCAGCTGGGGAACTAGCATTCAGAACACCTAAGTTTATGGGGGACACCTGAACACCTGAATCAAACCACCACATGGTCTGAGGATCTAACTTGGTTACTCAGGTTTGAGCCATCTCCCTGACCCTGCTTTTTTGTTTGTTTTTTTGAGGGTCTTACTTTGTAGTCCAGACTGGCCTAGAATGCACTATGGAGACAGACCTCAAACTCAGCAATTCTGCCTCAATCTTCCAAATGCTGGTATAAATGAAGTTTATATAACCAGAATGTTCTCTGTAAAGTTTTCTGTGCCTAGGAATATTAGACCACACTTCAGCACTGCCCTTTTTTTTTAAAAGAACACTTTAAACAAACATATATTTATTTTACTCATGTTTTGAGGGAAAGAGGCAGATAACAGAGAGAGAGAGAATGGGTGCACCAGGGCCTCCAGCCATTGCAAACAAACTCCAGACGCATGTGCCACCTTGTGCATCTGGCTTATGTTGATACTAGGGGATCAAACCTGAATCCTTTGGCTTTGCAGGTAAGCGCCTTAACCACTAAGCAATCTCTCCAGCACCTATTCTCTCATCTTAAAGAGAACTTAACCTGGATGAGGTTAACTGCACAAACATGCGGGGTGAGCTGCAGGGCAAGTTTGCAGTCAGCCACGCGGTTGATGCAGCAGCAGGAGAGCAGCACAGTGGGTTTATCACCCGCTTGGGGAGTGCACAGCCAGGAGAGAACAGAGGAAAACAAGCCTTACTGCTTGAAGTAAATGAGAGCACTATGGAACTTTTCCCTCTGCAGTGTCTCCCTGAATAGAAGAAAGGGCATTGTATGGGGGAGACATAGGTCATCACATGGAGAGGTGGACACATTCATGAGCATGTGCAATTTTTGAGATTGTGCAGCGTAAATTGTACATTTTAACATGTAGGGCAGAAGCCAGGTATGGTGGTGCATGAATCCAGCACTCAGGAGGCAGAGGTAGGTAGGAGAATGGCTGTGGGTTTGAGGCGAGCCTAGGGCTACAGAGTAAGTTCCAGGTTAGCCTGGGATAAGAGTGAGACTGTAATGGGGAAATTGGGATTCTGGGGTGCTTCCTGGAACCCCAAGCCCCGAGTTCATATCTGCAAACTAACCAAAGAATTGGCAATTCCAAATTCAAGAGAATGATTTTTAAAATACCACATTTTATTCAGATTTTACAAAGGAGTGCAGAAAGGGGAAGGCTGAGAGGTAAGGGGAGATAAAGTGGGGAGAAGAGAAGTACACCACGTGGAGCCCAAAAGCCCATGTGGGCCACGTGTGGCTCAGGAGTCCATGTGACCAGATACAGATTTTAGAAAAAAAATATGAGAGGGAATTTTAAAATAATGTGTGCTTTTAAGAAGGATCAAAAGTGAAGATGGTAATAAAAGGAAAAAGTGTCTCTTCCAACCCTGGCATGCCAGGAAGGGAAAGAGCTCTTACCCGCCAAAGACACTGCTGCCAGCTCCAGAGAGAGGGGAAGATGCCCCCCCCCCCCGCTTTTTTTTTTTTTCAAAGTAAGGTCTCACTTTAGCGTAGGCTGACTTGGAACTCATTCTGTAGTTCCAGGCTGGCCTTGAACGCACAGTGATCCTCCTACCTCTACCTCCCAAGTGCTGGGATTAAAGGCGTGCACTACCACACCCGCACTGCCTATTTCTTAAGTAGTAAAATCACCACCAAGAAGTACAGAAGGAGAAAACCTATGGCCTTAGGTCATGAGGACACTTTCTGAAGGCTGAACCCAGAAGCCGCACTGTCGCAGGGTTCTGCCTCCTGGGAACATGCACACAGAGCCACTTTTCTGCTCTCTGGATTTCCCTGAACGACCATGGGTGCACTGCAAGTATGGACTTGAGTTACAAGTAAATATTAGTGAGTAGGTGGAGTTGCAGACACAGGACTTTCAAATAACAAGGATCAACTATACCTGCCATAGCCTCTCCTTTATCCTGTGTTATACTGGCCAATTCTAGAATACTGCTTTAAAAACTTCCTAGTTACCTTGGGAAGTGTAATCTGGTTTAAATACATAAGGTTAGAAAATATTCAAATACTGATTTATAGACCCAAATAACTATGGAGTGAAGTGAATTTAGAAAATATAAGGGGAGCCAGACATGGTGCCACATGCCTTTAATTCCAGCACTCGGGAGGCAGAGGTAGGAGGATCACAGTGAGTTCAAGACCACCCTGAGACTACAGAGTGAATTCCAGGTCAGCCTGAGCTAGAGTGAAACCCTACCTCGAAAAACCAGAAAAAAAAAAAAAAAAGAAAGACAGAAAATACAAGGGGCTGAGGAGATTGATGGGTTAGAGTGCTCACTGCACAAGTTGGAAACCTGAGCTCAATCTCTAGACCCCACATAAAAAAACAGAAGCTGTGGTGGGCTTCTGTAATCCTAGCATGCCAACACCAATAGCAAGATGGGAGATGGAGATAAAAATGTCCTGGACGCTCCTGGTGAGCAGAGCTAGAATCCAGAGTGAGAAACTGCCTCAAATGAGATGGACAGGCCAGGAGGGTGTGCTGGTGCACGCCTTTAATCCCAGCACTTGGGAGGCAGAGATAGGAGGATTGATGTGAGTTTGAGGCCAGCCTAAGGCTACATAGTAAATTCCAGGTCAGCCTGGGCTAGAGCAAGATCCTACCTCAAAAAGAGAGAGAGAGAGAGAGAGAGATAGGCAAGAGCTGACCCAAAAGCTGTTCTCTGATCTCCACACACGTATTGTGTATGTGTGTGTAAAGAAAATATAGGGATGGAGATATGGCTTAGCGGTTAAGGTGTTTGCCTGCAAAGCCAAAGGATTCCAGTTCAATTCTCCAGGACCCACATAAACCAGATGCACAAGGGGGTGCATGCATCTGGAGTCCATTTGCAATAGCTGGAGACCCTGATGTACCCATTCTCTCTCTCTCTCACTTTCTACCTCTTTCTCTCTCAAATAAATAAATAAAATATATTAAAAAAATAAAATATAGAGATGGGTGTGATGGTGTACACTTTTAATCCCAGCACTTGGGAGGCAGAGGTAGGAGGATTGTCAAAAGTTTGAGGCCAGTCTGAGACTACAGAGTGAGTCAGCCTGGGATAAAGTGAGATTCTACCTTACAAAAAGAAGGAGGAGGAGGAGGAGGAGAAGAAGAAAATGGGCTGGAGAGATACCTTAGTGGTTAAGGTGCTTGCCTGTGAAGGCTAAGGACCCATATTCGACTCTCCAGATGCCATGTAAGCCAGATGCACAAAGGTGAGACAAGTTTAAGGTCGCACATACCCACTAGGTGGCACAATTGTCTGGAGTTTGATTTCAGTGGCTGAGGCCCTGGTGTGCAAATTCTCTCTCCTTCCCTCTCTCTCTCTCTCTCAAAAAGAAAATACAAAACTTCTTGGTGGTTATAATGTTTGGGACAGGGTCTTGTGATGTACCCCATGTGGACACTGGATTTATTACAGATACTGTGTGCCAACATACTTTCAGACTGCCTTGCTTGTTAACTGCTCTTGTATTCACTCTACAATCACCCTTAATATGTCAATATGTAAATAAAACTTCAGGGAAGTAAGACCTAAGTTGGATGTGAATGGTAGGAAAACTATTCTGTACATCTAGAACTACATGTATGAATGGGACAATTCCATGTGAAATAGATTGTTTTGAGAACACGCAGAAGACAGGCTTGACAAAGCAAGGGGTGCGAGGTTAGGTGTCCAGGAATAATGAAGACTTACATTTGCTGCTTGGGATTGAGTCAGGTGTTTGTCTGGGTATAGAAGATGGCAGAATTTTTTTTTGTTCATTTTTTTATTTGTTTATTTGAGAATGACAGAGAGAGAGAGAGAGAAAGAGGCAGATAGATAGAGAGAATGGGCGCGCCAGGGCTTCCAGCCACTGCAAACGAACTCCAGACGCTTGGGCCCCCTGTGCATCTAGCTAACGTGGGTCCTGGGGAATCGAGCCTCGAACCGGGGTCCTTAGGCTTCACAGGCAAGCGCTTAACCGCTAAGCCATCTCTCCAGCACAGACGGCAGATTTTTGAGATGGTAAAGAAACAACAAGGCTGGGCATGGTGGCGCACGTCTTTAATCCCAGCACTGGGGAGGCAGAGGTAGGAGGATTCCTGTGAGTTCGAGGCCACCCTGAGACTACATAGTGAATTCCAGGTCAGTCTGAGCTAGAGTGAGACCCTACCTCAAAAAAAAAAAATTTTTTTTTTGTTTTTGAGTCTACATAGCTCAGGCTTGCCTGGAACTCACAGCAATCCTCTTGTCTGTGTCCCAACAATTGGGATTACAGGTGTGAGTCACCATGTCCCACCAGCAACAGCAGTTTTGAGGACTTCAGCCTCTTTACTCCTCTAGGGGCATCATTGGGTAAAAACTCCTTTGTAGTTTTCCCCTCTAGATTGTATCATCAATTTCTAAGACAACTTTCCCTTGCTCTATTTTCCCCATTCCTGTAGCCTTGATTCTCATGAACATTGCATCTCCTATTGCTCAAGCCCGTTACTCCTGGCTCCTGGATTGTTGGCCTGGAGCAAGACCTGGGTTCTGGGCATTCCTTACACTATGTGAGATTGTTTGGCCTCCTCTGGGGAATTCTTGGGAGAACAACCGTAGCTTTGATATATTTGGAATTCCCGTGTGTTTGATTTCTTCCTCTCTAGAAATCCTCGTGTGTTCCTTCATTCTGGAGAAGGCACATGCAGAAGGTGTGTTATGTGTGTTGCTATGGTAGCCCCAGCCCTTCAGTTTGTCTAGACTGTCTCTTAAGCACATTGGTCTTTTCCTGGTACTGGTGTTGCTGTTAACCATTTACTTCCTAACAACTAACTTGGTGTTAATAATATTTTGACCAATGGGCTGCCCTGATTTACATACTACTAAAAGTAGCGAAGGGAAATACAAACTGGAGTGCAATTAAATGTCTAAATCCATGGCTCAAGGGCAAGGATCACCAGCCTTTCAACAAAATGAAGGCTGTGAGGAGTGCCCTGGCAGAAGCCCTTGCCCCTCTCCCACACGTACCCACCTTTATCTCAGACACGCTTGGGTCTCCCCCACCCTCTACCATCCAACTTTGACTGTAGCCCTCCTCTTTTCTTTGCAAAGCCCGAGCAAGGAAAATGGGGGAGGGGGCGTGCCGCTCGCTTCCGTACTGGTTTATGTCCCTGGCAGTCTGGGGGCGGTGCTGGACGAGCTGCCCCAGTCCAGCTGCAGCCGACCCAGGTCCCAGGCCCTGCCCTTTGCTCTGGGGTTTTTCAATAAGTCCCAAGGTTCTGGAGGGTGGGCGTGGGAGTAGCCCTAGCTGTGGCTCCGAGGTCCTCCCCGCTGTTCAAGGGGGCCCCAGGCGATAGCCACGTTCAGATCCTGGCTGGCAGCCAGGGGAGGGAGGTTGGGGTAAGGGGAGGGCCCTGAGGGAGGGGTCAGACTCCTTAGGAAAGAGTTAAAGCGACGAGGGGGAGGGGAGAGGACGAAGGGACCGAAGGGAAGGCTCAGGTAGGGCAAGAAGAGGAGGGGAGGCTGGAGGGCCGAAGGCAGCGTGCTGGAGCAGACGTCTGAGGCGGGGGGCTTCCCCCTTCGCATCCTCACCCCAGGGCAGCCAACTTCTAACCGCGGCGGCGACTTTCAGTTTCATTTCCTCGAACCCTCCTGCCTGGGCCGCCGCCGCGATGCCCAGCAAGTTCAGCTGCCGAAAGCTCCGGGAGACCGGCCAGTGCTTCGAGAGTTTCCTGGCTGTTGAGGGACTGGACATGGAGACAGATCGCGAGCGCCTGCGGACAATCTATAACCGGGACTTCAAGGCCAGGTACGGCTCTGCCCACCCCTGGCCCCCAACCGCGGCTCCAGCGCGCCGCCGCCGCCGCCGCCGCCGGGCTCCGAGGCCACTTTCCCGCGCCGGGGCGCAGAGGACGCAGCCCGCGGCGGCTCGCGCGGGTCCCGGGGCGGCGCAGACCTCCCCTCCCCTCCCGCGCCGCCGCTCACGCCCCACCAGCGCCACCCGGAGCCCGCCGCGGCTGCACAGGCCGGGCCCGGGCTGGGAGGGCTCCGGTGCCCACGCGCGGCGCGGGAGCGATGGGAGCGAGCTTGCGGTGGGGGAGGGGAGCCCCGGAGGACCCGGGCATCGCGGACGCGCCGGGCAGGCGCCGAGGGCGCGGGCTGCGCGGGGATCCCCGCCCCCGGGTTGAGGGGCTGCCGCCCCGGGGGTCCCCTCTCCCGGAGAGCTGCAGAGGCCCAGTGCCGGAGGGGGAAGCTGGGGAGCTTGGGAGAGAAAAGAGGTCACAAACTGCGTAGGCACCAAACCTCCATTCGCACCTGTGGCTTCTCCATGGAGACCCAGGGCCAGCCTCCCCCCGGAGGCCCCTTTTACCCTGTGGCTGGACATACTTGGTTTCCTTTTCCTGTTACCACCCAAGTGAAAAATCAAAGAGACTTCTGTCAAACCATAGTAGCGTGCTTCAGAAGCACCTCCATCAACAGGCTGCTGCTTTGGGCGAAAGACCAAGAAACAATTTAGCAATTTGGGGATGAGCACAAGGAGATGTACAAACAAATACGGGGACGGGATTGGGCTTAATCCCAGTCTCTAGGGTGAGGAAGGATCTCAGGAGCTCTCCCAAGGAAGATTTGGGGTTGTAGTAGATCAAAAGGCCACTATGGGTGAGATGCGGCTTCTATGATTTTGTGCAAGTCTTAGACTGAATTCATGGCGGTGTGCTTTGGGGTTGGAGGAGAAGGTAGGTTGGGATTCTCCACATTGGCTGGAGTATTGATTTTATTGATGGATATCACACTTCTTTTTGTTTCGTTTTTGGTTTTTCCAGGTAGGGTCTCACTCTAGCCCAGGCTAACCCGGAATTCACTCTGTAATCTCAGGGTGGCCTCGAACTCACAGTGGTCCTCTTACCTCTATCTCCTAAGTGCTGGCATTAAAGGTGTGAGAGCAACGTTGTTAGGCTTGAGTGGTTTCTGAAAAAGAGATATAGATGATTACTGGGCATTAAGGGAACACAAAGGTGAAAAGTATGCACTTCCTGAGTGGCCATGGAGGATATTTTTTTGTATACAATATTCTATACAATAGGGTAAAATAAGAAGAGAGGGATACTAGGAATGGTAAGAAAAATGCTGAGAGAGGGTAAAGAGCACTTACCATTGGAACACATCCCCTGGACATTTTCATGCATGCATTCACCTGTGTCCACAGAGTACAGCATGTCTGTGAACACAGGGCAATTACTTTGGCAATGGGATTCTTGCCTAACTACCCCGTGGGATTCTTGTTATAGGCAGACCAGAATATATATCAATATCAAAGGCGGGGTGTGTGTGTGTGTGAAGGACTTGGTGAAATATCAAGGGTAATTTTGTATCTGGAAGGATTCTCACTAAACTATTAGCAAGCCTCTTGTTAAAATGGAGCTAGGCAAGCCTAAGATCAAGGGTGTAGGGATCCTTGCCCGGTGTGGTGGCGCACGCCTTTAATCCCAGCACTCAGGAGGCAGAGGTAGGAGGATCGCTGTGAGTTCAAGGCCACCCTGAGACTACATAGTGAATTCCAGGTCAGCCTGGGCTAGAGTGAGACCCTACCTCGAAAAACAAAGCAAAAAAAACCAAGGGTGTAGGGATCCAAGGTCAAGGCCTAGTCAAGAAGGGGGCTCAGAGGGATTTGACTAGTATGCTCAAGGAGAATCTTTGTCAGCTCTGAATGATAGTGTATTTCAGTACTGGGTGAAGGACAGCTATGTTGGACTGCGAATAGAAAACTATGCAAGCTGTACAGTATTGTTGGATATAGGAGGAATTTATTTATTATTATTATTGATAATAGGTCTCTTGTCCAAACCAACCTCAAATGACCCTCCTGCCGCAGCTTTCCAAATGCTGGGATAAGCAAGCATGAGCCACCTTGCTGGGATGCTGTTGTTTTTTTTAATTCACTTATTTGCAAGCAGAGAGAGAGAGAGGGGAGATAGAGAATGGGTGCGCCAGGGCTCTAGCCAGTTCAAACAAACTCCAGATGCATGTGCCCCTTGTGCATCTGGCTTACATGGGTACTGGGGAATTGAACCTGGGTCCCTGGCTTTGCAGGCAAGCTCCTTAACTGCTAAGCCATCTCTCCAGCCCTGTTTTTGTTTTGTTGTTTTTTAAAAATATTTTTGAATTTATTTATGTGGAATGGACATGCTAGGGCCTCTTGCCACTGCAAATGAACTCCAGACGCAAGCTTCGTTTGTATATTTACATGGGTACTGGGGAATTGAACCTTGATCATCAGGCTTTGCAATAAGTACCTTTAACTGCTGAGCCATCTCTCCAGCCCTGCTTGTTTTTTTTCTTCATCTATTTATTTGAGAGAAAGACAGCCAGGGCCTCTTGCCATTGCAAACAAACTCCAGACACATGCATCACTGTGTGCATCTGGCTTATGTGGGTACTGGAGAATTGAACCTGAGTCCTTTGGCTTCCCAGGCAAGCGCCTTAACCACTAAGCAATCTCTCCGGCCTTGCACTTATTTTTATTACTATATACATATGTTATATATATTATTATATACATATATATATTTCATTTATTGGAGAGAGAGAGGGACAGGGAGAGAGAGAGAAAATGGGCGCACCAGGGCCTCCAGGCACTGCAAATGAACTCCAGATGATGTGCCACCAGGTGCACCTGGCTTTCGTGGGTACTGGGGAATCCAACCTGAGTCCTTAGGCTTCGCAGGCAAGCGCCTCAACTGCTAAGCCATCTCTGCAGCCCTGTGCACTTAGTTTTTACACAAATAAAATGGAGACCTTGGCCTTGAAGAACAGATAAAACTTGAGTCCGTAGAGGAGGACAAAGAAAAGCTCATATCCTATCATGAGATCTCGTCAAGGAAACAGAAATATTTGCCTTGAATATTTTAGAGATTGTCCTGGTGGGGAGTATTATACTCCTCAGGTCCCCCCAAAACGCAGCAGAAGAAGCCGGGCGTGGTGGCGCACGCCTTTAATCCCAGCACTCGGGGGAGGCAGAGGTAGGAGGATTGCCATGAGTTTGAGGCCACCCTGAGACTACATAGTGAATTCCAGGTCAGCCTGGGCTAAAGGGAGACCCTACCTCGAAAAACAAAACAAAACAAAAAAGCAGAAGGTTCTGTCAACATGCTGCTCCTCTCCACCAGCTAGCGAAGGTTTCTTTTAGAAACTTTCTGTGCATTAAATCCAGGCTATGCTGTAAAAGTCCTCCCAATCGCAGTAGGAATTAATTGCTTCTTCCGCTGGGCTATTGCAGGCTATTCCTACATTGGGTATAGCCTGGGCATAACTGGATTATGCTTTGTTTTTCGCTGAACTTCTATTAGGCTGCCTCCTCCAACCGACTTTCAGATCCTCTGCCTTTCTTTTCCTTTTTCCTTTTTTCTTTCCATTTCTTTCTTTTTTTCTTTTCTTTTGACACAGGGTCTTATGTATTCCAGACTGGCCTACATAGAATGTATTGTAGTGTGGCAGGTTTGTCGGCAGATAATGTAGTAGTACAGGTGCAAGCAGGAGTTCACATTCTGGCTCTGGACACAGTCGTGGCATTTTAATGTGAACAGCTAATCCCAATTCCCCATCACCCCATTGTAAAATAATGCCTTCCTCCAGATTGCCTGAGAGCAAGGTGAGTGTGCAGGCAGAGCGAGTGCCTGGCACTCCCAGCAGATGGCATGGGCCTTCTAAGGAGAAGGTTTTCTCGTGCACTGATGACTGGCAGCCTGCCGTGTACAGTGGGTGCGTGGAAGTTTTCTGAAAGACGCTAATTCTTGCTTTGGGTCCATTCTTTCGTTTAACACATTGACTGACTGAGTGCCTGTAGGAGCAAAGTAAATCTCCCAGGTACCGAAGATAGGACACAGAAGGCACCTGACTAAGGAAGGAGGTGACGATTAGATAAATATTTTTTTAAATATATATTTATAAACCCGGGCGTGGTGGCACACGCCTTTATTTAATCCCAGCAGTCAGGAAGCAGAGGTAGGAGGTTCACCATGAGTTCAATTCACCCTGAGACTACATAGTGAATTTCAGGTCAGCCTGGACTAGCTTGAAACCCTACCTCGAAAAACCAAAAAAACAAACAAACAAACAAACAAAAAACCCTCCAGATATATATGCTACTTTGTGCAGCTGGCTTTACATGGGACCTGAGGAACCAGACCTGAGCCTTAGGCTTTGCAAATCAATGCCTTTTACTGCTGAGCCGCCTCTCCAGCTCCTTGTTTTGCTTTGTTGAGACATGTCTTGCTGTGTAGCCCAGGCTCAGCCTCTCAAGTGCTGGATGCCCAGTGTGAGGCACCACACTGGCTTCATTTCAGAGTAGGAGTGACATAGTAAGGATTTTAGAATGCTCATCTTGGCTTCTAACCTGGAGGGTAGTTTGATGCTTGGACCTCTATCCTCAGTAAAAACTACTTTTTCTGGGGCTGGGGAGATGGCTCAGTGGATAAAGCTCTTGGCACACATGTGTGAGTACCTGAGCTTGGATCCTGTAGCAGACAGCTTCAGGTTCGCTGAGATAAACTTCCAGACCAGGCACAGTTATGGAGGAAGGGATATTTATTGAAGCTTACAGATCCAGGGGAAGTTCTATAATGGCAGAAGAAACTGGCCTGCTTTCACAGGACCAAGCAGAGAGAGAGAGAGAAGTACAAGCCTAAAGGTCAAAAGCCACAGCACACTTCAGGAACTCCAGCTAGGCACACTTTGCATATCTTTAGATTGAAATCTGAAACCCACCACCACACCTTAAGATCCACACAATGGCACTGACTGACTCCAGCCAGGTGGCTGCCGATGCAAGCTACAAACAAATAAACAACTGAATATATTGGGGGCCATCTATTCTATTCAAACCACCACAGATCCTCAGCTCTGACACAAAGCCAGTAGCGCAGGCACTTGTAATCCCAGTGTACCTGCAGCAAGGAGGGAGGTAGAGACCAGAGAATTCCGTAGTTGCTCACTGGCCAGCCTGCCTGCGAACACAGCAGGAAACAAGAGACGCAACCTCAAACCAGATGAAAGGGACTGACGCCTGGAGTTGTCCTCTGACTTTCACAGTGGATGGCATACATTCTCACCTGCACACATACACATGAACACACACACACACACACACACACGTGCATTTTACTTTGCAGCCTGGCATACTCAGCTTTCATAAAGCAATGCCTCACTCTCTGTCTTTTGGTATTTCCCCCCTCCTCTGGTATTTTGTCTTTTTAAAAATATTTATTTGATTTTTATTTATTTGAGAGAGAAAGAGGGAGAGAGAGAGAAAGAGAGAGAGAGAGAGAAAGGGCACACCAGGGCATCCAGCCACTGCAAAGGAACTCCAGATGCATGTGCCACCTTGTGCATCTTTCTTATGTGGGTCCTGGGGAATCGAACCTGGGTCCTTTGGCTTTGCAGGCAAGTGCCTTAACTGTTAAGCCATCTCTCCAGCCCCCCCCTTTGGGGGGGGTTTCAAGGTAGGGTCTTGCTGTAGCCCAGGCTGACCTGGAATTCACTGTGTAGTTCCAGGATGGCCTTGAGCTCTCAAAGCTCCTATTACCTTTGCCTCCACTGAAGTGCTGGGGTTAAAGGCATGCACCACCATGCCTGGCCTATTTCGTATTCTTTTGTGCTTTTCTTTTCTTTTCTTTTCTTTCTTTTGTGTGTGTGTGTGTGTGACAAAAAAAAACCTCTCTATGTAGCTCAGGTTGGCCTCAAACTGGCAGTGATCCTCCTGCCTCAGCCTCCTTAGTACTGGAACTACAGGTGTGTATCACCATGCCCAGCTCTATTTTATTTGAATTTTATGCAAGTCTTGATCTTGAGCCGGGCATGGTGGCTTGTGCCTGTCATTCCTACACTCCAGAGGTAGAAACAGGATGATTTGTGTTTGAGGCTAATGTGGGGCACATAAGGAGGACTTGTCTCATAAAAACCTAATAAGCAGGGCTGGAGAGATGGCTTAGCTGTTAAGGCACTTGCCTACAAAGGCTTAGGATCTAGGTTTGATTCCTCAGTACCCACATAAGCCAGATGCACAAGGTGGTGCATATGTCTGGAGTTCGTTGTGGCTAGAGAACCTGGTGTGCACATTCTCCTCTCTCTCTCTCTCTCTCTCTCTCTCTGCCTATTTCTTTCAAATAAATAAGTAAAAATGTTTTTAAAAAAACCTAGTAAATAAATAAATTCTGGTCTTGACCCACTAATGAAAGTTGCAACTTAGAGTTTGTAAAACATGAAACTTGATGTTCCTTTAAGATGACTCCCAAATCTGATAATACAATCTGAAATACCATGTCTATGGCTTTGAGTGGGCATTTTCTATAAAGATTAGCTGCCATTCAGGGAACAAACAGCAGGGGCCAAGGTCAGTGCAATCTAAGGCTGGTCTGCACAGGCAGGAAGTCTGCTGAGGAGCCATGACAGCAGTAGCTAGGAGCCGCTGAAGGGCCCTTAAGGGTGATTGACTAGAGGCCAATGGATAAGGATCTGGGCCTGTTTGCTCTCTAACGTGGGGTGGGTTACTGTTGCCAAGGGTTGTGAGAAGTAGATGAAATCATGTGCTTAGGTACTTAGCACAGCACGGCTGTGCTGAGAAAAGTTGTCTGTCGGTGGTGATGATGCTGGCATTTTGAGTATGGCAGAGCCTAGTGTGCCATGCTAAAAGGCTAGGGTGGAGTGGTTAATTGGGTCATATGATTGGATCTGTGTCTGATGCTAATCCTGCCTATTTAGGGGATGAACCAGAGGAGGGATACAAAGCCAGAGGCAGGGGGAAGAAAACAGCTGAGAGCACATGAAAAAAAAAAAAAAAAAAGTGAGCTGGCTGGAGAGCTGGCTTAGCCGGTAAGGCATTTGCCTGCAAAGTCAAAGGATCCCGGTTCGACTCTCCAGGACCCATGTAAGCCAGATGCACAAGGGGGCACATGCATCTGGAGTTCGTTTGCAGTGGCTGGTGGCCCTGGCGTGCCCATTCTCTCTCTCTCTCTCAAATAAATAAATAAAATATATTTTTTTTAATGAGCAAAGAATAGGGTCAGGCAATTCTCAGAGAAACTTCTAGTCAGGAGTGGTGACCCATGTCTGTAATCCCAGCACTCAGGAGGCAGAGGCAGGAGGGTCACAGTAAGTTTAGGGCCAGCTTGGTCTATAGAGTAGGACTGTTCAAAACAAAGAAACAAAAAGACTGTAAATAAGAGGAATGATCTTTAACCATAGGCGTGATTAAGGAAATGCAAATTTAAATATGATACCATGTTTTGTTAACATGTTGTAAAAATTTCCGGGCCTGATAGCACAAACCTATAAGCCCAGCGGTTGGAAGGTGGAGGCAAGACCAGGAGTTTGAGGCCAGCTGGAGTTACTTGAGACACTCCTTTAAAAAAAAAGATTGTAGGGGTTGGAGAGATGGCTTAACAGTTAAGGCACTTGCTTGCGAAGCCAAAGGACCCAGGATCAATTCCCCAGAATCTACATACATGGTGGCCCTGGTTTGCCCATTCTCTCTTCTCTCTCTCACTCTGTCTCTAATAAATAATTTTTAAAAATATTTTTATTTATTTATTTGAGAGAGATAAAGAGGCAGAGAGGGGGGTGATAAGAATAGGTATGCCAAGGTCTCCAGCCACTGCAAGCAAACTCCAGATACATGCAACACCTTGTGCATCTGGCTTACGTGCTTCCTGGAGAATGGAACCTGGGTCCTTTGGCAAGTGCCTTAACCACTAAGCCATTTCTCCAGCCCTAATAAATTATATATGTGTGTGTGTGTGTGTGTGTGTGTATATATATATATATATATATTTTTTTTTTTTTTGGTTTTTCGAGGTAGGGTCTCACTCTGGCCCAGGCTGACCAGGAGTTCACTGTGTAGTCTCAGGGTGGCCAGCTCATAAATAATATTTTTTTAAAAATTTGAAAATAAGAGCCAGGCGTGGTGGCGCACGCCTCTAATCCCAGCACTCGGGAGGCAGAGGTAGGAGGATCACTGTGAGTTTGAGGCCACCCTGAGACTACACAGTGAACTCCTGGTCAGCCTGGGCCAGAGTGAGACCCTACCTCAAAAAAAAAAAAATAATAAAAATAAAAAATAAATAAAATAAAAATTTAAAAAAGATTGTAGAGGGGCTGAAGAGATGGCTTAGCAGTTAAGGCATTTGCCTACAAAGCCAAAGGACCCAGGTTTGATTCCCCAGGACCCACATAAGCCAGATGCACAAGGTGGTACATGCATCTGGAGTTCACTTGCAGTAGCTAGAGACCCTGGTGTGCCCATTATCTCTGTCTTTCTCTCTCTCTCTCTCTCAAATAAATAAATATTTTTAAAAATTAGCAAAAAAGATTGTAAACAATTGAAATTTTATAACATTAGAGACTGGGAAAAGGGTATTCTGAAATTCTTGCAAGTGAGAATGTGTAAACCTGTTTGGGAGATAGTTTGGAACGGTATTGGTTGAGTTAGTGTGATGTGGTCACGTACTAGAATTGAGTTGAATTGGTGTGATGTAGTCACGTACTAAATTTGGGAGGAGAATTGTGAGATCATGGTGTGGTGGGGGTGGGGGTTACCAAAGTTGGAGGCTGAGGACATGGCCCGGCAGCTAAAGGTGCTTGTTTATAAAGCCTGTCTGCTCAGGTCCAATCCCCAGCACCCTTGGAAAGCTGGACACAAGGTGGCATATGCATCTGTGATTCCAGCATCCCTTTGAAGCTTGTGGGCCAGACTTAATTTTAGCATCAAGGGATAATTAATTACTTGGTTGATTAATTACCAAAGTTGTAGAGATTTGTTTTCTTTGACCCACAAGTCCCATTTGTCCCATTAGACTTGTTTACAGCTCCAAGGGTTTTGTGCAAGAATGGTTATTGTAACAATTGTAGCATGCAGAGCACATACAACTCCATGTTTTTCACGGGTATAACAATGTCAGTGAATACAGAAAAGCCAGCAAAAGGTCCTCTGTGCTGTGCTCTTTTCTATGGTCCTCACTCTCTTTCACCCAGAGACCCCTGCTCTGATCAATGGCCGTGAGCTTCGTGTAATGAAATCCTGTCATGTACTTTTGTGGTTTATTTTTGCTTTTGTTTGTTGTCCTGTCTGGTCTGGAACTTGTTCTTTAAATCAGGCTGGCCTAGAGCTTGCTGTGATCCTCCAGTCTCAGCCTCACTCTCAAAGGCTGGGATTAGAGGTGGCTGTCATCACACCCAGCTCTTGTGTAAGGCATCTTTTACTTAGCATGAGTGACTTGAAATATTAATCCATGATTGTGTATCAATCATTTCTTTTATCACTTATTACTATCTTTTTTTTTTGGTCTAAGTGAAAATTACAGTTTTTGTTGTACCTATAGCCGTTTTTTCTGGACCATGTTTTCAGTTTGGGTATGGTATTTTGAGGACTTTTTTTTTCAATATATTATTTATTTATTTGCAAGCAGAGACATACAAAGAGAGACAGAGAGAAAGAAATAGTATGGGCTTACGAGGGCCTCTGGCCACTCCAAACGAACTCCAGATGCATGCACTAGTTTGTGCAATCTGGCTTTATGTGGATACTAGGGAATCAAACACTGATTGTTAGGCTTTGCAGGCAAGTACTTTAACCACTGAGCCATCTCTCCAGCCCTTTTTTTTTTTTTTAGTTTTTTGAGACACGGTCTCATGTAGCCCAGGCTAGCCTTAAATTCCTGCCTCCACCTCCCAAGAGAACATATGTTTTCATTTCTCCTGGAGGTAGACCTAGAGTTGTTTGGTCATAGGTTAAGTATAAATTTAGTTTTATAAGGCGCTTTCTCTTATGTAAGTCATATTAACAACCAACCAGCAGTGTGTTAGTGCTCTAGTTGTCTTGTTAATACTGGGAACTAGCAGACTGCTTTGTGTTTGTTTTTGAGGCAGGGTCTCACTGTAGCCCAGGCTGGCATCAAAGTCACGAAGATCCTCCTACCACAGCTCCCTAAAGCTGGGATTAAAGGCATGAGCCACCATGCCTGGCTGGTTCTTATGTGGGTGGCTTGGGAATTAGACCTTTGCTGGCAACTTAATTGCTGACCCATCTTCTCAGTCCCTAGGACACATTCTTTTTAATGATTGTATAATATTTTGTGGTAATGAGCATTTGCAATTTAGTTCACCATCCTTATATTCGTGGGTATTTATTTTCAGTTGTGAAGATAGTGTAAGCAAGTGCCTTTAGCCCCTGAGCCGTCCCCGCCGCAATGGTGAAGATGTTGTAACTGCCTCCACGCAAGTTTGTAGTAATCAGCCTTGAGCTTATATCCTTACATGTTGTTACTTTCCTTTCCATGAAATAGATCTCCAGGAATGGGATTCCTGGGTTTTAAATTTTTCATTTATATATGTATGTATTGTGTGTAGACACACCAGGGTCTCTTGCCACTGCAAATGAACATCAGATGAATGTGCCATTTTGTTTCTTGCATCTGGCTTCACATGGGTGCTGGGGAATTGAACTGGCTGACTTTGCCATTGAGCTCCTCTAAATACTGAATCATCTCCCCAGCCTGCTTCCTGGGTTTGTTTTGTTTATTTGTGTGTGAGCATGTATGTGGGGCATACCAGAGTCTCTTCTCACTGCAACAGAATGCTAGATGCTTGCTTTTTTGTTTGTTTGTTTTTGCTTTTTGAGGTAGGGTCTCACTGTGGCGCCGGCTGACCTGGAATTAACTATGTAGTCTCAGGGTGGCCTTGGACTCGTGGTGATCCTCCTACCTCTGCCTTTACTTGGGTGGCTGGATTATTAAACCCCAGGCCAGCAGGCTTTGCAAGCAAATGCTTTTAACCACTTAGCCATCTCCCCAGCTCCTTTTAAAATTTTATTTAACTTTTCATCTATTTGATTCTTGGGCTTTAAAGAATACTTGTATTTTGTTACTGTTATATATTTAAATTTATTTATTTTCGGTTTTTTCAAGATAGGTTCTCACTGTAGCCCAGGCTGACCCAGAACTCACTCTGTAGTCCCAGGCTAGCCTCAAACTCACAGTGATCCTCCTACTTCTGCCTCCTGAGTGCTGGAATTAAAGGTGTGTGCCACCATGCTTGGCAGCTTTTATGTTTGTTACGTGTGTGTGTGTGGTATTGTGTGGGTGCACACGTCTGTGGGTGCACTTGTGTGCGTGCACATGCAGTTGCTCTCCACTTTATTTACTAAGGCTGAGGCGGAGCCTCTCACTGAACCCAGAGCTCATCAAGTTCACTAGTCTAGCTAGCCAGGCTGCCCTGGGTGCCCCTATCTCCTTCTCCCAAGCGCTGGAGTACGGGCGGGCTGCTCTGCCCGTGCGGCACGTGCGTGGATGCTAGGGATCCGAACCACGGTCTTCACACTTGCCTGGCAAGTGCTGCAGCTACTGAGCTGTGTCCCCAGCTCCTTATTTAGTTTAGCTTTTAATAGAATGCCACTATTATTTTATTATTATTATGTGTAGGTTTTTTCTGTGGCCCAGGCTGACCTCAGTCTTGGGCTTGGGTAACCTTCCTGCCTCAGCCTCCAGAGTAGCTAGAGCTACCGACCCAGGCCCTGTGCCCAGCTTTAGGATACCTGCGTTTTCATTGTTTGTAGGTAGATGCTTCCATATTATTTTCTGAAGAGGGTGCTATACTTTTACCTTTCTGCTAGCAATGTGAGAGTTCAATTCATTTATTTTTAATTAAGTCCCCCCCTTTTTTTTGTTTTTTTTTTTTTGAGGTAGGGTCTCATTCTGGTCCAGGCTGACCTGGAATTCACTATGTAGTCTCAGGGTGGCCTCGATCTCATGACGATCCTCCTACCTCTGCCTCCCGAGTGCTGGGATTAAAGCTGTGTGCCACCACATCTGGCTTAATTCATTTTTATTAGTTATGAACTCCCCCAACCCCATTCCACCGAGGGACCTCCTCACTGAGGTTTATGCGGCTCACCATGAGGTTATGAATGTATCAGTCAGTGAGAGTTCACTTCTTTTTGTGCTATTTTTATTTATTTGAGAGAGAGAAAGAGAATGGGTGTGCCAGGTCTTCCCACCGCTGCAAACAAACTCTAAACATGTGTCACTTTGTGCATCTGGCTTTACCTGGGTACTGGGGAATCAAACCCAGGCTGTCAGGCTTTACAAGCAAATGCCTTTAGCTGCTGAGCCATTTCTCCAGTCCAGGTTCACTTCTTATCTCATTTTTATTTTAATGTGTTTCACTACATTTGGGACTGTTTTCCATACTCTTTTGGACAACTGAGTCTGTCCTTCAAGATGAGTATTTCACAACCCAGGTGATATAATACAACCCAGTCTCAAGAAAGAAGTGAAATAAAACAAAATGAACTTGCAGGTTTTCCACTGAAATGCTCATCCTGTCAATTTGTAAGCAATCCGAATATTGTAAAAATTAGCCCTTGCTTGTCACCTGCATTTCCAGTATTTTTTTTTATTTTTTGGTGTGCATTTGTTGAATTTGTTTATAGTACCCGTTGCCACGCTTTCTTTTTTTTTTTTTTTTTTGACTTGCTAGTTTATTTAATTTTAAAAAGTTGTTTATTTCTTTGCAAGGAGAGAGAGAATGGGTACACCAGGGCCTGTAGTCACTGCAAATGAACTCCAGACACATGCACCACTTTGTGCATCTGGCTTCATGTGTGGGCACTGGGGAATCAAACCTGGGTGAGGCATTGCACTGAGCTATCTATCACTCCAGCCCAAAAATGGTTTTTAATACTCAATGTCACTTTAAAAATTTTTTTTTATTTATTTGAAAGAGAGAGAGATAAAGAGAGCAAGAATGGGTGTGCCAAGTCCTCCAGCCACTGCAAACAAACTCCAGATGCATATACCATCGTGTGCATCTGGCTTATGTGGATACAGGGAAATCAAACCTGGGTCCTTAGGCTTCCCAGGCAAGCACATTAACTGCTAAGCCATCTCTCCAGCCCTATTTTATTTTATGGTAATAGGGATTGAACCCAGGAGCCTTACACATGCTAGGCAGGCCCTGGACCACTAAGCGATAGCCTGTTTCCCAAAGTATAATTTGGACTTTTGCCTTCTCTCCCTCTTTTATTTATTTATTTTTTTGCAGTAGGGTCTCGCTCTAGCTCATAGTGAGCTGGAACTCATTCTGTGCCCAGCTGGCCTCACAGCATAAGCCACCTCACCAGCCGGACTTTTGCCTTCTCCTAAAAGTCAGGTGATTTAGCTATCGGACCACATTGTCCGCCACTCAAGCAGCCCTTCCCCCTGTGGCAAGGTGTGCACTGCCCAGTTTGTACCATCCCACGAGCCCTCTTTCCTCCTAGCGTCGAGCTGGGAGCCTGAGGTCAGTTTTGAAGGAACCCACACTGTTTTCTCATGGGAGGTTTAGGAGGGATGTGAAGTCATTCTTACACTGGCGACTCTCAGAAACGGGACTGCGCGACTGTGGGAGAGGGCTGCAGGGTGCCGGTGGAACCCGGCTTTTATAGGCCCAAGCCACGGGGTTCAGTGACTGAAGGAGCCGCTACCTCCTGCTTTCAGTCCCTTTACTCCCAGACCCCTCAGCAGCCTTTGATCCTTATACCTGATTTTGAGACCTCTTGTGATTTCTTTCCTCTGAGGGGGTTCTTGTTTTCCTTTTCTCCCTGGGCTGTCCTGACCACAGCTGCTCTCAGACATTCCCTGGGGAGGTCCCAAACACTTCCATGGCTAGAACTACCACCAGGGAATTCTCTGATGTTATTGGACTTTGACCTTGACTTTGGCCTGAGTTGACTCAGAGCCAGAGCTGCCTTTGAACCACAGGAATCTCAAAACCCAGTCAGTGCAATGTGGACGAGATGGGTGGTTGTCTGCCTGCTGGTCTACCATCTTTTCCTGTCGACCTGCTCCACAGTGCCAGGAGCGGAGCCTTTGATATGGACATCCTGGGCACCTCCCCCTTCCTGGCCTCCATTCTCTCCCTCCTATGAGTCACCCAATTCTGCTAATTTACATTCTAAGTATGATCAGATCTGGCCCCTCTTCTGTTTCTGTCACCGCCTCATTCAGGCCTTGGGTATCTGTCTTTTAACCAGACATTTGCAATGGCTTTCTTCTAACTGGTCTCCCTGCCTACAGTCTTGCCTCCAGCATATTCATCCTCCAATCCTGATGCCAGAGTGACATGAAATGCAAGTATGATCTTGCCACTCCCCTGCTTAAAGCCCACCAGCTGCAGTGGTTCTGTAACCACAGGGTAGCCTCTGGCGTGGGCTGAAAGTAAGTGGTCACTACTCCTACTACTACTGCCCTGACTGGCCCTACTCTCCTGCTCTCCCTGCTAACACAGATACTAATAATCGTAGCTAATGTGCACTGAGTGTCTTCCACTATACTTTCAAATGACTTACTATCTTTTAAAAAGAAATCATAGCCAATTCAAAATTTTCTGAATGGCACTGCTGTCCCTTGCTTGGGATGAAGGAGAGGGGCAGAGTCGTGGGCAGGAGGCACCGGGAAAATGTTCCTAACCACAAACAATGGTCTCATATGCCCTTGTGAGTGACAATGCTTATTTAGTTCTGGGAGTTATAAAGATCACCACAGGGACAGAAATATGCTTTAATAACCAGCACTCCCTATGAACACTGTGTTCTCAAATGTGTTCACTAAACATGTCAAGTGTGAGAGCATCCTTGGGCTCCTGGGTGCCAGGCTGATGGTCAGGGTCAGGTCTAGATTTTCTTTTTGGCCTTGTATACAAAACTGGGAATGTCCCTGCCCGTCTCTGCCACCTCCTGCCATTCCCTGCCTTGCACTTTTCACCGTAGTGTAACCCACTTGTGTATGATACTGATCATCGGTCACCCTTACTGAGGTCTCCCACGTGCCAAGCACCGGGCAGAGTAGGTGGTTGCAATGTCAGTGTCTCACGTAAGCCGCATAGCAGCCCATTAAGGCCGGTCTTGCTATCCCCGGTGCATTTATTTGTTTTCGTGGTGCTAGGGAATTGAACCCTGGGCCTCAAATACTAGGTAAGCCCTCAACTGCTGAGGGCCCCTCCCCCCAGGCCAGTTCAATAGAGGAGGAAGGCAAGGAAGGCAGGGCGGGGAAGTAACGCAGCTGATGTAGTACAGGTGGAGGGGTGTCGTCCAGTCCATTGCCCTTGATCTTTGCTCACCTTGAACCCCCTCTTGCCTGTAGAGTGCCCACTCGACCTCCAGTGAGCCGTGTGGGGAAGGCTCAGCGCCTGTGCCCAGTCACCACACTGGAATGAATGGGTTTCCCCCGAGCGCTCCTTGAGGAAGGGCCTGGGTCTTGGACTTTGGAGCCCCCAGCCTCTGGTGCAGTGCCTGGCACTTCCCGGGCCTCCCTCCCTCCCTCCCTCCCTCCCTCCGTCAGCGGGCGCTGCGCGGAGGACACTGAGCTCCGGGAGCTGAAGCTTGAGGTTATTGTCCTGCTGACCAGTTTTCCTGTCTTCACCTCTCTAGGCACAAAGCCAGGCTCTTTGATCTCGGGAGAAGGATCCTTTCCCTTCCTGCTTGGGTTCCACTCCACCTGCACCCTTTGACTTCCGGTGGAAACTGCTGTCTGGTCCGCCACCTTGCCCACACTCTGGACATCCACCCTCTGCTCTCTGCTCCCCTTTCTCGGTCCTCCCCACAGCCTGGGTCCTGTCCAGTCCTCTCCGTCATCTTATGCAGCATCCCCTTGGCCTTAGCTCTTTCCACTGGGCTGTATCTTAAAGATTTTTATTTTTGTCCCAAACTGTCCCTCCCCCTAAAAAAAAAAAAAAAAATTTAGTTTCTTTCTCTCTGTCTTCCCTTAGTCTTCTCAGCCTGTGGCCGTAATTGGCCTTTTCTCCTCAGTGAGAAGTACACAGTCCCCCACCCTGCTGTTGAAACCAATTGATTTGCCTTGGGGAGCCCCATCGCCCTGAAAGTGCTGCTGTCCCCGGCCACTGCTCCCTGCGAGCCCCGTCCTGGCCCGCGGCGGGGCCCGTGTGCACCTCGCACGCACCGTGGCCCTCAGGACCTCCCCGCAGCCACCTGCCTTCCCTCACTTCCCAGTCTCCTCTGCTTCTGGCAGCTTTGGGAAACCTGCCCCTGGCTTCTCCTCCATGCTGTATGGAATGAAGATTGCAAATCTGGCCTACGTCACCAAAACTCGGGTCAGGTTCTTCCGACTGGACCGCTGGACGGACGCACAGCTCCCGGAGAGCAGGCGCGTGAAGCTGGGGTCGAACGTCAGCAAACACCACAGGTCGCTGCTCGCCAGGATCTTCTGTGACCGGTGGGTGCACTTTTGACAGGGTGGGGGGAGGGAAAGAGGGAAGAAAGGAAAGAAAGAGAAGCCCGTGCATGGGGAAAGGGGGCCGTCTGGCTAAGGAAACAGGAGTTTTCCTCGGACTGGGGTAAGGCCTGCTTCCTCAAGGAAAGGGGAAGGCTAGGGAATTAGTCTGGGGCTGGAGGTGGGTTCCTGGGCACAGCTGGTACTTTGCCAGGCCCAGGGCAACCTATAGTCTAGGAGGTCCCTCCTGCTCCGCCCCTCCCTTGACTCCCATCTTCCCCAGGGCTGAGTATCTTCATGGGAAGCATGGGGTGGACGTGGAGGTCCAGGGGACCCACGAAGCCCGAGATGGACAGCTCCTCATACACCTGGATTTGAACCGCAAGGAGGTGCTGACCCTGAGGCTTCGGAATGGAGGAACCAAACCTGTTACGCTCACTCACCTCTTCCCTCTCTGCCTGACACATCAGTTTGCCTTCTACTATGGTGACCAGGACCTGCCCTGCTCACTGGGCCCCGGTGAGTGGCTTTCTGAAGGGAAGCAGTCCTGGTGCTCATGGGCTTGTCCCAGGCAGACCTGGGGCTTTGGAGAGGATGGTGTCACTGTCCAGTGGGCTCTTACCATGGCATGGGGGTGTCTGCGGCAGTGTCTCAACCTTACCCCCACTCACTCAGCCACCTTCCTCCAGGTGAAACCTATGAGCTCCATGTCCACTGTAAGACCAGCTTTGTGGGCTACTTCCCAGCCACTGTGCTCTGGGAGCTGCTGGGACCAGAGGAGTCCGGATCAGAAGGAGCTAGAACTTTCTACATTGCCCGCTTCTTGGCTGCCATTGCACACAGCCCCTTGGCTGCACAACTGAAGCCCACAACTCCCTTCAAGCGCACTCGAATCACTAGAAACCCTGTAGTGACCAACCGGATAGAGGAAGGAGAAAGGCCTGATCGGTAATGTTACCCTCCCTCCAACCCCATCCAGGCTAGGCATGTCCCGAACATGACAGGAAGTCCTGAGCTGGAAGCCAGAGCCCTCTTTCTGAACTGTGGTCTCCTCCCTCCTCTGGGTCTCAGAGCCCTTCCTGTGTAGAAAGCGAGCTACAGGAGAGTGACAGAGCTGCGGACGACGTGAAAACATTTTAAGTGTTTCTCTATATAGACCAGCAGCCGGTGGTAGACTTCTCTTGTCTTCTTTTTTCCCATTTCCTGTTCCTCCTTTCTCTTCCTTTCTTTTCTTTTTTCTTTTTCTTTTTTGTGGTAAAGGTGCTGAGAATTGAACCCAAGGTTTCATATATGCCAAGTATATGTTCCATTTAGGCCTTTCTCTCTTTTCTCGCTCTCTCTTTTTTTTTTTTTTTTTCGGGGTAGGGTCTTGCTGTAGCTCAGGCTGACCTGGAATTCACTACGAAGTCTCAGGGTGGCCTCGAACTCACGGCAATCCTCCTACCTCTGCCTCCCGAGTGCTGAGATTAAAGGCGTGCGCCACAACGGCTGGCTTCTGTCTCTCTTTTTTCAAGGTAGGGTCTTGCTCTAGCCCAGGTTGACCTGAAATTCACTGTGTAGTCCCAGGCTGGTCTCAAACATGGCAATCCTCCTACCTCTGCCTCCTGAGTGCTAAGATTAAAGGTGTGCTAAGATCAAAGGGATGTGCCAGGGCTTCTAGGCACTGCAAACAGACTCCAGAAGCATGCATCACATGTGTATCTGGCTTGTGTGGGTACTGGGGCATCGAACCTGGGTCCTTAGGCTTCACAGGCAAGTGCTTTAACCACTAAGCCATCTCTCCAGCCCTATATATGTTTTAAACATTCCAAGTATTGGATTTTGCAAAAATGGCCAACCTTAATCGGAGCAGCAACATGAGCTAGGGAGCTCTGCATCAAAGCAGGCACTAGCTGCCCTTCAGAAGTCTCTGTTTTTTGAGATAGGGTCTTGCTCTAGCCCAGGCTGACTTGGAATTCACTATGTAGTCTCAGGCTGGCCTCGAACTCGTAGTGATCCTCCTCTTACCTCTGCCTCCCATGTGCTGGGCCACACCGACCCAGCAGTCATTGTGGAAGGACCTCCAGCACACTCTGCAGCTGGCCAGCCCCAGACTCTTTGGAGGTGCGGGTTTCTATGCTTGTGACAGCTCTTTCTTCCCCCGCTCCCACAGTGCTAAGGGCTATGACCTGGAGCTGAGCATGGCCTTGGGGACCTACTACCCACCTCCTCGCCTCAGGCAACTGCTCCCCATCCTTCTTCAGGGAACAAGTATCTTCACTGCCCCAAAGGAGGTTGCTGAGATCAAGTAAGTGTCAGTGCTCTGGGTCCGCACCCTTGCCTCCTGCTGGCTTCTCTCCAGCCTGTCCTCAGGGCTCTGTTCATTCATCCCCTCACAGAGCATGCTGTGTGTACCAAGCTCTGTTCAAGGTGAATCAGTCAAGTGAGCACTTGGTGAAGGATAGCAAACACATACTATTTCTTTTCATTTTTTTATTATATTTTATTTATTTATTTATTTGAGAGAGAGGGACAAAGAAGCCGACAGAGAGAGAGAATGGGTGCGCCAGGGCCTCCAGCCACTGCAAGCGAACTCCAGATGCATGCGCACCCTTGTGCATCTGGCTTACATGGGTCCTGGGGAATTGAACCCGTGTCCTTAGACTTGGCAGGCAAATGCCTTAATTGCTAAGCCATTTCCCCGGCCCTATTGTTGCTTTTTTATAAAGATTTTGCATGTGTATGTTCACATGTGTGCACTTTGTATGAAAGTCAGTAGACAACCTTGGGTGTTATCCTCAAGAACACTGCCCACCTGTTTCTGAGGCAGGGTCTCTCAGTGGCCTGGAGCTTGACAATTAGACTACTGGCTGGCCAACGAGCCCCAGGGATCCTGTCTTCAATTTTGAGATTACAACATGGTCACCACACCCAGCATTTTAAAAAAATTTTTTTTGTTCATTTTTATTTATTTATTTGAGAGTAACAGAGAGAGAAAGAGTCAGAGAGAGAGAGAGAAAGAATGGGCGCGCCAGGGCTTCCAGCCACTGCCAACGAACTCCAGACGCATGCGCCCCCTTGTGCATCTGGCTAACGTGGGTCCTGGAGAATTGAGCCTCGAACCGGGGTCCTTAGGCTTCACAGGCAAGAGCTTAACCACTAAGCCATCTCTCCAGCCCACACCCAGCATTTTTATGTGGGTACTGGGGATTGAATTCAGGTCCTCATACTTGCAAGGCAAACACTTGACCTACTGAGGTATGTTCCTGATCCCAAGACTTCAGTTTCCTTTAAAAACATTTTATCTTTTTTTAAAAAAAAAGTATTTTATTTTTAAAATTTTTATATATTTACTTATTTGACAGAGAAAGAAAGGGGGAGAGAGAGAGAGCGAATAGGCACACCAGGGCCTCCAGCCACTGCAAACGAATTCCAGATGCATGTGCCCCCTTGTGCATCTGTCTAACGTGGGTCCTGGGGAATCAAACCTGGGTCCTATGGCTTTGCAGGCAAACGCCTTAACCACTAAGCTATCCCTCCAACCCTAAAAACATTTTATCTTTGAATATCACCTAGTAATGAGTCTATGGAGACTGACACTAAAGTAAAACTAAAAGTAAAGCACGGTATGGTATGAGTTGGTGCTTTTTGTAGAAGGCAGGCCTGGCCTCTTGGAGGGAGAGTGACATTGGAGCGGGGTAAGAGTGTACCACGTAAGCAGTGCTGCGGGGAAGTGCTCTGGCCACAAAATCCTCACAACAAACACCTGAGGTCTGAGGTGGGGGCAGGGGCTGTGGGAGAGCCAGAGCCAGGGCTCTCTCTCTGCCTGGCTCTGCTTCAGCTCCTGACCCCTTGTCTGCCTCTGCCCTTCAAGTCTTCCTTCCTGCCTGAGACTTTCTTACTTCCAGAGCTTCAGATGGGTGAGGGTTGCCTGACCCGCCCTCCTCCACCCCTGCAGGGCCCAGCTGGAGACGACCCTGAAGTCCAAGAACTATGAGGCAAAGCTGCGGCTGCTGCTGCACCTGGAGGAGCTGCAAATGGAGCGCGACATCCGACACTACGACCTGGAGTCGGTGCCCATGACGTGGGAACCCGTGGACCAGAACCCCGGGCTGCTCACACTGGAGGTCAGGGGCGGGGAGCAGGCGTGATGGCTTAGTGGTTAAGGTACTTGCCTGGGCAGCCTAAGGACCCAGGTTCCATTCCCAAGTACCCGCATAAGCCAGACGCACGAGGTGGCTCATGCTTCTGGAGTTCATTTGCAGTGGCTGGAGGCCCTGGCACGCCCATTCTCTATCTGCCTCTCTCTCTCAAATAAATAAAATAGTTTTTAAAATCTCCTGTGGGTGCTGGGTGTGGTGGCGCACGCCTTTAATCCCAGCACTTGGGAGGCAGAGGTAGATGATCTCCATGAGTTCGAGGCCACCCTGAGACTACATAGTTAGTTCCAGGTCAGCCTGGACCAGAGAGAGACCCTACCTCGAAAAACAAAACAAAAAAGATCTCCTGTGGGAGAGGTGTCACGGGTGCTGACAGGACAGGGCACTCCTAGGAAAAGGATAACCTGGTTCCTGTCCCAAAGACACAACAAGGCAAGGGCCAGAGCAGGGCTGGGTATCCTGTTCCTAAAAAGGTGGAAGCAGGGTGTCACGTGGATCAAGCTGCCTTTACATTCACCATGTGGTCGTGTCGGTTACCTTCTTGTTGCTCAAACAAAATGCCCAACAAAAATCAGTTGAGAAAAAGTTTATTTCAGTGTCCAGTTTCAGATTCCAGGCAGCAGGAGCTTGAGGCAGCTGGTCACACTGAGGCCAGTGTGAGCAGAGCAGAATATAGTCCAGGAACCCAGCCCACCTCAATTAATCTAAGCCAAAAAAATCCCTGACAGGCCAAGAGAGTTGTTTCCATGGTGATTCTCAATCTTGTCCAGTTGGCAACCAGGGATTTACTATCACAGGGATCACAGACATGCGTTGCTATGCTGGGTTTATATGGATGGGGGTTTAGTCTAGAGTTTCCCTCCACTAGCTTGGTGATGTTCTTTGGGTGAAACTCTTGTTTTCTCTATGTTTTACGAATAATTTATGGGATAATTCTGGAACCCTTTCCAATCAATGCTCACGTTTTGAAGGTGGGCATACAAGTCTAGAGTTGCCCATGATGATGGATTTCTGCACAGAAGTACAGGTGGGAATGAAGAGAGCTAGGAGGATTAAGTAAAGAGTAGTGCAGGAAATGAGTTTGCAACAAGGTGTTAAAGGCAGAGTAGGAACTGAGGTAGCTGGATGACAGGGCAATTAGCTGTCTGATGTTGGCTGCCATGTCTTAAAATCCCGCCTGGACGTTCTGGATTCCTGGACATTCTAGGAAGACTGGGGTCTTTCCTCTTTCCCTTGCCTTGGTGTTGTAGAAGAGGAAAGAGGGGATACAGCTATAATGTAGCTATGTGCATCTTGGGTTAGGAGACCAGAGCCTCAGTTTTTATCCTTCAGGTCTAGAGAGCCTGGGATGAGACTTTCCAATGGTCATCTAATAGATAGAAAAACTTGCTTATTTTCTTACCCTCTAGGTCCCTGGTGTGGCTGAGAGCCGCCCCTCAGTGCTACGGGGTGACCATTTGTATGCCCGTTTATCCTCTGAGATCCACCAGGAGGACCCCATTACGTACAAGGGCTTTGTGCACAAGGTGGAATTAGACCGGGTCAAGCTGAGCTTTTCCCCGAGGTGCGTTGGGGAAAGCCTTCAGGCTTCTCTAAGGTCACGGGATAGGAGATGTTGCTTCCTGAGGTGACTGGGACCCTGAGTCAGGGCAGAAGGTCTTTCTACAGGAAGAGCCACCCCAGCAACTTCCTCTTCCACAGATCTTTGTATGAAAGTCTTGGGAGGAGGGGTTAGAATCATGTGAGGTCGTGTCCTGGCTTTTCACTGTCCACCACATCTGACTAGAGCTTTTCTTCTTCTCTTCCCCGCCCAAAGCCTCCTGAACCGCTTTGTGGATGGGCTGACCTTCAAGGTGAACTTCACCTTCAACCGCCAGCCCCTTCGAGTCCAGCACAGGGCCCTGGAGTTGACGGGGCGCTGGTTGCTGTGGCCCATGCTTTTCCCCGTGGCCTCCCGTGGGGCCCCGCTGCTGCCCTCAGATGTGAAGCTCAAGTGAGACTGGGGCAGGGCTTTGGGCTACTTGGGGTATGGATATTGGGAATGGAGCAGTCCCAGAGGCCTCTGGGATGCTGGATGACTTCAAGTTCATGTTCCTGGCCCCTCTACTAGGCTGTATGATCGGAGTCTAGAGTCAAACCCAGAGCAGCTGCAGGCCATGAGGCATATTGTTCTGGGAACCACCCGGCCAGCCCCCTACATCATCTTTGGGCCTCCAGGTACTGGCAAGACTGTCACATTAGTGGAGGCCATTAAGCAGGTGAGGCTGAACACAATCCCAGGACCTGCGTTCTGAATCCCCCAACCCCTTGCAAGTGCCCACAATTCTGATTCCTTCCAGCTTCCGAATGTTCCACACCTGAGCAGCCATCAAAAGAGGAGGTGGGGAGTTAGGGTCATTAGCACTGTTGTGCAGGTTGGGCACTGAATAACGTGTGGAGTCACCATTCATGTTTCAGTTATCCCAAGCATGTATGTGTAGCTCAGGTTATCTAGCATTAAAGTATTATTGAGCCTAGCAGGGGGCTGGGAATGAGAACTTGCCTTTTATGTCAGGACCTCCCTCAGCTGTGGGAAGCAAATGCCCCAACCTGAGGCACCAGTCTCAGAAAGCTGCTTCCAGCGCTGTGCTCTTCTGCATCTCAGGTAGTGAAGCACTTGCCCGAAGCCCACATCCTGGCCTGCGCCCCATCCAATTCCGGAGCGGACCTCCTCTGTCAGCGGCTCCGAGTCCACCTGCCCAGCTCCATCTACCGCCTCCTGGCTCCCAGCAGGGACATCCGCTTGGTACCTGAGGACATTAAGGTACATGGGAAAGTACAGAGAGCCAAGGGATAATGGATGCCTTTGGAGGTCCTCAGAGCAGACCCAGAGACTTGCTGTGTGATGTCAGGTTGGTCAGGACTTCTCTCTGGATTTGTTTCCTTGTCCGTAAAGTGAAGGAGGCAGCTAAGTCAGAATGGGTGGCCCAGAGCCAAAGTGAGGGTCAGATATGGTAAAGCCAGGCTGATTTCTCTTGTCCCTTTGTTGTCCACAGACCTGCTGTAACTGGGATGCTAAGAAGGGGGAGTATGTGTTTCCCTCCAAGAAGCAGCTACAGGGATACCGGGTCTTAATTACTACCCTCATCACTGCCAGCAGGTGGGGAATGTGTGAGGGTGTGGGTCTTAGTTGTTAGTGTAAGTAAAGGGGTACAGGGCTAGAGGCATGGGAGAGAAGCGTCCTGTGGGGGCGGTAAAATGAGGGGCCAACTTGGGTGTGTATTTAGGTTTGGTAGTTGGGTGTCTGGGAGTAACCTCTTCCTGGTTTGATGCCACCTAGGTTGGTGTCAGCTCAGTTTCCCATCGATCACTTCACGCACATCTTTATCGATGAGGCTGGTCATTGCATGGAGCCTGAGAGTCTGGTGGCCATAGCAGGTGAGGGGCCCAGCATGGGCCACAGGTGCGCCACCCTGCAAGAGTCAGGGAGATCCCACCTTTCTCCCTGTGCCTCCTCTGCCTCATAGGTCTGCTGGAAGTCAAGGACACAGGCAACCCGGGAGGGCAGCTGGTGCTGGCAGGAGACCCTCGGCAGCTGGGGCCCGTGCTGCGTTCACCACTGGCGCAGAAGTATGGACTGGGGTACTCCCTGCTGGAACGACTGCTCACCTATAACACCCTGTACAAGAAGGGCCCTGACGGCTACGACCCCCAGTTCATTACCAAACTGCTTCGAAACTACAGGTATCCCTGCCCCTGCCTCCCTTGCTGTCCCGTGCCTTCATGCTGTCCATAAACTGGCAGAAGAGGCCTCCTTTCTAGCCTCATCTGTGTGACTTAGCAAGTGGTTTCATCCTGGGCCAGTGACTTATCTGAATATTGGAGGTGTTCAGTCATCAAGATGTATCTGGGATGGGTCTAAGTTTCTAGGCAAGCCAAAGAGAAATGAAGAAAACCAAGAATGCGGGTTTTCAGTAAAACCATTGTGTCATAAATTATATACAGCTGTGGCCTATATGCTTGTTTTCATTTTTTGGGATGGTGCTAAGGATTGAGCCCAGGACCTTGCATATATTGGGCAAGTGCTGTACCACTGATGTGCTCAGCCTAACTCCTCTCTCTTTTTTAAAAATTTATTTATTTGACAGCGACAGACAGAGAGAAAGAGGCAGATAGAGAGAGAGAGAGAATGGGCACGCCAGGGCCTCCAGCCACTGCAGACGAATTCCAGACGCATGCGCCCCCTTGTGCATCTGGCTAACATGGGTCCTGGGGAAATGAGCCTCGAACCGGGGTCCTTAGGCTTCACAGGCAAGAGCTTAACCACTAAGCCATCTCTCCAGCCCTAACTCCTCTCTTTGAGTCAGGGTCTGTATGTATTGCTCAAATTGGTCTTAACTCCTAGGCTCACGTGATCCTCCTGCCTCAGCCTCCTAAGTAGCCAATAGTATGGGTGCACATCACCCCATCCGTTGTACATGCTTCTTTTAGTAAATGAGTTCAGACATCACCTATGCATAGCTGAGTTCTACACTGTCAGTGAGAGTTTAGTAAATGTAAGCGTGCTGTAGTGACATACGCTTATAATACCAACATTCAGGAAGTTGAGACAGGATTGTGAGTTTGAGGCCAGCCTGGAAGAAAGGGCCAGGCCAGGCATGATGGCACATGCCTTCAATCCCAGTATTCTGGAGGCAGAGGTAGGAGGATCACTGTGAGTTGGAGGCCACCTTGAGGTACACAGTGAATTCCAGGTCAGCCTGGGGTGAGCGAAACCCTACCTCAGAAAACCATAAACTAACAGCAAAAGGAATGAAAGGAAGAAGAAAAACAGGAAAAGGGCTGAAGAGATGGCTTAGCACTTAAGGTGCTTGCCTGTGAAGCCTAAGGACCTGGGTTCAATTCCCCATTACACATATAAAGCCAGCTGCATAAGGTGATGAATTTGTCTGGAGTTCATTTGCAATGGCTAGAGACCCTGGCGTGCCCATTCTTTCTCTGCCTCGTTCTCTCTCTCTCTCTCTCAAATAAATTAAAATACAGGAAAAGGTGAAAAAAAAGTTCTGTAAATAGTGGTGATAGATAATCTGTTTTTTTGTGCTATCTTTGCATGATAAAACTCAAGGGTGGGGCCTAATTTCTAGGGTTTTTGTTTTTTGTTTTCTCTTTTCCTTGATAGGGTTTCACTCTAGCTCAGGCTGACCTGGATGGAATTCACTATGTAGTCTCAGGGTGGCCTTGAACTCACAGTGATCCTCCTATCTCTGCCTGCGGAGTGCTGGGATTAAAGGCATGCGCCACCACGCCCGGCAATTTCTAGGTTTTTAAAAAGTCATTTGGTTCAGTGAAAGCCCTAGACTGGGTGCTTTGTGGAGCCACATTTGGCTCACCACGTTTGGTTAAGCTTCCTGTGGTTTGCAGCGCTAGGATTAGACAGGAGATGAACGTGTCCTGTGCAGGGCAGGAGGCTAGTTGGGGCGGCCTTCGGTCTTGCTCTTCCTCCTCCTACCTCCTAGGTCTCATCCCACCATCCTGAACATTCCTAACCAGCTGTACTACGACGGGGAGCTGCAGGCCTGTGCTGACCGGGTGGATCGGGAGCGCTTCTGCCGCTGGGAGGGGCTGCCTCGGCAGGTGAGGCCGAGCAGGGCGGGGCTCGCGTTCTCGCGCTTGGATGACTCCCTCCTGCGAAGGCTGGAATCCCTGAGTACCGGGAAGGGTTTGGGGACTGGAGGGGGAGGGGGCAGGGACATCCAACTGAGGGCTTCACCCCCACCCCATGCCCAGGGCTTTCCCATCATCTTTCATGGCGTCATGGGCAAAGATGAGCGTGAGGGTAATAGCCCATCCTTCTTCAACCCTGAAGAGGCTGCCACAGTGACTTCCTACCTGAAACTGCTCCTGGCCCCTTCCTCCAAGAAGGGCAAAGCTCGCCTGAGCCCCCGAAGTGTGGGGGTCATCTCCCCGTACCGGAAGCAGGTCAGGCCTTCGGCTCCCAGAAGGGCAGAACTTGCTGCTTCTAACCCGCCTCAGGGACCCCCTTGTGTGGGAGTGATGGCCTGAGAGAAAGGCACCTTCTCCCCCCTCCAGGTGGAGAAAATCCGGCACTGCATCACCAAACTTGACCGGGAGCTGCGGGGACTGGATGACATCAAGGACTTGAAGGTGACTTTTCTGCTGCCTGCCTTTCATGTAACACTCATTTCTCCACACCAGAGACCTCCTGCTGCCTTGAGATGGAACTGGGCTGTCCCCAGGAGGCCTGCGTGTTTAACAAGCACTCATTCTTGATGCCATTCTATTTTTTAAAATATTTTTTGGTTCATTTTTTATTTGTTTATTTGAGAGTGACAGAGAGAGAAAGAGGCAGATAGAAAGAGAATGGGCGCGCCAGGGCTTCCAGCCACTGCAAACGAACTCCAGACGCGTGCGCCCCCTTGTGCATCTGGCTAACGTGGGTCCTAGGGAATCGAGCCTCGAACCGGAGTTCTTAGCCTTCACAGGCAAGCGCTTAACCGCTAAGCCATCTCTCCAGCCCAATGCCATTCTATTTTTTAAATATTTATTTTATTATTTATTTGATAGAGAAAGAGGGGGAGAGAGAGAGAATGGGTGCGCCAGGGCCTCCAGCCACTGCAAACGAACTCCAGATGCGTGGGACCCCTTGTGCATCTGGCTAATGTGGGTCCTGGGGAATCGAACCTGGGTCCTTTGGCTTGCAGGCAAACGACTTAACCGCTAAGCCTTCTCTCCAGCCTCTCTTGATGCCTTTCTCTACCATCAGGCAGATTTGCGGCCTCTGCCCTGAGGTTGAAGTCCAAACTCCACACCTAACCCGGCAGTCATGTGATATCGCCACCCCGCCCCCTCCCTCAGTAGCTTGCCGCTTCCCTGAGGCGGTGCCCTCATGACACTGATGCAGATAAAAATCACCTGAAGAGCTTTTAATACAGCCAGTGCCAGGGCCCCACCCAGCCAGTGAGCACAGCTCTCTGGGGGCAGAGCCAGGGCACCAGTGTTTTCTTTTTACAGCTCCTCAGGTGATTCTGACGGGCAGCCAGAGTTGACTGCTTGTGACTGAAAGGCCTCTCCCTTGCAAAGTCTGACCTGGAGGTCTGGTGTGGGCCCAGGGTTGTACATAGATAGCACAGCAAGTACTTGGTGACTGTCTCCAGGGGAGTTTCAGAAGCCCCGCGCAGTGCAGCTCCCCGAGTTCGCGAATGCCTTTGCTTTGAACACTTTCCCAGCCCGGCCCCGCCCCATGACTGGCTCCATCCGTCGGGTTTCAGTTCAGTGCCACAGTATGCCTCCTGTCCTCGTTTCCTGGCCCTGGGCCTGGCCTGGCACTCACCCCACTGATGTCCAATTCCAATGACTTATTTGTACCCTCCCTGCAGCCCTGGGGAAGCTTGGTTCCCCCTGGTCTCAGGTCTTGTCTTCTTCCATCCTAGGTGGGCTCTGTGGAAGAATTCCAAGGGCAAGAACGCAGCGTCATCATCATCTCCACCGTGCGAAGCAGCCAGAGCTTTGTACAGTTGGATCTGGACTTTAACCTCGGTTTCCTTAAGAACCCCAAGGTGGGAAGGCTTGTGGATGGCAGGAATGAATTCCTCCTCAGCTCCCTTCCCATCCATGACTCTACCACTTCTTCCTTCCAGCGGTTCAACGTGGCTGTGACCCGGGCCAAGGCTTTGCTCGTTGTGGTGGGCAACCCCCTCCTCCTGAGCCATGACCCTGACTGGAAAGCGTGAGCATTCCCACCCCATACTCCCTCTCGGTGGCTCCAAACCCCAGTCTAGGGCCGGTGTCTTTATTAAGCACCCGCTTATTGCTTCATTAGTACTCAGATCTGTTAATGCTCTCCCAACACCCTCATTGAATTGAAAACGAGCTACGGGAGGGCTGAGCCTGGCCTGCACAGCTAGCTCCCCATGCCAACATCCCTGTACCTCACAGATTCCTGGAGTTCTGTAGAGAAAACGGGGGCTACACTGGATGCCCCTTTCCTGACAAACTGGACCTGCAGCAGGGACAGAATTTACTCCAAGGTCTAAGCAAACTCAGCCCCTCTACCTCAGGTATGGCTGGGCTGGGCTGGGCTGGGCTGGGCAGGTGGGTGAGGAAGACTAAGGAAACACTGCATACTCCCTCTCTCCCCAGGACCCCACCGGCAGGATGGAGAGGATGGAGAGCGCCTGTCACTACAAGTGGAGCAAGAATGGAGGAATGAGCTCTGAAGCACAGCCGCCTACCTTCTCACACCAGCTAAGCCTTATCGCTGCCCGCCCTGCCCCAGAACCCAGCCCAGCCGTCCCTGCAAGAGTCAGGGAGGCTGGTGAAGTTTACAGCTCAAGCCATCCTACCCCTTCCCCTGCTAGGGAAACCGACCCAAGCTGCTAAGAGTTGGGGGAAGGGAGAGGAAGAAAAGCTTTTTCCCCTCCTCCTTTCGCAGTATTTAGGGATTGAACCCAGAGCATCAAACATGCTACGCAAGCACTAAAGAAAAAGTCTTAAAAAAAAAAAAATCACAACACTGTTCTATGCAAAAGCCTCTTGGTTGTTGTCTCTTCAGCCTGGTCCAGCTTCATGCGCCCCTAAACTGACCCTGTAGGAGGAGTTTATTTCTCCACTTGGCCACGCCCCCTTATGGCTCCCACGTGGAGGGGAGGAAACCCAATAGACTTGGAAGCCACCCACAGGCTTCTAAGTTTAGCCCCCGCTATAGACCACTCCCCTCGCCCTCCCGAGGCCTGTAGCCAGGCATGACCTCATCCTTTACTCCAGACTCCACCCTGCCCCCCTCCCGCCTTTGCAGACAGGGGCCCAGCTTGGCCAGCAGCTTGGAAGCGAAGAGAGGGATGGGGCTCGGCAGGCAGCCAAGGTAGACCAGGAAAGACAGGAAGCTGCCACACACGTTGGAACCTTTGACCTTTATTCACCCCCTCCCCCAAGCACAGCCAGTGACCAGGCCACAACCCAAAACAGAAACCCTAGTCCCTACCCTAGACTCGTGAGCCAAAAGTGTATAAAGTGCTGGTGTGTGACATGCGGAAGGCCGTAGGGAGCAAGGGCCCCACCTCTGGAACAAGGCAGCAGGAGAGGGTCCTGCTCGGGAAGAGTGGGCCACCAGGAGTTCCCACAGGAGGGAGGTCCCAGCACCTCCACTTGGGGCAGGAGGGAACTGCAAAGGGAGCCTTCAGCCTGGAGTCCTACAGGGTGGGGAATTTGTACCCCTGTGATGAAAGAAAAAGGAGAAGAGGGCCAGCCTGGGGGGCCTCAGAGAATGGGGCAGCCCCTCCGGCGCTTATTTTTGCGGACCTGGAGGCCGGCCCGAGTGGCCATTTCAAATACCTCCCGCACCCCTTCCTTGGTCTTGGCTGAACACTCAAGGTAGCCAAAGGCACTGATTCTGTTTGCCATGTCCCGGCCTTCCTCGGATCGAACAGGCTCCTGAGAAGACAAAGATACAGGTCACTGGGGGGCACCTTTTGCCCTAAGAATGTAACTAGAATAAGGATCCTGCAGTCTGGCCTCGCACAGGAACCAGGCCCCAGCTACCATTTTCCAGACCAGGGATGTAAGACTCCTGTTACCTCAAGTCTTAGTAAGATGCAGAAATCTCAGTGTACTCTTCCTGCCAAGGCCTATACCCTATGGTACCTGTTTATCTGAGGGAGTTAATCCACTTCCTCCTGACCTTCCATTCTCTTCCCTCTATCTATAGCTACTGAAGGAATACTTTTGCCGTCATGTAGACCTGAATCTGTCCGCAGTTAAATTTCTTGCCATAATTATCCTCCCAAGACAGCTTACCTTCACAGCTTCCTCTAATAAAGTAGTCCTCTAGCTAGAGAGCTATGTAACCAGCCTCTGGTGCCCTGAGCTCTTCTTCCAGCCATTTGTAATGCCCTCCCTCAGAGGGGTGCTTTCATCAAGTCTCCACACCCCCCAAGTGTTCCCCGAAGACATGTCAGCCAGTAAGCAGTAATAAATAAAAAGGCCAAATGCCCTTGGACAGGTCACACTTCTCTTGATACTTCACTAGATACAAAGTTCCCTTCTAGTTCCTGCTGAGGTGCAAGTACGGGAGAGTAGGAGGAGGCAGACATTACAGTCTAACGTGGGGTCGTCAGCAGCCTTCCATCCCAGCGGGCGACCCTCCCCAGAGGCTGCTGAATCCACCCACCTGCTTCATCTTGGCCAGCTCTCTCCGGGTGTGATCATCTTGCCTCAGGTCCTTCTTATTCCCCACCAAGATGATGGGCACGTTGGGGCAGAAGTGCTTCACCTCTGGGGTCCATTTCTCAGGAATGTTTTCTGCACAGACATGCCCCCCCCCCCAACACTTAGTAATGCCAGAGGTAATTAGTAATTCAGCAGGACAGTCCCTTTTATACCACAAACCCTTCCCAGTATACACCCCCTAACGTTTCTATAACAAGAGACCCACAGGACTTATGTGCTCGCAGCATGTCTCCCCACAGCATCTGGAGGTGGCTGGTCCCAAGGGGGGCTCGGTCCCTGCTCCAAAGCCCTTACCCAGGCTGTCAGGGCTGTCAATGGAAAAGCACATGAGGATGACGTCCGTGTCCGGGTAGGAGAGGGGCCGCAGGCGGTCATAGTCCTCTTGTCCGGCCGTGTCCCACAGAGCCAGCTCCACCTGACACAGAGTTCATGAGTAGCTGATCTGAGAATGCAGCCCTTCCTAAAACCACTGGTCCCTTACGCCTGAACATGTATCTACTGAGCACCTGCAATATGACAGGCATTACACTGACCAGTCACAAAATGAACTCAGTAAGTCTGAAGTCCAAGACTTGTTCATCTTTGTGAGTGTGACTGCCATTGTGAGCACCATGTTATTTAATCCTCACGACCCTTTGGAGAGGGTCTTGCCCTCACTTCACTCATTCATGTAAAGCCCTAAAGGGACTGGCTGGGCTCAGATTCCAGAGCCAGTATGTGGTATAACCACATAGCACATCCAGATTTTCTAAGGCTCAATTTCACTTCCTAATTTTTGCTGGTCCCAGCAAAGAAAATGAAGCCAAGATGTGCAGGGTGGGAAGAAAGGACTGGTTAGGGTCCTGCAGGACCGGGGGCAGGGTTCCCAGGCAGGCTAGGAAGAGATTCGCGGCCTTCACCTGCTTGCCGTCCACCTCAATGTCTGCGATGTAGTTCTCAAAGACGGTAGGGACGTAGACCTCCGGGAACTGATCCTTGCTGAAGACGATAAGGAGGCAGGTCTTGCCGCAGGCGCCATCACCCACGATCACCAACTTCTTTCGGATTGTAGCCATGGCTGGGACTGGCAAGCAAGAAGCAGGGAAAAGCTAGTAAGTCCAAAAACCACTTCTAGGGTCCTTCCAAACCTTTCCACACCCCAAGGCAACGGGGAAAATAAGGGAAGAGAGGAAAGGGGGCTTGCTGAAGTGTCTTGCCAAGAACCATTCCTGCAGGCAAAAAAAAAAACCTTGAAGTACCACGTCTCTAGTCAGGTTTTTCCAAGTTATAATAGAGCAATGGGAAGAGGAAGATGCCACTCGGGAGCCCAAAAATATGGGTTTGAATCTCACTCAAGTGATATCACACCTCAAAAGGTGCTGGGGTGCTTCCCAAACTAGTTTTTATCTTTATCTCTTTTTTTTTTTTACCTTGTCAGTTTCAAGTCAGACTTCGTTTGTTATTCTTTTTTTTTTTTTAATTTTTTGGTTACTTTTTATTTATTTATTTGAGAGCGACAGAGAGAGAAAGAGGCAGATAGAGAGAAAGACAATGGGCAAGCCAGGGCCTCCAGCCACTGCAAAGGAACTTCAGACGCGTGCGCCCCCTTGTGCATCTGGCTAACGTGGGTCCTGGAGCATGGAGCCTCGAACCAGGCTTCTTAGGCTTCACAGGCAAGCGCTTAACCGCTAAGCCATCTCTCCAGCCCTCGTTTGTTATTCTTGCTGCTACAAATGCCCATCTGGCTTTACATGGGTAGCTAGGGAACTGAACCCCGGCTAGCAAGCTTTCCAAGCAAGCCTCTTTAACCACTGAGCAATCTCCCCAGACCTCTGTTAGCAGGACTTTTGATACTTTATTTATTTTTGGTCTTTCGAGGTAGGGTCTCACTCTAGCCCAGGCTGACCTGGAATTCACTATGGAGTCTCAGGGTGGCCTCGAACTCACGGAGATCCTCCTACCTCGGCCTCCTGAGTGCTGGGATTAAAGGTGTGCGCCACCACGCCCAGCTGGTTTGGGATTTTTGATACTTTTAAAGTTCACTAAGGTGAAATCTAGACTGTCTCTCAGCAAGAGTTGTGTTTGCCTGGTCACAAAGTCAGTTATAGATGACAGAAAGATAAGGCAAGGAATACTCAGCCCCTGGATTCCCCAATTATGACCATTTTGGCAAAACTATCTCTGTCCCTAGCGGCTTTCCCATTTCGACAAAAGTAGAAAACTGGGGCCCAGTGAAGTTTAGAGCTGTATTCAGAGTTGTTAATACATGGGCAGCAGGGATACCACACAAAGCCAGGTTGTGTAATCCAGTCTATCTTCGACATGGCACTCCAGAGATGCTAAGGGGATCAGAAGCAGTGATACCCAGCCACGGGACAGTGGCGGCAGCTGGCCGGCTTCTCGCGACCCCCGCCCCCCCCCCCTTCCCCAAAGCCTGAAGCTACACAAAGGAGGCTCAGTCTTGGCAGTGCCCACAGCTCACGGTCGGGCAGCTTGCCTTGGTCCCCACTCCCCCACCCCTTCCTCTTAGGCCTGGCAGCAACACTGGGTCACTCAGCCTGCAGCAGGGGACAATGACCACACTGTGGGGAGCTACACATCCACTACAGCAAGTGAGCAAAATCCACCCGGGGAAATCACCTCCACCCCATCTCTGCAGCAGCCCCTTCCTCCCTCTGTCCAGCTCACCCTTCCGCCCCGCCCACCCCTCCCTGGTGACTCAGGACGTGGAGTCAGTTTCCTAGGGTTTGCATGTGTCCTGGTCTCCCAACAAGAGCCAGCAGCTCATCACACCTCTGCGGCTTTCCAGACTTCCTCCTCTCCCGCAGAGAGGAGCTGGCCTCCAGGTGGCTGGGGCTCCCAGGCCTACAGCCTGGAAGGAAGCTAGCTGCCTGGGCTCCGAAGCAGAAATGAACAGGGAGGGAGCTAAGCCTGGGCTGGGAGGAGCCCCAAAACAGACAAATGAGGACCAGTCCCAGACCAACCAGGCAGAGAGCAGTCAAGAAGGGGACAGTAACCCGATCTCAGCCCCAAACCTGGCTCTTCCTTTCAGTCAGTCCCACATCCTGTCTGCCTGGGCTGAACTCCTCTACTCCCGCACACCACCACCACCACCACTACTCCACACCCTAGCCTGAATACTCCAGGCCCAGGCTGCCTCTTTTCAACAGTGGGATCCTGGGTGGCCCTTCCTTCCCCTCCCCACACACATTCACCAAGCCAGGATGTGAAGGGAGAGGACATGCATGAGTCACAGAGAATTTATAGGAGTTGAGAGTACACAGCCATACTCTTCCCTGGCACTCCAAAACAGGGAAGACGGAAGGCATTAACCCTACCAGCAGATCCCCTCCAAAAATGGGATCCTTGAGAATTTTACCCAGGTAACTGACAGGATTTCATCCGACTCCGCCACCCACTCCCATTAGTTCAACTAGTACAGCTGTGGGAAGTCCGGCTAACCCCAAGCGGGATGGCCAGCGTTGGCGGGGCAATCACTACCTGGCTCAGTGCTCAGTGTCTCTCTAGCATGAGTACACCACGGCTCTCACAGCAAAGTGACCAGCAGATGATCAGAAGAGGAGGCCAGAACTTCAGAACAGGCTCTGGTTGGGCCAGTGCTGGGGAGTGGGGACACTAAGCCCAAGTCCAAGATGGCATGGACAACAGCTCCCTGTGAGAGTTAGCCCCAGAGGAACTGGTGCTCCACTGACCTGAAGGGAGACAACCAAACCTCACACAGGGCTTGGAGCAGGGTGTAGAACTCCTGGGGCCTCCCTGAGTCAAGACACTGGCCCTCTCTTCATTCTCTTGATTTCCCAGGTGATCCTTGTAGCCTGCTCACTTTCCCCGGAGATTTAGACAAGGAATCCCCCATCCTGCTATATACCTCTTCAACTCTGGAAAGTGAGGGAGGAACTCCCCATAACTCCACCCCCAACACTTTTTAAGATTGCTTTGGATATATGGGCAAGGGGAAAGATGAGAAAGATTAGTTTTGTTTTTTGCTTCTTCTTCTTCCTACACACTTTCAGAAGAAAAGCGGGCTTCTTCCTGGACGTCCCTTATCCCAGGCTGGTTCCAAAAACCGTGTAAGGTGAAGCCCAGCCCCGCTGGGGAGTGGCAGCCTCGCCCCTATCTCGTCCCCCAGTGTGGGGCCGGGAGGACGCCCACCCCCAGCCGGGCTCGGACCCACGTCGAGCCGCCTCCTCTCGGGGGGCTGGAGCGGCTAGGGCAGGGGAGGTTCCGGGAAGCAGGGCGGGGATGGGAAGGGAAGGGCCTTGGGGTCGGGATCCCAAGAGGCGAGGGTTCCCGGTGGGACGTCTCCGCAGCTCGTTGCCGCAGGCCGGGGAGGAGCTGGACCCCCGCGCAGCGCGGACGCGGCGCCCGGCCCGAGCTCCCCGCGCGCGCGGGCAAGGGAAGGTGCCCCGCCGGGGCCGAGTCCCCCCCCCCCGCCGCCCCCAGCCCCCAGCCCGGGCCCCGGGTACCTTCCGCTCCGCCGCCTCCAGCTGCGCGGCCGGTGCCGGAGGCTGAGACTGACCCGAGGGCCCCGCCCCGCTCTCCAGCGCCGCGCCGCGCCGGGGCGGGGCGGGGCGGGCTGGGGGAGGGTCGGCCGGGGACGGCCCAGGGCTCGGCCCGCCTCGGGGCTCAGCCTCCGCGGCCGCGGGTCCCCCTCGCTGCGGGCGGGCGGACGGGCGGGCGCTGGGCGCGCACCGCCGGGAAGGATGCCCGGGCAGCGGAGAAGTGGGCGCTCGGCGCGGTGGAGGGCGGGCGGACCCCCGAGGACCCACGGCTTTCCAGCCCCCCACGTCGGGGACGTCGAGACGCTCCTCGGCTGGGGTCCGGAAGGGCCGCTGCTGCCCTCCGGTGGCCAAGCTGCCCTCGGCGGCGGCCCCGTCCCCGCCCCCGCGGAGATGCACTAGGAAAAGGCGGCGCCCGCCCGAGGGGGCGGGCAGTGCAGGAGCCTGCTGCCCATCCTCGGCCGCTGGACCCAGTACCGGGCTAAGAGCAGGCCGACGTCATCTCTTGCCCTGAAGGCCTTTTTAGGACCTGTGGCCCCAGACCACCGCCCCACGACCATGCCCTTCCTTCCTCCGCGTGGAATTTCCCTAACTACTGCTGCAAGCACACTGCTGGAAGTGCTTCCGGATACCCAGCTGCGAACTCCTTTCGCACTCCTGTGATACTGTTTTTTGCTGTTAGGGACCTTGGTGTGTTTCCTAGGGTATTTACCTAACCGTACGTATCTCCTTGCCTGTAAATCGCTGAGGTGGTGAGTGTAGGAGGAAGTCTAAGAACATTTTATTTACCTGTGCTGCGTTCTTTAAATATACAGATCTTTGGGATAAGATTTTTTTTTTTTTTTTTTTTTTTTTTTTTTTTTTGCCTATAAAGAAACTAAAGCTGCAGCACTGGGGAGACAGAGGTAGGAGGATCACGGTGAGTTCGAGGCCACCCTGAGACTACATAGTGAATTCCAGGTCAGCCTGGGCTAGAGCGAGACCCTACCTCGAAAAAAAAAAAAAAGAAAGTAAAGTTCTGAGAAATGGCTTAGCAAATGTTTGTGATTTGTGACAGCAAGAATTTACAATTACGCTTGTGTGGCTTCAGAGCGGGTGAAGTCTCCCAGCTGTGTCCCAGGCTTCTCCAACTGGCCCTTCTCTGGAATCAGTATAGCATCATAGGCTTTCAACAAGAACTTGCCGGATAAATGCATATTTGAAGTCATACACACTTTAAGGACTGTGAAGGTGTGGTGGCTCATGCCTGTAAATCTCTGCACTCAGGAGACAAGTAGAAAGATTGTTACAAGTTCAAGGCCAGTTTGGGGTACAGTGTGTGAGACCCTGTTTCAACACACACACACACACAGAGAGAGAGAGAGAGAGAGAGAGAGAGAGAGAGGGCCAGAAGGAAGGACAGCCCACACATTTGGCAAATGAAAACAAAGCAGAGAAGTTTGGCCCTCAGGCTTAGTTCACTCAATAAATGTTTATTGAGGGTGAGTGAACTAAGAGCTATGCGTCCAAGATAGATTTCTGGCTTTAAATAACTTATAGCCTAGGGACTGGGAGGTGGCTCAGTGGATGAATCACTTGCAGCACAAGTGTGAGTACCTGAGTTCAAATCTCCAGACCCCACGTATAAAAGTAAACTGGATGTGGTGGCACACACACCTTGGGGGAGGCAGAGGTAGGAGGATCACAGAGAGGCCACCCCAAGACTACATAGTGAGTTCCAGGTCAGCCTCGGCTAGATGAGACCCTACCTCAAAAAAACAAAACAAAAGGGCTGGAGAGATGGCTTAGTGGTTAACACACATGCCTGCAAAGCCTAAGGACACAGGTTTGATTCTCCAGGTCCCATGTAAGCCAGATGCACATGGTGGCACATGCATCTGGAGTTCATTTGCAGTGGCTAGAGGCCCTGGTGCATCCATTCTCTCTCTCTCCTCTCGCTCTAATGAATAAAAGAAAAAAAAAATCAGAGGTGGTATCGAGCTTCTTTCATCCCAGCACAAGGACTATGAGAAAAGAGAGGTGGAGACAGGAGAATTTCACATAAGTTCAGACCAACTAAGCATAAGCTGTGGGGTATACAGTATTGAAGGATAGGTGAAATATTTAAGAAAAGGTCATGTGTAGATTTAAAATAACTTGGAGCTACTGAAGGCCCACAGAGTTATGGAAACCCCAGGAGCATGGTGATAGAGATGAAGCTGGAGAAGGAAACAGTAGTCCGATGAACTAGGGCGGGGTGTGGCGGTGTCCACCTTTAATCCCAGAACTCAGGAGGTGGAGGTAGGAGGATTGCTGTAAATTCAAGACCACCCTGGAGCTACAGAGTGAGTTCCAGGTCAGCTTGGCTATAGTGAGATCCTACCTGGGGGGGGGGGGAGGCGGTGACACTAAAGTGGTAGTAATAGGAGTGGAGATAAGTAGGCAAATATGAAATATTTTAATTTATTTATTTGAGACAGAGAGAGAGACAGAGCAAAGAGGCAGATAGGAAGAGAGAAAAGGGCATGCCAGGGCCTCTAGCCACTGCAATTGAACTCTAGACACATGTGCTACCTTGTGCGTCTGCCTTACGTGGGTACTGGGCAGTTGAACCTGGGTCCTTAGGCTTCGCAGGCAAGTACCTTGTTGCACTCAGGTTCACATTGCTGGCAGAAAACACCTCACCAAGAGCAGCTTGTGGAAAAAAAAGGCTTATTTTGACTTGCAGACTCGAGAGGAAGCTCCATGATGGCACGGGAAAATGATGGCCGACATCAGATGGACTACAGCAACAAAGAGTGCGCCGGACACTGGCTATTATATCCATAAGCCCGTCCCCAACAATACACTGCCTCCAGGAGGCGTTAATTCCCAAATCTCCATCAGCTGGGGAACTAGCATTCAGAACACCTAAGTTTACGGGGGACACCTGAAAAACTACCACATTATGTCCCTGGCCCCCATAAACTGATAACAATTCATGATATAAAATGCAATGCATTCAGTCCAACTTTAAAAGTCCCCATAATTGTTATCAACCCTAATGATGTTCAAACATTCCCATAGTCTGAGATCTTTTTTTTTTTTTTGGTTTTTCGAAGTAGTGTCTTGCTCCAGCCCAGGCTGACCTGGAATTCACTATGAAGTCTCAGGGTGACCTCGAACTCACAGCAATCCTTCTATCTCTGCCTCCCAAGTACTGGGATTAAAGGTGTGTGCCACCATGCCCAGCTCTGAGATCTTTTAACTGAGTCATAATACCAAAAAATCTCCAAAAACCCATGAAGGCACAGAATAAACAACACTGCAAAAGATGGCATTGGGCATTGCAAACAAATATTCAACCAATACAAGATTTAAACAGGGCAAACATCAAACTCTGTAGCTCCAAATCCAATAACTCTAGTCAGTGACAAATCTCCAAATCCAATCATTCTAACCAGCAACAAGTCTTTGGAGTTCCAATTCCACCCCTCCAGCTAAGCTACTCACAGTCCTGGAAAATTCATCTGGGGCCAGCAGCTCTCCTTAGCAGCCGGTCCTGGCATCTCCATTGCAACCCATGGTCCATTCTCATGGCTCCATTGGGTCTCCATGCAGGCAATCCAGCTTCACACAAGACTGAGCTGCAAATTCAATGACCCTCTATCTCTTGCATTTCTTATACGCTATGTCAGGTGAGGGTGTGAATTCTTACAGGGGGGAAATAAAGCAGACTTTGAAGAACATGACACTCCTTCAGCATTCAGGCCCCTTCAAAAGACTATGCATTCTTTCTTTTGTCCCAACACAAGTCAGCCGGCCCAATCTCAATGCTTGTAATCTTATGCAATTGCAGCTAAACAGGTAGCAGTTTTGGCCCAAAGATTTCATTTTTTCTGTGCCATATCCCTCTACTCACACCAGTCCATTTCTACGCAATGAAACCCTGCACAAATTCTCAGGACATGGGCATGAAAGCAAGTCTCTCACACAAATTGCTTCTAGCCCTGTCCAGGCAAAGCTCTTTCTCACCCTCATAAGCCAAACCTCACAGTCCTTAGTTCTTACTGCATTCAGGTCTTTCAACTCCAACCAGAATAGTCCATCAAGCTGTATTTTAGCACTACAAGGTGTCTCTTAGGCCAAGACTTCAAATCTGTCCACATTCCTCTTGAAAATCAGCTCCAAAGGGCCAAAGCTGCACAGTCAGTTTTCAAGCAGCAATGACCCCACTCTCAATACGAACTTTACTGTTGCAGTCAGGTTTGCATTGCTGGCAGAACACATCTGACCAAGAGCACCTTCTAGGAAGAAGAGGTTTATTTTGGCTTACAGACTCAGGGGGAAGCTCCATGATGGCAGGGGAAAATGATGACATGAGCAGAAGGTGGACATCACCTCCTGGCCAACATCAGATGGACAACAGCAACAGGAGAGTGTGCCAAAATGGCAAGGGGACATTGGCTATAACACCCATAAACCTGCCCCCCAACAATACACTGCCTCCAGATGTTAATTCCCAAATTTCCATCAGCTGGGAGCCTAACCTTCAGAACACCTAAGTTTATGGGGGACATCTGAATCAAACCACAACACGCCTTAATAGCTAAGCCATCTCTCCAGCCCTGAAATATTTTTTCAGATATTTACTTTTTAAAAATATTTTTTATTTTTATTTATTTATTTGAGAGAGACAGAGAAAGAGGCAGAGAGGGAGAATGGGCACGCCAGGGCCTCCAGCCACAATGAACTCCAGACTCATGTGTCCCCTTGTGAATCTGGCTAATGTGGGTCCTGGGGAATCGAGCCTCAAACCAGGGTTCTTAGGCTTCACTAAGCCATCTCTCCAGGCCCAAGATATTTATTTATTTACTTGAGACAGAGAGAGGGAGAGAGGAAGAATGGGTGCACCAGGGCCTCTAGCCACTGCAAATGAACACCAGATGCATGTGTCACCATGTGTATCTGGCTTATGTGGGACCTGGGGAATCGAACCTGCATCCTTAGGCTTTGCAGGCAAGTACCTTAAATACTAAGCCATATTTACAGCCCTGAAATATTTTTAAATTAATCAGCAATACGGTAATGTATCTTGTAACAATGGGGATTTTATAGAAATGTGTTGTTAGAAGATTTTATCATTGTGCAAACAGCGGGAAGTGTACTTAACTGAAATGTTACAACCTACTATACTCCTAGGCTAGATGGTATATGCCATTACATACATAGTCAGTTTTCTGGTACATGGCTGAAGTAGATGAATACTGGGGTGAAGCCAGGGGGGACCGATTGTTGGATTCCTAATGTGAGCAGCCACCCTGGTGCCCACTGAGCAGATGAAGCAGAAGGGATGTGGTTAGCAGGGAAATGGTGAATTCAGTTCTAGGTGTGTTGAGCTGAACGAAGCACCAGCCCGCTGTCTCAGAGACATCTGGGAGCCACCTGGGATGCGTGGGTGTAACACTCAGGAAAGGTCGACTTGGCTCCCATTAGCAGATGTGTGAAGGCACACAGAAGGACGTGCGCATACGTGGAGGAGGGAAGGGTCTAGCCAGAGAAAACCAGAGCAAGTCACACTTCAGGACCATTCCGGTGTTCCGCCACCCACTTTTCAGTTTCCGGCCAAAGCAAATAATGACACACATCTTTGTCCATCTGATTTATTTGCCAGTAGCTGTAATTCCGGATCTAGTGAGCATCCCTTTGTCAGTTAAATTGCCACTGAGGAGTCATGGACATACTTCAGAATCTGGGCTGGGGAAGGGCAAGTTTGGAGAGGCCGGGATGGTGGTGGGAGGGATGGGGCTGAGGCCCTTCAGGAGTAATTGCCTGGCCCTCCCAGGGGGATGACGAAGACCGAGATGTCATCCCCGGAACCCAGCTTGTTGTTTGGGAGACGCCAGCCACGGTCCCGGGGGGTGCCCCGGGCCCCCAGGACCAGAGCTTGGGCCAGAGCTGTGTACCTGCCAGGAGCACATGTGCACATTCATGTACCAACATGTATATGAGCAAACGGATGTACAGGCCCCTTCCTTCACCAACGCCATCCCGTCACCGCCATGCCACGGGACCCCCTACCTGCTGGGGTCATTGGGCTCATAGGCTGACAGCACTCTGTCCACAGTGGCAGCTACCTCACAGTCATTGGTGACATCCCATAGGCCATCTGTCCCCAGGACTAGCACATCATCTGGACAGTGCTCATACTGGGTCAGGTCATATACTCGTACCTGCGAGAGAGGAAGGTAGAGAGGACTGAAGTGTGGGTGTTACAGTCAGGTTCACATTTCTGGCAGAAATCACCTGACAGCCGCACCCAACAATACACTGCCTTGAAGAGGCGTGAATTCCCAAATCTCCATCAGCTGGGAACCTAGAATTCAGAATACCTAAGTTTATGGGGGACACCTGAATCAAACCACCGAAGTGGGGTATGCTGTATATGGAGATCTGGGCGATCCTGGGTGAAAGCCAGCTCAAGATCTCCCCCCCTCCAGAGGGGGGAAGGTATGCTCACCTCAGGGAAGCAGGAGAGGAAGGGTTTGATGGGCAGGGTAGAACTGCAGACCTTAAGGTTGTGGTCTCCCAAGCCTCGGGTCACCCCAATGGTGGCCATCACCCGAGCCTGAAGGAAATGAGGAAACATCTATCTACGTAAGTCCACCCCCAGCCTGGGACTACACAGCCCTCCCTGCTCGACCATCACCGACAACCTCCACCTCCCAGACAGCTTAGGGTGGGGCCTCCTGCCCTCTCCCACCTCTACCATGGAGTTTACCTTTTTGCCCTCCCCACAGATCAGAGGAAACCTGAGATCCTCCAGTTCAATCTTTTTGTAGGCCCTGGGGAGGAAGAAGTAGAGGAGGGATTAACCAAGTGGCAAAGCTCCTCTCCCCTGGGAACTGCCTACCTTCACATAAGACTCCTCTTGTTTTTGATTTGTTTTGTTTTTCTAGGTAGGGTCCGTCTCTCTCTAGCCCAGGCTGACCTAAAACTCACTATGTAGTCTCAGGCTGGCCTTCAACTCACAGTGATCCTCCTCCCTCTGCCTCCCAAGTGCTGGGATTAAAGGCGTGCACCCTGACACTTGGCTTGTAGACCTCTTTGGAAGGGCTACATGCCTCAACTCCCAGCACCACCCAGCCTCCAGCTTCCACCTGGCTGCTGGTGAGAAACTGGTGACGTTGCCATGGGAACAGCCCCAGTTCTGAGGGAAGTGTTACCAGCCAGTCATGTTCTGGTCCCTGTACAGCATCCTCTGCCCCAGCTCCTTGGGCTGAACTCTTCGGGGAAACTCAAGGTGGGTGAACTCACTGCCCAGCAGCTCTGGTTTCAGGAAACCCTGGTGGGAAGGGCCAGGGCACAGGAATGAAGGGCATTATACTCACAGCACATCCTGGTACAACATACAGATGTTAATTATAGCAGATTCTTAAATACAGTTTACCACATACCACACACTGTTCTAATATTACCATAAATTAACTTGTTCACTCCTCACCACAATAACCTGTGGGGCATGAACTGTTGATACCCAGCAGTTAGGGGAATTGTCAAAGACAAGGTACACACAGAAGGACTTAGTCCCAGGCAGTCTGAAGCACTAAGCCACAAGGCTTCTCAGAGGCCTGTGCTGGTCCCTTTCCCCGCCTCTAACTCTACTTCCTGTCTCAGCTGGGGTGACAATGGAACACAAGCACCTTCCCAAGAAGGTACTAAGAAGGTACAGAGGAGCACAGACCCACTGATGACTGATTAGGGAGTTTGGCTCCTACTTACAAGCAGCTGGAGACGCTGGCGCTCTGTCTCTGGGGTGAACTCCCGAGACATTGGAATGATTTCACCATTCCGGACAATGATGGCCCTGCCCAGAGACAGAAAAAGCTTTGGTGTGGCTCTCCAGCCTCCTTCCCAGACCAGAAAGACCAGGTCTTCCCATAATGACCATTATGAGGAATTCCTCACCTAGCCCCTCATCTTTCCTCCTCTTAGGACTAGTTCAGGCCTTTCCTTATTATCTGTCATTCTGCTGACCTCCCCTAATCTTTTATGCTTAACCCCACTACCTCACTCTGTTCTTCCTTCATCCTACAGAGTGTAGCCCCTTATGTGGTCACTTTCAAAGCCCTCCTGCATACCTGCTGTCGCCTGCATTGGCCACATACACCTTGCCTAGCAGGTACACGACAACCAATGCACAGCAGCCCCCCTCCACTTGGTGGCTACGTCGCTCCCGGGCCATCTGCTCATCCTGCCAAGTGAGGAAGGGTCACGGGATAGAAGAATTTCCAGGACATAATCAACACCGCCCCCCATTCCCTCTGCAGAAACCACCTAGCCCAGCCAAGCCACACTGGAGGAACATACGGGATAAAATCCTTTTCCTCCCCTCAGAACCAAGCTCTGCTTAGGCTCTCAAAGGTGTGGGTTCTCAGGGTCACCCCCTGACTCCCACACAGAGTTGTCAGGGTGTCTGCCTAGCAGGTCCTTGGCCTAGGCCGCTCACTCACCATGAGCTGGAAGGCATGCTCAATGGCCCCTACCACCAGGCTCTCATGGGTTACTTCCTTCTGTGGAGACCAGCAAGAGTGAGGACAAACCAGGTGAGAGGGACTGGAGGGACCTGAGGCTCCCGGGCTGGGTGCAAGACACAGGGGAGGCGGCGAGGGGTTCTGAAGGATTTCTACTAGGTCCTTTAGCTGTTCCCGGATGTGGCGATGCAGGAGCCGGGAGGCCATTTCAGCTGCTCCACCGCCAGCATGCCCATCAAACAGGCCCCAGTAGTAGAAGCAGAGTCCCTGGTAAAGCAAAAGTTGGAGGTGAATGGGCTGTGTGTGTGTGGGGGGGGGGTAGGTGTAAGAGAGCAAGTTTGGAGGCATCCATATAACCATCAGAGAGGGGGTCTGAGCATATTAGGGCTGGGAAGACGGCTCAGTGATTAAAGGGGCTGTCCACCCAGGTTCAATTCCCCAGCCAACCACATAAGCTGGACACAGAAAAGTGATGTAAGTATCTGGCATCTGTTTATAGCAACAAGAGGCCCTGGCACACCCATACACACACATGCAAATAAATAATTAAATTTTTTTTAAATTTACTGAGGGCTAGAGATGTGGCTCAGCAGTTAAGGGCACTTGCCTGCAAAGCCTAAAGACCCAGGTCTGATTCCCTATGCAGTCACCCTAGTACCCATATAACGCCCAATGCACAAAGTAGTGCATGCATCTGGAGTTCATTTGCAGTGGCTAGAGGCTCTGGCACGCCCATTCTCATTGTCATATTCTCTTAATCTCTCTCTGTCTCCTTGCAAATAAAATAAAATATTTTAAGAATTCACTGACTGGTGTAGGTCCAACTGTGTCAAAAGAAAGGAAAAACAAGCCAAATTCAGAAGATAAACAATGCAAAGGCATTGGTGATTAAATCATCCATAAGTACATGAACATCTACATTTTATATTGTTTTTATTATTTTATTTTACTTTTGTTTTTTTGAGGTAGGGTCTCACTCTAGTGCAGGTTGTCCTAGAATTCACTCTGTAGTCTCAGGGTGGCCTTGAAGTCTCAGTGATCCTCCTACCTCTGCCTCCTGAGTGCTGCCGTTAAAGGTGTGCGCCACCACGCCGGGCTTTACTTATTTTGTTTTTTCAGGGTAGGGTCTCACTGTGGCCCAGGTTGTCCTGGAACTCACTCTGTAGTCCCATGCTGGACTAGAACTCACAGTGATCCTCTTACCACAGCCTTCCTCCCAGAGTGCAGGGATTAAAGGCCACCACACCAGCTAGGATGTATATTTTAAATGGAACAGGAGGTATCATGAATGAATCAAAGCAGAGTTCTGTGGCAGCAGCAGAAAGTCAGGAGCCAAGTCCTCCGCACTTTTCAGATTTAACACCAATGCTGGGAATCCCGGAGGAGAGGTGGCTCTGGGAGGCTAGGAAAGGGAGTGAGGGCTTACCTGGCTCCGACTAGACTCTCTGGGAGCCCCTGTACTACTCCTGCGGCCTTCCACATACACCACTTCACAGCAAGCCTGGTCCTCATTGTGTCGGCTCTTGCCAGCGTTGATGACCCTGCCAGGTCAGAGTGACCACATCAGGCTGGACACCAGACCAGGTCCTGGAATAACCCCACCTTAGAAACACGCACACTCACACACATCCTCTCCTGCTTGCGGGCCAAGCTAAGAAAGGTCATAGCTGCCTGGGATCCAAGCCAGAGGAAAGAGGAGAAAGAGACAGCAAAAAAGTACGGGTCTGGGTGGCAAAACGCACCACCTCATAGGAGAAAGGGACAAACTAACTGCCGGGTCTCAGTTGTCCAACCTTGGCAAAGGAGGCTTCCTGGGTGGTGCTTGCGGGTCGAGGGGCCAGATAGGGACCGGAAGTTTGATTTCCTTGCAAGTCAAAACACTACACATGCAACCTGCCAGGACTTTGTCCCCAGTCCATCACACTCGTGGGCGCCCCTCTCCCACCCCCATCCACTTCACCCTAAAACCATCCAGAGAAAAGATCTGCCCCCCCCCTCCCCGCAGTGCACAAGTGTTCCAAGGCCAGGTTAGAGGAACCGAAAAAGAGTACAAGCCTAGGACCACCTAGGGCTGGGCCGGAGTCACTTAACCACAAACTTTTTCCACGTGGGAAGTCGTTGTGGGCCACCAACCACCTCCCTCCCCGACCTCAGTGCCCCCATCTTCCTGAGAGCGCGACTTTGCCCAAAGATGCATTCCAAAATACACGTAGCCTGCGGCCCGGCCCGGGGTCAGTGTCTTCTCCCAGGGGTGGACACAGGGGTGCCCCAAGCCGACCCCTGCGCCCGTGGGCGGCCCCCTCCCCCGCCCAGGGAAGCCGGCAGCCTTGTGGTGTCGCCGGCTATTTCTGGGTGTGGAGGGGGAGGGGAGCGGTAAGAAGGACAGGGAACTGGGGCGCTGGGGCCGGGAAGCCAGTGAGCGAGTCTTTCCAAGCGCGGTCTCGCTAGCAGAAGGATCTCGAACTTCCCTCCCCACCCTTAGCCAGTGAACGGCCGGCCCCGACAGAGAAGTGGCCAAGTCATCCTCGGCTGGGTTCCGGGAGGAAACGGGGGTCCTGAGGCGGCGAGGGGGAGGGTTGGTCATCGGGCTGCAAAGTCCATTAGAAGATGATCCAGGGTGCACCCCACGGGAGGGAGGGGTGCGCCCCCCTGGGAAGGTCCAGGGCAAGGGGTGGGGTGGTGGGGTGGTGGTGGGGGGGGCGCAACTCAGCGGCCGGGATGCCGAGCCGGGGAAGGTGGGAGACCCATCCCGCTGTGGGTGTCCCGAGGGGCGCTCACTCGGCGTAGCCTGTGCTCCAAGGCAGGCGGCGGCCCGTGTCCGGGGGGCTCTGCACAGCCCGGCCCGCGTGGTCGTCGGCGCGTCGCAGCCCCCCGGGGCTCAGCTGCAGAAAGGTCGGTCTGGAGAAGCTCGCCCGGGCATCTACGGTCCTCGTGGGCGCCCCGCTCCCGGGTCTCGCCGGGGGGCTCTTGGACCCTTCTGCGGTAGAGACGGCCGGCGCCGAGCTCGCGCTGGGCAGCTCGGGGGACTTGGGGCGCGGAGGCGAAGCGCCTCCCGGACTCACCAGGTGCGCCACGGCCGAGCGCACCCGGTTTAGCATGCTGCCGCCCCGCCCCGCCCTCGGCCGTGGCCCCGCCCCGCCCCGCCCCTAGGCTCCAGGTGGGCGGTGCCCGCGGGGGAGCCGGGCAAAACCACCCTTGGCTGGGGGCCCCCCGGGAGCCGTGCCGCCCGTACCCTGCCTCCTCTCCGCCCCATTCCCGGCTCCGTCCCCCCGCCCAGATTCTCCAGGGAAAGGGTCTGTCTGTTGTGGGAAGCGGAGGGAAAACGGAAAAGGGCTCAGTCGTGTTGTTGGTGGTCAGTCATCCGCTAGAACTTTCCCATTGTGACGGGGGTACGGGTGACGGTCTCCTCGTCTCGGGCTCGCAGGGGCAGCCCGCGTGGGGAGCCGGGGAGGTGGTGATCTCAGGGTGAAGCATCCACTTCGGGGGACTGCTGGGTGTGACAACACCTCTGGGCTGGGGAATGTTGGGGGGCGGGGCAGAGAAACGGCAGAGAGCAGGCGCGGGATGCTCCAAGCCACCTATCTGGACGGAGAAACTGGCACAAAATTTCATCCCTCTCAGAACCATCCCTCCCTGTAACCTCCCCTGACCAGTTAGCTATTAAGGATAGCAACATGATAGAATAGATAACTCCGACTTATTGACGACTTACTGTACACTACGCCCTTTCCAAGGCACATCCCATTGCATGAAGTCACTTACGTCACACACCAACCGTTCAAAGTGGATTTTGCTATATACCCATTTTAAGCTTGAGGTAGGAGTGGACACTTTTCTTGACTTGTCCAAGAGATCACACAACTACTGAGTCAGTCACACCCTTGTCAGTATCCTGACACCCAAACCTCGATCTGCTGGAAGAACCAAGCTGGGTTTTCTGCATCTCAGAGAAAGCGCCGCGAAAAGAGGGAGTGGGCTTCCAGCGGTCCCACCATCCTCAGAGCGGGGGCTGAGAGCAGTCCTGGGGCGCCGAGCAAGTCGTGTGGCTGTCGCCAGGGGGAGACACAGGCCAGGCTAAGCGCTTACCTGAGTGACGGGAAATCCCACCAGCTGGAAGACTGGGGCTGGACCTGGCACCGATGGGGGGTTCATTCAGCTTTCTCAATGGTGGGGGGGGGGGTTTGCTGACCTGGTGCAGGAAGAGGTGTGTCCCTAAAGCCTGGTATTAAGGAGTTGATCACTAACTCCCCCCACCTCCGCCCCCGACGTCCGTCCCCCAAACCAGTTCAAAGGAGGTCAAAGTCTTGGTGGTCTTAATACAAGTTGGGAAGACCACCAGGGGCCACTAACGCCCTGTTCATAGTGAGGCCCTCCACCTCTGGGCTCTGCATTTGGGATGCTTCCTCACCATACCGTGCTCTGACCTGTATCCCCAAAAGGGGTGGCTCTCCTGATAAATAAATAAAAACCTACGCCGTGGCCATTTGGGTTCGCAAGCCTGCTGCAATTATGCCTGAGCTTGGAGTGGAAAGAGCCAAAGAAAATGAAGTCACAAGAGGAGGTAGCAAACAACTCAGACCCAGCGTCACCGCCGAGAAGGCACATGGGGACAGAGAACACGCTGCCATGGTTGTTCCCCTTCTGTTTGGGAACAACTGCAGCCGGCCATCTCATGATGGCATAACCTCCTTGGGAAGCCAAAGACCGAAGGAAATAAAATTACCCTTGGTTATGTTTATTATTCAGTGTTTCTGGGACAATCAAATTATCACTTCTTAATGACACTCGGCGCCTCTGCTCTTTACAGCATTTGTGGTGTGGCTCCAAAAGTGGGCCACAGAAGTAGGGACCCAAAAACCCCTGGCTCTGGTATCAGATGATGCACAGCTTGGGCTCCAGAGCAGTATCGCCCTCATGCCCAAACCCCCAAGATCTCTTTCCCCTGAGCCCCTCACTGATCCCTGGACCATCACACTTCCTTCATTCTCAGACTGTCCTAGACCTGGCGAGGACGTCTTCACCTCTGGTGAGAGGGAAAGGGGGAAGAGGGACAAGAATTAGACTTGTAGAATGTTTTCTCTGCCAAGAGTTGATGGACACGCTGATGAGTGACTGACCCAGACAAGGGAACACAAGACCTGAGCCAGGCTGGGGACAGAACAGCCTCAAGACCAGGCCCCTTAGCTGGGCATGGTGGCACACGCCCATAATCCCAGCACTGAGAGACAGATGCAGAGGCCAGAGGATCACTGCAAGATAGAGGCCAGCCTGGGCTACATAGTGATTTCCCACGTTAGCCACAGCTACACAGTGAGGCTCCGTCTCAATGAAAAGGGGTGGGAACAGCCACACACACCCCCCCCCCCCGCTTGTCCCAGACCACATGAAGTGGCTTAGGGCTCTCGACTTTCTCCTCAACACTTCTACATTTTACCCGCTACCCCAAAGCCCCCTAAGACATATCTTCTATGAAGAGGGAGACTCACAGGACACCTCTGCCCTCATGTATCTAATGCATCCAAAAATATAACCTTGCCAACAATTTTGCAATCTTTCTGCTAAAGGACCTAGGTCCTCTGAATGTGGTTCCTAAGGGAAGATCACACCCTCACCCATAGTGGCCACACAGCACCCTCTTGCAGCCCCAGCTTGGCACCTCCCCCTAGTCTAGATTTTAGTTAATAAACTTAGATTTGCTTTGTTTGTGAGGAAGGAGACAGAGAGGAAGAGGAGAGAACCTTCATTTGCATGTACCACTTTGTGCATCTGGCTTTACTTGAGTACTGGGGAATCGAACCTACACCTGCAGGCTTTACAAGCAAGTGCCTTTAACTGCTGATCCATCTTCCCCAGACCCTAAGCTTAGATTTAAAACTAAATAACGGAACTCGAAAGATTGCTTAGTGGTTAAGGTACTTGCCAGCAAAGCCAAAGGACCTAGGTTCGATTCCTCAGTACCCACATAAGCCAGATGCACGAGGTGGCGCATGCTTCTGGAGTTCGTTTGCAGTGACTGGAGACCTTGGCACGTCCATTCTCTCTATATATCTGCCCCTCTCTCTTTCTCACTCTCTGCCTCTTTCTCTCTCAAATAAACAAATGAAATAAACACACACACACACACACACACACACACCCTTAAATAACATGTGGCTAGAGACCTCCGAATTGGACAGTGCTGTTCTAGAATCAATCTTCAATGCTCAAAACCCCTGCAAGTCTGAGCAATGGCTTTTCACTGCCAGCCCATTGACCCCTAAGCACCCCCTACCTTCCAAGAGCCACAGGACTAGGGTCCAAGAGGGTTAGAGGGTTGCCAGTCCTGCCTCAGAAACCTGTCCACAGATAGGAGGCTCTGGGGACCTTGGGTTTCTCTTCCCTACTCTTGCCTTGCGCCACCAGGGGCCGCTGCCTGGCGCCGTCGCGAAGGAGGCGGCGGTGACCGCACCAGGCTGCAGAAACCGGGACGAACCCGGCGAAAGGTGGCAGCTCCCGGGTGCCCAGAGCCGGAGCCGGAGCCGCCGCCGGGCCGGGGCTGTCAGCTGAACTACAACCTCCCTCGTTGCACTTCGTTCCCGGGTGCAGCAACTTGGTGACAGACCGGGACAGGTCTCCCGACTAGACAGCACCCAGGCTCAGAGGTAGGGAGAAGCTAAGACTAGCAGGTTGAACGAGTGCCACCACGCTGTGGAACAGGTAGGTGGGCCCCCAGGTGTGGGAGAGGAGGAGGGGGCCCCACAGCAAGGTCAAACGTCCATGTCGTTCTTACCCTCGGCCCTTACTAGTGTGTAGGCTGTTCACCCCGTCTTACCATAGCTTGGATTGAGGCTTGGGGAAACTGAGGCAGAAAAGAACAAATTCCAGAAGTTTCTTTCTGCAGCTCTCTATGAGTCAGGGAATAATACAATGCCAGAGACCCTGGGTCCCAATCCCTCCGCCCCCACATCCTTCGGGCCTTGAGGTATCCAGAAGAAATGGGTGAGTTGAATGGGAGGCTGGATCACAGCTCCTAGAGCAAAAGATGAGGGCAGAGAGATCCACTCAGAAAAGAGGCGTACCTACAAGGAGGGACATACACCCATCCCCAGGGGATTGGCACCACCCTTCCATTCACCTCACTGTCTTCTCTGGACATTTTCTCTCCTGGGAACCAGGTCACCAGGTTCCCCATCTTACACACTCGCTCGCCATCCCGAGTGGTCCAGTCTTCCTCCTTTTGGAGGGTGGGTGAGGAGAGGCTCTTGGGAAGAAGGGAGATGATGTTGGGGGCTGTGGCTCAGAGGTTGAGACCTGTTGCACCCTCATTCTAGCCCTCTGGAGAGGAAACGTGAGTGACTGTAGCAGAATTAAACCAGCTCCGTGTGAGTCCAGGAAGCAAGTGTGGTGAGAGGTTGGAGGCGGAGGCAAGAGGATTCAGGACCTGTGAAATCTTCCCCAGGGGCCTCTTCCAGCAGGAATTGGCAGGTTCTGCACAGGAGCCTTTCCCTGACTCAAAGCTCTGTCCCCAAACCGGAGGGATGACAGCACTAATTCTTGGACCTCCCCTCCCCACCCCTGTTTACTCCTGGGACAGAGGAACTCCCCGGCATTTTCTCAGAGTCACTGCCCCACCGGTTCGGTTTCCCTGACGCTGTCCCAGCCCCTGCACATTCCTAGAGGAGACTTCCCCTGCCCTGGGAGAAGACTCAGATTTGAACTGTCCTTAGTGCCCAGCCCACGCCCTTGTCTTCTCCCAAGCTTCTCCTTAGCTCTTGCAGAGGTCTGGGTTCCCTTTATCCCTCAGCCTCTCAAATCGCTTCCCTGTTTGTCCAGGTGGAGTGAATCACACAAGCAGATGCTGGAAGGTCCCAGAAAAGGTAAGTAAAGGGACAGCTGAGGACAGGAAGTGGCAGAGTAGACAGAGCCCAAGCTTCCCCTCCCAGGTAGCAGTTGCACCCTGGCTTTTGGTTTGGCCGGCACTTGAGGGGGGCTCAGCAGTGCCCCCAGGGACTAGCAAAGAGAGCGGAGACAGTGCCCCAAGCCCACCCCTAAGCTCCCCACCCTGTGGCTGTTCCTGCCTCCCAGCTACGTGGGGTTCTGTCAGTTTCTGGCCCACCCCTGGGTAAATATTGGAGGCCCTGTTTGGTTGGCTAGAGGATGAGGAAGGGTGAGGAAAGGTGAAGAAAGCAGAGACAAGATGGTGCAGTGGGCATAGAGTAGGTGTCTGGGCCCTGGACCCTGCTGCCCATATACCACTTGCCTTGGGCGAGTCATTTAACTTTTAGCTGCACTTCATTTCTTCACGTGTGTGTGTAGTGTGCTGTGTGTTGTGTGTACAGACAGGAGTGCCTGTGTGCTCATGTTCAGAGACCAAAGACATGTGTGCTCCTCTATTGCTTTTCTGCCTCATTTCCCGGAAACAGAACGTGACACTGAACCTGGAGCTCCCTGATTTCTGATTAGATTGCCTGACCAGGAAGCCCCTGCTGTTCTCTTGCCCCCCGCCACACCCTTCAGCTCTAAGGTTTATAGGCTTGTGTGGCCATGCTCAGCTTTTTACATGGGTGCTGACAACTGAACTCAGGTCCTCATGCTTGTGCAATGAACACTGTTATCCATTGAATCATCTTCCCACCTCCTCCCACTTTTTTTGGTTTTTCGAGGTAGGGTCTCACTCTAGCTCAGGCTGACCTGGAATTCATCTGTAGTCTCAGGGTGGCCTCGAACTCACAGCGATCCTTCTCCCTCCTCCTGAGTGCTGGGATTAAAGGCGTGTGCCACCATGTCCAGCTCTCCTCCCACTTAAAAAGATTTTTTTTAAATCATCAGATTATGTACTTTTTAAATTTAAATTTTATTTATTTATGTATTTGAGAGAGTGAGAGAGAAAAGGCCAGGGAGAAAGAGAGAGAAAGAAAGAATGGGCACGCCAGGGCTTCCAGCCACTGCAAATGAACTCCAGACACATGCGCCACCTTCTATATCTGGCTTACGTGGGCCCTGGGGAATCGAACCGAGGTCCTTTGGCTTTGTAGGCAACCACCTTAACCGCTAAGCCATCTCTCCAGTCCCACTTTGTTTTTTGAGACAAGGTCTCATCCAGGCTGTCCTGAACTCATTGTTCAGGCCCAGGCTAGCCGTGGGCTCATTATGATCTGCCTGCTTTAACCTCCTGAGTGCTGGCATCACAAGCATGAGCCACCATGTCCTGTGCTCCACCGTGGTTTTTTCTTAAAGACATGGTCTCACTATGCACCCATGGCTGCACTGGAACTCACTTTGTAGACTAGGCCGCCATAAACCTGTAGTAACCCTCCTGTCTCTGCCCCCGCCCCCCATGGCTAGGACAATTACCTGCAGGTAATGTGTTCAGGTTGAATTGCATTGTTACTATATTCCCATAAAAACAAAAAAAAGAAATTGGTAGAAAAATAATTGATTTCTCTGACCTCCATCTCCCAGCCAACCAGTTTCCCTCCTCAGTGGCAAACAATACTGCTAGTCTTTGTGTGTGCTCTTCAGAACTAGCATTTGCACAAGCCTCAGAGACAGCCCCTCTCTGGTACCCACTGTATGCACCAGCTACACATTGCTGTTTTCCCTGAAGGATGGATTAGCACTGGAGACCACTGCGGCATACTTTATTACAGAGCATTTCCCTGCTGGGCTTTTGTTTGTTTGTTTGTTTTGTTTTTCAAGGCAGGGTTTCACTTTAATTCAGGCCGACCTGGAATTCACTATGTAGTCTCAGTGTGGCCTCGAACTCATGATGATCCTCCTACCTCTGCCTCCCGAGTGCTGGGATTAAAGGCGTGCGCCACCACGCCGGCTCTCCCTGCTGTTTTTGTTGTGCGTGTTTTCAGCTGTCCAGAAAGGAATACATTTGTACAGATACTCCACAAGGTATTCAGACAAGTCCTTTGCTGATGGCCTGGGTTGTGTCCAGGCTTTTTAATTTTAATTTAATTTTATTTTGAGAGAGAGAGAATTGGTGCACCAGGGCCTCAGTCACTGCAATCAAACTCCAGATGCTTGCGCCACCTGGTGGGCATGTGCAACCTTGTGCTTGCCCCACATCTGTGTGTCTGTCTTACATAGGATCTGTAGAGTCTAACATGGGTCTTTAGGCTTCGCAGGCAAGTGCCTTAAACACTCAGTCATCTCACAGCCCATATCCAGGCTTTTTGTGCTTTGGTTTGCAAAATAGGAAATAACAACCCTTTATGTGATAAGAAGTAATAAAGAGCACACACATGAAGAGTCTTGGTTGAGAGCTCAAAAGGTAGGAGTCATCACTGTACCTCCTATGGTGACAGCCTTCTAGTTCACTCTGCAAAACCCTTCCTTTTTTTAAAAAAAAAAAAATTTAGTTGTGAGCAGAGAGAGAGAGAGAAGAGAGACAGATAAAGAGAGAATGGGCACACCAGGGCCTCTAGCCACTGCAAACGAACTCCAGACACATGTTGCCCTTGTGCATCTGGCTTACGTGAGTCCTGGGAATCAAACCTGGGTCCTTTGGCTTCGCAGGCAAACACCTTAACCGCTAAGCCATTTCTCCAGCCCGCAGAACCCTTCTTAAGTGTCCCCTCCACAGGCTCTCCCCTCCTGCTCCCCTGTATTTCCACAGCACTCATCACTTCCTATGGTGACTTTGTACCAGGCTACCTGGGGACAAGGTCTGCACCCTACTTATGCCTGGGCCTCCTGGGAGGGCAAAGCGCAGGAAAGGGGCTCAGGCTAGACACCCCGGGAGCCTCGGCCTGGGGCCAAGCAGCGTGTGTGCTTCTCTCCACAGGATGAGGGAGAGGGCCACGTGCAACTGGAGCCCCGGGGGCTGGCTGCTAGCGCTGTGCCTGGCCTGGCTGTGGACCCGCCTGGCCTCAGCTTCTTTGCAGCCTCCAAGTGCCACAGGTTTGGCTGGGGAGTGGTGGTGGGACTGGGAAAGGCGTTTTCTGGGACACCTGGAGAACCGGACCACCCTGTTCCATAAAGCAAGCAAATCTTTGGAGCAGAGTACGTTCCACAGAGTTCAGGGTCTGACTGCTCTAGCCATCCCTCAGGAAGCTGTCCCCTTCAGCTGACCCATGCAAGAGTAGACTTGAGAGACCCATTGGCCGCCTCCCCTTCAGGCAGTAAGGTGGTCTGCAGCAAGAGGCCCTTGAGTGGGGCTTAAGTCTAGCCTCCTGGCCTAATTCTGGGGTTTTCCTTCCGGGATAACTAAAGCCTCGGTAAGCGGATGATCCTCCCCACGCATTGTAAGCCCTGGGGCCCTTGCCCTCACCCTGAGGAAATGGGAGGCGGGGGCTGGCGTGCAACTCCGGTTTCTTCTGCCCGTGGGCCCGACCCTGGCAAATAGTGAGATGCGTGGCTTCACCTAGGCAGAATGGGAAGATTTCATCTCCCTTACTATTTGAAGTGTGTGGGGGGGGGAGTGGGTGTGTGGGGATTGAGACAGAACCCAGGGCCTCACCACTATTCTAGAAAGCATTCTACCACTGAGCTACAGTTCCTGTACCAAAAATGCTTCCCCCAAGCAGGGAAGAAGGGTTTGAGGGCCAGCAAGGCGGGAGGGAGGGGAACAGGACGGGAGGCCTGGGCTGGTGGCTTCATCTCGTGTCACTGGCCCCATCAGTCCTTGTAAAGCAGGGCACCTGTGAGGTGATCGCGGCTCATCGCTGCTGTAACCGGAACCGCATCGAGGAACGCTCCCAGACTGTCAAATGCTCTTGCTTTTCTGGTCAGGTGGCTGGCACTACCCGGGCAAAGCCTTCCTGTGTGGACGGTGAGTGAGAGGCCAGGCGCTGGGCAGCTAGGTGGGTGAGGAGGCCCAACAGAGATAAGGAGTTCTGTCCAGACCTCACCATCTGCTGAGGATTCAGTTTCAGATCCATCCCAGGGCTTTCATGATCAGTCTCAAGTGATAGCACACCCCCCTGGGGGGGGGGGGAGGAAAAGAGGGCAGATGTGACCCTTCCAGTGTCACAGAGGAGGAGAGCTCTCATTACATCATTACACACCACCCTCTCACCACACCCACCACCTGGTGCACGGGCACACAGTTTCACTCCCTCACACCAGCTCCTCAGCACACACTCCTCCAGAGTCCTCTTCCACATGCCACCTTATTATTTATATGTGTGTGTGTAAATATGTGTGTATGTGTATGAGCAAGTGCACACGTATGGGTGTGCCAGGGTCTCCTGCCACTGCAAACAAACACCACATGCTTGCACCACTTTTTGCCTCTGGCTTTATGTTGGTGCTGGAGAATCAAAGCGGGGCTGGCAGGCTTTGCAAGCAAGTGCCTTTAACTGCTGAGCCATCTCCCCAACCCCTACAGGGCTCTCTCTCAAATCTCAGGCCTCCTTTCCTCACAGACGCTCTTTCCTGACATACAGAGAAATTCATGTACGGACTGGATCCCGTCCCACGTCCCTGCCCACAGCAGTGTTCTCCTAATCATGCGGCACAGGTATAATCGTGTCCGCTTTGCACACTCACACACTAGTTCTAGACTCCTGGATGCAGTTTGCACACTTGCTCATACAGGCCAAGAACGGGTGCTGAAGATTGTGCCTCTGTGCTAATGATACCACTATCTTCTTTTTTTAACTTTTTTAAATTTGATGATGTGCTGATTTTATTATTAATTTTTTTCTCAACTTTTATTACCATTTTCCATGATTATAAAAAATATTCCATGGTAATGCCCTCCCTCCCCCCATTTTCCCCTTTGAAATTCCATTCTCCATCATATCCCCTCCCCATCTCAATCAGTCTCTCTTTTATTTTGATATCATCTTTTCCTCCTCTTATGATGGTCTTGTGTAGGTAGTGTCAGGCACTATGAGGTCATGGATGTCCAGGCAAATCGCCACCTTCCACAATTATAGATAATAAACCATAATTCCCTCCCCTTCCCCACTTTCCCTCCTCCACAGAAATCCTCCCTCCATCATATCATATTCTCTCTCAATTAGTCTCTCTTTAGTTTTGATGTCAACATCTTTTTCTCCTATTATGAGGGTCTTGGGTAGGTAGTGTCTGGCAGTGTGAGGTCAGGGATATCCAGGCCATTTTGTGTCTGGAGGAGCACGTTGTAAGGAGTCCTACCCTTCCTTTGGCTCTTACGTTCTTTCCGCTACCTCTTCCGCAATGGACCCTGAGCCTTGGAAGGGGTGATAGAGATGTCTCAGTGCTGAGCACTCCTCTGTCACTTCTTCTCAGCACTACAGTGCCTTTTGAGTCATCCCAGTGGATACCGCTGTCTTAGACACCCTTCCTATCCAGATGTCTCTCTCCACTTTGGTGAGATGTAGTGATGAAATATGCAGGCTAGACCCCCAGGCCTCAGCCTAAGTGCAGTGCTGCTGCTTGGGCAGCCCAGCGTAGCGAGAAGAGAAGGCTCAAAGCCAGGGCCATGTGGAAAGGCCCAGAGTGCTGGTGACCAGTGCTGTGCTCACAGCTCAGTCAGAACCACACCTTCTTGTGCCCCACAGCCTCCATAGTCCTGCAGAAGTGGTGGTGTAAAATGGAGCCCTGCCTGCAGGGCGAGGAGTGTAAGGTGCTCCCAGACCTGTCCGGATGGAGCTGCAGCACTGGACACAAAGTGAAAACCACCAAGGTATCTGAGTGGACACACCATCCTGGCCTCTTCCTCTCCCCCTTCACCTGGGGCCGCAAAAGGCGCGTGGGAGCCTAGGGGGGACCAGGACGGCAGCTTCCTGAGGTGGATCTATGAGCCATGAGAACATAGCCCCACAGAGTGCTCCAGGGCCTGTCCTGAGTGAGGAAGCAGGGTGTGGGCTCTGGGAAACGTGATGTCTTGCTTGCCTCCTCTTTGCCTACAGTGAGTTACCCTAGAATATGTCAGGCTTATTAAGACAAAGGCATCCAGTGATCAGGATGTAGAGGAAGGAGGATCAAGAGTTCAAGGCCAAGCCATGTGTGGTGGTGCAGGCCTTTAGTCCTAGCATTCAGGAAGCAGAGGCAGGAGGATCTCATGTGAGTTTGAGGTCAGCCTGGGACTACAGAGTGAGTTCCAGGTTAGCCTGGGCTAGAGACTTATCTGATTTATGCTTGCATGGGCCACCAGCCACACTTTCCCAACTTAACCTTGCTTTAGGAGGATGGGACTGGCAGCAGTGACTTCTAAGTGACCTGCATATAATGAGGAGTCTCTGGCAGGTCATAATGGCTCCCATTGCCTTCTCTAACCTTCATCTACTATCTCTTGCTCTCTAGGTAACACGGTAATTCTTGGGGGTCATGGCTTGGGCAGGACCATCTTGATTGAGCCCTGGACTGAAGAATGGCATCCGGTCATCGGCCAGCTAATACGGGGAGTCACCTACCTGGACATGTGCCCCAAGCCAAATGCAGCATCTGTCCTTCCAGGGTCAGTTCTGTCATGTTGCTTGGCAGATGTGGATGGATTTGCAACGACATGTCTAGAGAGCTGTGCTCTCCTGGGGACACAATTTGCTTATGAAATATCCAGTCAAGTTGGACAGTGGGTAACGGAAATTTAGCTAAAGTGTGTGGTATGTGGCCTCTGAGCTACCTTCTAAGGGCACAGTGACCTAGACGAGATTCCCACAGCTTTTCAGCCACCCCCCTTGGTCACAAAACACAAAGAGATTACATTCAGTACCTCCCTATCCCGTCCTTCCGTGAGTCCTACCTCCCCTGCAAGTGGCTAGTATGTTGAAAGAAAACTGTCCCGTGATATCGGGCCAGCACACTCTCATTTGGACGGGCTCGGACTGATGTGGGGGACAAAAGCAGAGATGAAGCTGAGCTCCACAATGACATCTGCCGGGGAATGGCACGGCTTGTGCCATTTGTCGGTGATGACACGGACAGGTCTTTAATAGATGAAGAAAGCGAGTCATCGTGTAATGAGGCGATCTGCCCAAGTGCTCACAGCCTCGGTTTATTCCTAATTCCAACCTGGCTTTCCAGGTTCGTTTTCTCTCAGGTACTGGACGCTGCGAAGAACAGGCAAGACCGCAGCGTCTTCCTTGGGAGACGCCAGGGCTGGGGTTTTGGCCGACGTCACTGCTCCATCTGAAGCAATCCAGAGTCTACACACACCACCCCAAATTCCAAATAGACCCTTGACAGCCCAGAGATGGCTCAGCCCAGTTGAGGCTAGGACTCTCTGTGCTGTCATCCCACGTCTTCCTTCAGAGGCCCTGCTGGGTGGGAAGGGGAGCCAGGGAAGCTCCTGCCTGGGGTCGAGGGTCCACACAGTCAGCTTCCACGCATCCCGGATGGCTTGGGGCTGAGATGCTGGCTTACCAGGGACTGAGGAAGTGGAGTGTCCGGAGAGATGGACTTGAATGATGTGGAGGGAATCTCGGAGAGGCGAGTGTGGGTCCGAGGCTCAGTTCTCCTCTCTCTTTATGAAGACTGACATTCCCCCTTTCTCACTCCAGTGTGTGTGTGTAGATATATATATATATATATTTTGCTAATGGGGTGAACGGTAATGTCAGCTTCCCAGAAAGCTGTAAATATCAGAACTCTGCCCCTTACAATCTCTGCCTATGGGGGGGGGCTATGAGGCGGGGTAGGAAAGGAGATGGTCAAAGGCTGTCGTGGTCTCCAATGCTCAATTGTGAAGGCTGGAGGATAGATGAAGGGGTTGGCAAACTTTTTCTGGAAGAGCCAGATAGTGATTGTTTTATGCTTTTCATAGTCCCTGTGGCATACTCCTCTTTGCTTTCATTGTTTTGTCTCATTTTGTTTTAAAAATCTTTCAGCAGCAGGGCGTGGTGGTGCACGCCTTTGATCCCAGTATTCGGGAGGCAGAGGTAGGAGGATTGCTGTGAGTTCAAGGCCACCCTGAGACTACATAGTTAATTCCAGGTCAGCCTGGGCCAAAGTGAGATCCTGCCTTGAAAAACCAAAAAATAAAAATAAATAAATAATGGGATGGAGAGATGGCTTGGCGGTTAAGCCCTTGCCTGTGAAGCCTAAGGACCCTGGTTCGAGGCTCGATTCCCCAGGACCCACGTTAGCCAGATGCACAAGGAGGCACATGCGTCTGGAGTTCGTTTGCAGTGGCTGGAAGCCCTGGCGTGCCCATTCTGTCTGTCTACCTGCCTATTTCTGTATCTCTCTCTCTCTCTCTCTCTCTCTCTCAAATAAATAAATAAATAAAAAGAAAATATTTTAAAAATAAATAAATAAATAAAAATAGAAACCTTTCAGAAATGTAAAATCCATTCTTAGCTGTAGGGGTGGAAAGAAACACGCCCTGGCCCTGTTTCTGCAGGTTGTCAATCTCAGGGAACCGCTGAAGGCCTGAGACGGCCTCCTGGCCTCCTGGCCTGTGCTCCACACAGCGGAAACCTGAGTGCAGGGCTCGGGCGGGTTTTATTTTTCTCCTAATGCTCTGCGAGTGAATTATTTAGGTTACAAATGAGACAGCTTCAGCCGAGTGAGACAATAAAACTCTGCTCTCCTGAAGGCTGGAATGTGGGCTTCTCAGCCTGGGAATATAGCTCAGTGGTGGAGCACCTGAACAGAAAGAAAAGAAGAAAAGGAGGAGAGGGAGGAAAGGAAGGACAGAGAAAGGATATTCTCTATTCTCTCCACACTTTGAGACTGTGCCCAAGGGAGCTCCCCAGCCCCTACCCACCTGTGTTATTCACATAAGGTAGGGTTGGGGACCAGAGTTGCCAGCCACCATCTGTCCTGCCTAAAGCCAGTGTCCTGGCTCCCTGCCTTCCCAACCCCCCTCATTCCTGCTCACAGAGCGGACCCCTTCCAGGACACATGCTGGAAGTTGTTAATCCATTGTTTGAACTTCTGTGAGCCTCACATCCTTCTGGCCTAGTCATGTGTTCGTGGGTGAATGGGCCAGGAGGGCTATACTTTAGAAAGTCTCACGGAAGGTCAGGCACAGTGGTGCACACCTTTAATCTCAGCCCTTGGGAGGCTGAGGTAGGAGACCCATGAGTTTGAGGCCAGCCTCAGTTTCAAGAGTGAGTTCTAGGCCAGGTGTGGTGGCAAACGCCTTTAATCCCAGCACTTGGGAGGCAGAGGTAGGTGGAATGCATGAGTTTGAGGCTACCCTGAGACTACATAGTGAAGTCCAGGTCAGCCTAGGCTAGAGCGAGACCCTACCTCGAAAAACAAAACAAACAAACAAACAAAAAAACCCACCCCAAAACAAAAAAAGAGTGAGTTCTAGGTCAGAGTGAGACCCTGCTTCAAAATAACAACAACAAAAACCAAACAGAAGCCAGGTGTGGTGGCGCAGGTCTTTAATCCCAGCGCTCGGGAGAGAGGCAGAGGTAGGAGGATTGCTGTGAGTTCGAGCCCACCCTGAGACTACATAGTGAATTCCAGGTCAGCCTGGGCTAGAGTGAGACCCTACCTCGAAAAACCACACACACACACACATACACACACACACACAAAAAAAAAAAAAAAAAAAAAAAAAGGAAGAAGAAGAGAAAGTCTGATGGAGAAGTGTCCTATCTCCCAAAAGTCGCTTCCTGGGGTTCCATTTCCAGCTGAGTCCATATCTGTGTGCATTTTGTAGTTATCACAATGACAGTCCAGAAATAAAGGAATTTCCCTGGACTCGGGTTCCTGGAGTCATTTGTCTTCCTCTTCTCTTCTTGGCCATGGGATTTCAGATCCTTTGAAGTTCTTGGGGACTCTGAGCCCTCGGCTGGGCAGGCCTGGAGAAAGTTGCCAGCTATAGATCATATGACTGATTTCTATTGGCCTTCTAGCAGTTCCAGTGAGGTCTGTGAGCAACATCGTAATTAATGGCTCCAGACTACTGCACGAACTTGAGGCTGCAGCTTCCTAAAATCACAGGGGCTTTTAGAGGCCAGTAAGCCAACTCCCCCCTTTGACAGACGAGGAAAGGGTAACTCGGGGAGGTTAAGTAACCCAAAGTCTCACAGCAGGCCAGTGGCATGTTCTTCCTAGTGACCTAGACAAGAGTTCTTTCCACTACAGAGCATCTTGCCCCAGAACACATGAGATGCGAGGGTTTTAGCAAGAATGACTGTCAGTCTTATGCTAGAATCATGCAACCCTGTGAGTGCAAGAGGCAGAAGGAAGAGTGGGAAACAGGCTGGAGAGATGACTTAGTGGTTAAGGTGCTTGCCTGCAAAGCCAAAGGACCCAGGTTCAACTCCCCAGGACCCACGTAAGTCAGCTGCACAAGGGGGTGCATGTGTCTGGAGTTTGTTTGCAGTAGCTGGAGGCCCTGGTGTGCCCATTCTCTCTCTCTTTCTACCTTCCTATATTTGCATCTCTCTCTCTCTCTCTCTCTCTCAAATAAATAAATAAAAATACTTTTTTTAAAAAAAGGGTAGGAAACATACAAAGATCTATTTACACAGAAAGAGGGAAGAGGGATAAGAAGAGGGGCTTGACATTACTCATCAGAGCACCAAAACACAGAACAAAGCAGAACAAATCTGATGCCACATAAGAGGTAATTTTTATCTGTTTTTGAAAATATTTAATTTATTTATTTGAGAGAGAGACAGAGAGAGAGAGGGGGGGAGAGAATGGGCATGCCAGGGCCTCCAGCCACTGCAAATGAACTCCAGATGCATGTGCCACAATGTGCATCTGGCTTACGTGGGTCCTGGGGAATCAAACCTGGGTCCTTAGGCTTTGTGGGCAAGCACCTTTAAGTGGTAAGCCATCTCTCCAGCCCCTAATTGTTTTCTCTTTTAAATCCTTTTATACTTTCTGGAGGAGGCAAAATGGAGTCCCACCAGCCCTTGGCAGGCCAGATGTGGTGGTACACACCTATAATCTCAGCATTCAGGAGGCTGAAGTGGGAGGATTGTGAGTTTGAAGCCAACCTGGTCTACATAGAGAGACCCTGTTTTAAAAAAAGAAAAAAAAAAAAAAGAGAGAGAGAGAGAGAGAGAAAGAATGAGTGTTGATAGGTTCTTTACACCCAATACTAAAGCCCTGAAGCCAATTTTTTCACCCATTTAAAAATTATTATTTGCATGTGTGTGAGAGTAAGGGTATACCAGGGCCTCTTGCTGCTGCAAATGAATGCCAGGTGCTTGCACGTTTTGCATCCATCTTACCTGGGTGACTTGGGAATTAAACCTGGGCTAGCTAGCTTTGCAAACAAGTGCCTTTAACCACTGAGCAATCTCCCCAGCTCCATGCCATTATTATTATTATTATTTGTGTGTGTGTGTGTGTGTAAGAAAAGTTTTATTGAAACGTATGCTTACTTGCTTATTATTGCCTATGGTTACTTTTATGTTACAACAGATTATTGTAAAGGGACCACATGACCCTCAGAACCCAAGTACTTCTCTGATCCTATTTGGAAACATTTGTCTACACTTGCAATAATGATTTTCCTGGGCCTGTCTCAATGTATAAACCCTTGTAATCTGGAAAATTAGAACTGCATTATATTTCTGCATTTGGGGACCTTTTTACTTTGACCCTGTACACGTGATATCTAACAACCAAAGCAATGAAGACATAAAGACTAAGACAGGCCAAGATAAAGACTTGGAGGGGCTGGAGAGATGGCTTAGTGGTTAAGGTGCTTGCCTGCAAAGCTAAAGGACCCAGGTTCAATTCCCCAGGACCCACATAAGCCAGATGTACAAGGTGGTGCATGTGTCAGGAGTTCCTTTGCAGGGACTAGAGGCCCTGGCGTACTTGTTCTCCATCTGCCTCTTTCTCTCTCCCAAATTAAAAGGAAAAAAAAAAAAAGCCTTTTGAGAGCAGGATTCCTACCTTTCAAAATAGCTGTCCATCTCCAAGGGTCAGTTGACCCACATGCTGTGACTGTCACTATAGCGGTGCTTTAGTGATGTCTAGATGTGTCAAGCACAATACAAGAAAACAGCGTGTTAAATTGAACGCTTGTCATCTTAACATTTAGACACACAGGCCTTAAAGATCAGGAAAAGAAAGCTTGGTATTAACTAATCTCAATACTCCCATATCTAGCAGTATTGTTCCAGACTTAAAGAGGGGTGGTCAGTAGCTCATTACCATCTCTAGACTTCATGAGCGAGAGCTAAAGGCAGGCTAAGGGTTGTGGTAGCGCATGCCTGTAATCCCAATATGTGAGAGGCAGAGGCAGGAGGATTGCTACAACTTGAGACCAGCCTGCTTGACAGCAAATTCCAGGCCAACAAGGCAAGACTGTCTCAAAAAAAAAAAAAAAAAAAAACCCAAATACTAATAGTATTATTAAGGGTTGGAGAGATGACTTAGTGGTCAAGGCACTTGCCTATGTAGCCTTAAGACCCAGGTTCAATCCCCCAGTACCCATGTAAACTAGATGCACCTGGTGGTGCATACGTCTGGAATTTGTCTGCAATGGCTGGAAGCCCTGGCTCACCCATCCTCTTTCTCAACTAAATTAATAAATTAAAAAAAATAGTATTATTAAAAAATAGAAAGACAGGGACTGTGAAGATGGCTTATTGGTTAAAGGAGTTTACTTGCAAAGTCTGCCGACCCAAGTTCAATCCCTCGGTACCCATGTAAACCAGAGCACAAAGTAATGCATGCATTTGGAGTTGATCTGCAACGACATGAGGCCCTGATGTGCCCATTCTCTCTCTCCCCACCTCAAATAAATAAAAATAGTTTTAAAAATATTTATTTATTTGAGAAAGAGAAAGAAGCAGAGAGGGAGAGAGAGAGAATGGGCATGCAAATGAACTCCAGATGTATGTACCACTTTGTGCATCTGGCTTTACATGGGTACTGGGGAAATGAACCTGGGTCCTTTGGCTTTGCCAGCAAGTGCCTTAACCACTAAGCCATCTCTCTAGCTCATTAAAAAATATATTTTTTTCCTCAATAAAAATATTTTTAAAGCAGGAAGGCCAGTGTAAAGATCCATTAAGAAAGCCAGGTGCAGTGGCACACACCTTTAATCCAGCACTTGGGAGGCAGAGGTAGGAAGATCACCATAAGTTCAAGACTACCCTGAGACTACATAGTGAATTCCAGAATTCCAGGTCAGCCTAGGCTAGAGCGAGATCCTACTTGAAAAACCAAAAAAAAAAAAAAAAAGATCCATTGTTCTTCCTCATCCAGACAAGGACATTGATCCTTTCTGACTGTAACCCACTTAAGAGGGGGATTCTAGAGATCTCCAAGAGCTTAACTTGAATTCACCGGAGTGTGGGGACACAGGGATTCAGACCTAAAATAACCAGCTGTCACGAGGCTGTGGTAGTCTTGACTGGATGACTCTCTGGAAGGTGAGCGGCACACCTCAGGCTTAGCAGAGCCCAGATGTTCACAGGTCTTCCATGGGTCAGTGTTGGACTGCCCTAGTAGACTGCCTGGAAAAAGAGAGATGACTCCAGCTAAGGAGAGACTGGCAGGAAAGTTTTTCATTCTAGCCCTACAATTTTGGGATCTGGAGGTTTAGAAGAGAATGTGCCTAAGTTAGTTGTACATGAATAAAATATATAATATTCATATCTTTCTGTCATTGTTTGTTGATGGCAAAGGGAATATAGACTACAGAGTAAAAAATGAAGTTAAGCCGGGCGTGGTGGCATACGCCTTTAATCCCAGCACTCGGGAGGCAGAGGTAGGAGGATCGCCGTGAGTTCGAGGCCACCCTGAGAATGCAGAGTGAATTCCAGGTCAGCCTAAGTGAGAGTGAGACCCTACCTTGAAAAACCAAAAAAAAAAAAAAAAAAAAGAAGTTAAAAAATACCAGCCATAGGGCTGGAGAGATGGCTTAGCAGTTAAGCGCTTGCCTGTGAAGCCTAAGGACCTTGGTTCGAGGCTCGACTCCCCAGGACCCACGTTAGCCAGATGCAGAAGGGGGCGCACGCGTCTGGAGTTCGTTTGCAGTGGCTGGAGGCCCTGGTGCGCCCATTCTCTCTCCCTCTCTCTATCTGCCTCTTTCTCTCTGTCTGTTGCTCTCAAATAAATAAATAAAAATAACAAAAAAAATTAAAAAAAATACCAGCCATGATTAGTTAGAGAAATGAAAACTGCTATAATTAAAAATATTTCCCAGAGGCTGGAGAGATGGCTCAGCAGTTAAGGCACTTACCTGCAAAGCCTAACGACCAGGGTTTGATTCCTCAGTACCCACATAAAGCCAGATGCACAGATGTGCACCTGCAACTCCAGAGGTACATGTATCTGGAGCGTTTGCAGTAGCTGGAGGCCCTGGTGTGCACTCTCTTTCTCTCTCTCTCTCTGTCTGTCTGCCTTCTCCTTATTTCCCTCTGCTTACAAATAAATAAATATATTTTTAAAAAAAAAACAACTTCCCAGGCCTGGGGAGATGACTCAGCGGTTTGAGAGGAGACAAGGTAGCTTTGTTTAGGGTGACGGGTAGTTCAGGGTGACGGAGTAGTTCAGGGTGACGGGGTAGTTCAGGGTGACTGGGTAGTTCAGGGTGACGGGGTAGTTCAGGGTGACGGGGCCACTGAAAGTAAAGAGCAAGAATGCCTTTGGGCCTATTCTTGCAGTCTCCACTTTGCTAGATATCAAAGTATGATCTGACTTCTTAATCTCTTTCCTAGATCTGTTTTTCCACAAACAGCCTGTTTCCCCCCCCCCCCGGGAGGGAGGTCCCCTTTCCTAGACTTTAAATCTAATCCTGACATTGTGGTTGCTCAAGTTCAGCCCCCCAGAATTTGGGGTATCGCGGCTAGCCTCCTGCTGAGGTAGGCTCCAGTCCAGACCAATCAGCTGTCTCTCTGGCTTCCCTGAGCCACAGGAAAGGCCCACTGCAGCAAGGTTATAAATACATTCACAGGGGAAGGGCGGCCTCTCTTGCTGGCCCATTCATCACTTGTGAACCTCCAGGTTCCGGTGAGTCTCCTCCTCATCTCAGCCAGCTGGGCTGAGAGGACAGGAGAGCCCACTGACCCCTACTCCCGCGTGTACCCCTCGCCCCCTCCTGCCCTCCACATGGCCGGAGCTCTTTGGACTTTCTTTCCTTTCCTCTCTGACTCTGTCAGGCCCACCACACGGGATCTCAGACCATGTGGGTATATCTATTTTCCTTCCCTTGATTTTGTACTTCCCTAAATAAATACAATAATTTAATAATTATCCTTTTCTGCCTTATTTTATCCAATTCTTTGGTTAAAAGCAGACACGAAGGTTGGAAAGATGGCTTAGCAGTTAAGGCATTTGCCTGCCAGGCCTGAGGGCTTGATTTCCCAGGACCCACGCAGGCCAGATGCACAGGGTGGCACATGTGTCTGGAGTTCGTTTGTGGTGGCTGGAGGTCCTGGAGCACTCATCCTCTCTATCTGCCTCTTTCTCTCTCTCTCTCAAATTAATATATATATATATATATATATATATATATATATATATATATTTTTTTTTTTTTTTGGTTTTTCAAGGTAGGGTCTCACTCTAGCCCAGGCTGACCTGGAATTCACTATGGAGTCACAGGGTGGCCTCGAACTCACAGCGATCCTCCTACCTCTGCCTCCCGAGTGCTGGGATTAAAGGCATGCGCCACCATGCCCGGCTTTTAATATATATTTTTTAAAAAGCAGACATGAACTAAGGGCTTGGGGTTCAAGGATTTTCCTGGACTCCCTACAGACCCCATATTAGGTTAAAGGCACTTGCTTGCAAATATATTTCCCCTATGTTAGTATGAATAATATAATAAATTTATATTAGTCAATGACAGAATGATAATACAATATATTAGTGCAAATATTAAAAACTGTTTTCTTGTGTTTTCAAATCGTGAAAGCGACCAGGGCCATTTATTACCTGAGAGCAACCAGAAAAATATACAGTACCCGCCTGAGAGTCCATCCAGAACCACGGAGATGAACTCCACTTAGGGTTAATGGTGGTAAGAATGGCAACACGTCTTGCTTGAGCCCTACTGAGTCATGGTAATTCAGAGAGCTGTTCACACATGCCCTGGATCATTTCATCCCCTCAAGAACCTATGAGGTAGGTGTTATTAACACCAGCTCACAGGTGCTGAGGTTCAGAGACAAAAAGGCCTATAGGCTTCCAATTGCTGTCATCCCAGCTAGGACTTCAGAATCAAAACTTGCATAGAGGTAGACAGACACTTTTTTTAAATTAATTTATTTTTTTTTCTTCCAAATTTTTATTAATAACTTCCATGATTATAAAAAATACCCCATGGTAATACCCTCCCTTCTCCCACTTTCCCCTTTGAAACTCCATTCTCCATCATACCGCCTCCCCATCTCAATCAGTCTCTCTTTTAATTTTGATGTCATGATTTTTTCCTCCTCTTATGATGGTCTTGTGCAGGTAGTGTCAGGCACTGTGAGGCCATGGATATCCAGGCCATTTTGTGAAGACAGACACTTTTTTAAAAAAAAACATTTAAAAAATTTTTTGTTTATTTTGATTTATTTATTTGAGAGCAACAAACAGAGAGAGAAAGAGGCAGAGAGAGAGAGAGAGAGAGAGAAAATGGGCGCGCCAGGGCCTCCAACCACTGCAAATGAACTGCAGACATATGTGCCCCCCTTGTGCATCTGGCTAACGTGGGTCCTGGGGAATCAAGCCTCAAACCAGGGTCCTTAGGCTTCACAGCAAGTGCCTAACTGCTAAGCCATCTCTCCAGCCTATGATTAAACATTTATATATATATATTTTTTATCTAGATAGTTAGGAGAGAGAGAAGGAGGAAATGGGCACACCAGGGCCTCCAGGCACTGCAAAGGAACTCCAGACACATGTGCCCCCTTGTGCATCTTTCTTACGTGGGTCCTGGAGAATCAAACTGGGATCCTTTGGCTTTGCAGGCAAACACCTTAACCGCTAAGCCATCTCTCCAGCCCCAATTAAACAGTTTTTAAATTTTTTTGTTTTATTTTTTTATTTATTTGAGAGCAACAGAGAGAGGGAAAGAGGCAGAGAGAGAGAGAGAGAGAGAGAGAGAGAGAATGGGCCCACCAGGGCCTCCAGCCACTGCAAACGAATTCCAGACGTGTGCGCCCCCTAAGACAGACACTTTTTACATGAGGGTTAAATCAGAAATTCTGACAGCTAAAGTGTGATTGTATACTCCTAGAACTTGGGAAGATCCCTTGTTCTTTGTCCTCAAGTATTTTTAAAATTTATTTTCTGACAATTTCACATATGTATGTACTGTATTTTGATCATGTTCATTCTCTGGTCCCGCTCTCACTTCTGTTGAACCACTTCTTCCCAGTTAGTCTTCCTACTTTCATGTTTTGTGTGTGTGTGTGTGTGTGTACAGAGAGAGAGAGAGAGAGAGAGATTCACTGGATTAGGGATACTTGCATGAGCATGGAAGGGTTGGGAGGATCTTGAATTGGAGGCCAGCCTGGGCTACATAGGGAAACTCTGTCCAAAATAAGAAAAGAAAACAAAGAAAGGAACTTCAGCAGTAATTCAGGTAAGAAATAATAAGCCCTTGAACCAAAAGGAGCGGTTGCCTGGGAGGTGGAGAAGGGAAGGAGGGATAAAGAAGAAGGTATTGCCCAGCTCCAGGCTCTCTTTGCATTCCCTAATCAATGATGCCTTTTTATCTCTCCCACTGTCACGGGCAGGTGGCAACTCTGACCCCATGCATCAGGTGGGTGACCGCCTTTGTACTCTAAGAGGCGCCCTCTGAAGGCCCAGCATTCCAACCTGCTGCCCTCTCCGGGTCTGCAAGCCCTCCACTGAACTTGATCTCAGCTGCGTTCATGCCCGTGAACACTGAGTCTGTTGAGATGCTTTGGTTACTGACCTTCGCAGAGGCCACTGTTCAAATCTTAGCCAACTGTGAGGAAAGCTGGAAGGCAGGTCATTGATGGACTGTAGGTGTTGGAGGACTAAAGCGTCCAGGAATTCCTGAGAAAGAAAGGAAGCCATGCTGCTCAGGAGGCCTGGGCTGCTGGAGCCGGCAAAGGGGTCCTTAGAAATAATTTGTTCTTTGTTTTCAGGAATTTGAGTATCATGTTCACCTTGATGCAGTATCAAGTGTCTCTTTAACTTCTCTCTTTTTTTTTTTTAAAAAAAAAGATTTTATTTTTATTTATTTATTAGAGACAGAAAGAGGGGAAGAGAGGGAGAGAGAGAGAATGGGCTCACCAGGGCCTCTAGCCACTGCAAACGAACTCCAGACGCGTGCGCCACCATGGGCATCTGGCTTACATGGGACCTGGAGAATAGAACCGGGGTCCTTAGGCTTTGCAGGCATGCGCCTTAACCACTAAGCCGTCTCTCCACGCCCTCTTTAACTTCTCTTTACGTGCACTGATTCCCCAATTAAGCTTGTAGGTGCACTCCAGCCAAAGCAGGGCCCAGCTGGGGAGGACTCTGGACAGAGCATCTCTTCTCATGTGTCTTCCCACGTGAGAGAGTAGTCCACACAGACTTGTGGGATGGTCCCAGGCCCTGGTAGCTCCTGGAGCTGCTGGGCAGAAAGCAGGGGCAATAAGAGCATTCTAGGTCCCTCCCCACACAGCTCCTGAGGGCTCTGTGATGGTTTGAATGAAATGTCCCCCATAGGCTCATGTGTTTTTGAGACAGTTTAGGGGTCACTGGGCCCCATAAGTAAATGCAAGAAACTTCTTGGAGCCTGTAGGGGAAGAATCCAGGTCATTCCACTTTGCTACAGGTCTGAAATGACAGAAGGGAGAATCTGGCCTTTTTCTTTTCTTATCTCCTGAAACCTCACCAGAGAAGGTGAAAAAGTGCCTTGGTCCTTATCTCCTCCTCTCCTGAGAGAGGAAGGAATGTAAAGTGATTCCTTCTTCTTCTTCTTTTGATTTATTATTATTATTTATTTGGTTTTTTGAGGTAGGGTGTCACTCTAGCGCAGGCTGACCTGGAATTCACTATGTAGTCTCAGGGTGGCCTCAAACTCATGGTCACCCTCCTATCTCTGCCTCTCAAGTGCTGTAATTAAAGGCGAGCACCAACACGCCCCATGTAAAGGGATTCCTTTTTCCCAAAAAAAACCTGACCCAGATACCTGACATCAGGACTGGACTGACTAGTCAAGCAACCCATGCAGGAGGCTCATATAAAAGACCCTAACCTGGGCTGGAGAGATGGCTTAGCAGTTAAAGTGCTTGCCTGCAAAGGCTAAAGACCAAGGTTTGATTCTTCAGGTCACAAGTAAGCCATATGCACATGGTGGCACATGCATCTGGAGTTTGTTTGCAGTGGCTAGAGGCCCTGGTGCACCCATTTTCACTCTCTCTCCCTCTGTCTGTCTTAAATAAATAAATAAATAAAATAAGCTACATTTAAAGGGGGGGGCTGGAGATATGGCATAGTAGTTAAGGTGCTTGCCTGCAAAGCCAAAGGACCTTGGTTCTGTTCCCTAGGAACATGTAAGCCAGATGCACAAGGTGGCACATACATCTGGAGTTTGTTTGCAGTGGCTGGAAACCCTGGCATGCCCATTCTCTTTCTCTTAAATAAATAAATAAAACAATATATATATATATATATATATATATATTTAAAAAGACCCTAATTTGGGTAACAAGGTAGACTTTTCTATTTCTGGAAACCCCCTCTTGCCTTCTTGGGTAAGCGCTCTGCCTTTCTTCCTTTTCTTAACTTTGTTTTGCGGTAGGGCCTCTGTAGCCCAGGCTGACCTGGAATTCACTATGTAGTCTCAGGGTGACTCAAATTTATGGCAATTTTCCTACCTCTGCCTCCCGAGTGCTGGGATTAAAGGCGTGCACTACCATGCCCGTCTCCTTTTCTTAAATTCTATTATCTAACAAAACTTCTAACTTTTATCCTCTGGTCTGTGGATTTCAATTCTGAATTCATGAGACAAGAATCTGAAGGCCATTGACTCAGTGAGAAGTTTGCATAACTGTTGAGTTTCCTGAGGCCTTCACTCCTGAGTTACTGCCCACCCAAGAACCGAGGTAAGATGCTCTCAAAGACATCCCAAACTGCCCTATCATGTTGAATACCTGGTCTCCCGCTGGTAGCAAACTGGGAGGAGCCTTGCTGGAGTTGGTGTTTCGGTTGGGATGGACCTTCGAGTGTTATAGCTTATTCCATCTTGGTAAAGTTAACTCCTTCTTGCTGCTACCTCCCAGCTGCTGTGGCAAGATGTACTGCCCAGCCTCGGTACCCACACAAAGCCAGATGCACAAGGTAGCCCATGTGTCTGAAGTTCGTTTGCAGGGGCAGGAGGCCCTGGCATGTCCATTCTTTCTTGGGCTCTCTCTGCTTGCAAATGAATAAATAAAAATCTTAAAAACCAAACAGCGGGGTATGGTGGCGCATGACTTTAATCCCTGCACTCAGGAGGCAGAGGTAGGAGGATTGCTGTGAGTTCGAGGCCAGTCTAAGACTACATAGTGAATTCCAGGTCAGTCTGGGCTACAGTGAGACCCTACCTTGAAAAACAAAACAAAAACAAACAAAAAAGAAGAAGAAGAAAAAAGAAAAAAAAACTTTATGGGCTGGAGAGATGGCTTAGCAGTTAAGGCGTGTGCCTGAAAAGCCAAAAAGACCCAGGTTTGATTCCCCAGGACCCACATAAGTCAGATGCATAAGATGGTGCATGTGTCTGGAGTTCGTTTGCAGTGGCTGGATGCCCTGGCGTGCCCATTCTTCTCTTTCTCCCTCTCTCTGCCTCTTTCTCAAATAAATAAATAAAAATAAAAAATATTTTAAAAACAAAACAAAAATCCAAGGGCTGGACAGATGGCTTAACAGTTAAGGCATTTGTTTGCAGAGGCAAAGGACCCTAGTTCGATTCCCCAGTATCCATGTAAGCCAGATGTACAAGGTGGCTTTTGTGTCTGGAGTTCCTTTGCAGTGGCTAGAGGCCCTGACATGCCCATTCTCTCTCTCCTTCTCTGTCTCCCTGTTTCCTTCCCTCCCTCCCTCTCTCTGTATCTAGCTGCCTCTCTCTCTCTCATAAATTTAATTAAAGTAAAAATAACTTCCACTCAAGACTGTAAGCCAAAATAAACCCTTTTCTCTTGTCAGCTGCTTCTTGTCAGGTGTTTTGATTTACCAAGGAAAAAGTAACTGGCTACCCAAGGGCGAAGCCAAAAGGCATCAATGGCCACAAGAATGATCTCCCTGACAGTGACCAGGGACAGTCTCCAAGGCCTGAGGGCCGAGGTTTTGCTCCCTTGTTCCTACTGGGGAAGGCTGTCCTTGCCCTTCTCCTCTGGGGAACCCTTGCTGCCTTCCACAGACAGTGGAACCTGCTTTCGGTTGCTGATTGTTAAAGATTAAGCTCCTGGTAAGCTGATTGCATGTCAATAATCTTTCTAGAAAAAAATATTTTAATTAAGTTTACATAGAAACAATTGGTTGCAACTGTAGACATTAGTCAATTAGATGTCAGAGAGGGGGAGCAGTGGCGCCTGGAAGGGACACAGAAGGAGGGGGTGGAGAATTGAGTGGGGAGAGAAGTTTTTCTCTGGTTAAGCAGGGGGGGCCCACAGCTCTTCCAGGACACTCTGCTGGAAACTGTCCTCCTTGTGATATTCTTCTTCCCCCTTCTCCTTCTTTTCTTCTTTGCTTCGCTCTGCAGCGGGCGGAGCGAGCATCCGTCTTCTCCGCAGAGGAGCAGCCGCACCCAGGACCGTGGCGTCGGGGACAAGCAGGGTCTGGCCATGGCCCGCCGGGGACGGGGTCGTCGCCCGGGTCTGCGAGAGTCACACTGATCGCGGGGCGAGGCGTCCGCCCGGGGATCCAAGATCGCGGCGGCCGCACCCTCGGAGGATGGCTCCGGTCCGCGCTACGCCGCCGCCGTCCGGGGAGCGGGGCACCGACCCGCGCCTCGGTCCTGGGCTCGCGGCCTCGGGACGCGCAGCGCCCCCTGGCGGCCGGGCGGGATGGCCTGGCGCCCCAAGCCCAGAGCTCGTGGGGACTCTCGGCCAAGGCCAGCGCTCCGGCTGCGGGGGGTCACCTCCGCCCGCCCCTCGGTCCAATCTCCCTGGCTGAAGGTGTCAGCCGCGCTTAGACTCCTCAATCCTGGGTTCTGTGGCTCCTGGAGAACGTCTTCAGGCAGGAAGGCTCCAGGCCCTGTGGATAAAAAATGGACCTGTACAAAGGTTACAGACATTTTCCATGGAAGATCAATGGAAAGATTTGCCTACCTTTTAAAGAAAAATCCACTTCATAAAAAGAAAAAAAAAAAAATCACTCCGGAGGCAGAGGTAGGAGGATCACCGTGAGTTCAAGGCCACCCTGAGACTACATAGTGAATTCCAGGTCAGCCTAGACTAGAGTGAGACCCTACCTCGAAAAACAAAACAAACAAAAAACAAATTCCACTTCAGGGCTGCAGAGATGGCTCAATGGTTAAAGTCTGACAACCTGGGGCTCCATTCCCCAGGACCCACGTAAAGCCAGACGCACAAAGTGGCGCACGCATCTGGAGTTCGTTTGCGTGGCAGGAGGCCCTGGGGAGTCCATGCTTTCTCGCTCTTTCTCCCTCTCTCTCAAACAGATAAAAATACTTAAAAGAAAAACCAACCTCAGGGCTGGAGAGATGGCTTAGCAGTTAAGGCACTTGCCTGCGAAGCATAGGGTCCCAGATTCGATTCTCCAGGTCCCACTTAAGCCAGAGGCACATGGTGGCACATGCGTCTGGAGTTCATTTGCAGTGGCTACAGGCCCTGGAGTGCCCATTCCCACCCTCTCTCTGTCTCTAATAAATAAATAAAAAGAAATATTTTAAAAAATAAACTCCACAGAAGTGCAGCTTATATGCAACAAAATACACTCATTTGAAGGAGATATTTAGTTAAGTTGTCACACATTTATGCACTATTTCCATGATCAAGAATAAACTTCCTGGGCTGGAGAGGTGGGTCAGTGGTTAAGGTGATTGCCAGCAAAGCCCAAGGACCTAGATCCAATTCCCCAGTACCCATGTAAAGCCAGATGCACAAAATGGAACATGTATCTGGAATTCATTTGCAGCAGCTGAAGCCCCTGGCATGCCCTCTCTGTCTCTCTTTGCTGGCAAATAAATAACTAAAAATAAAAAAAGAATAAGCTTCCAGGGACTAGCATGAGCATCTGATTCAGATTCCCAGTACTCACAGTACGAGTACAGCAAGAAGGGAAGTAGAAACAAGCAAACAGCCTGGAAGCTCGAGGGTCAGCTAGCTGGGTGTTTGCAGAGGTGAACAATGAGAGACACTGCTTCAAACAAGGTGACAGTTGAGGACTGACAGCCAAAGTTGTCCTCTGACCTTCCCATACCCACACCTCAACCCACATGCACATCGAAAGAAAGAAAGAAAAGAAAAGGAAGGAAGGGAGACAGGAAGGAAGGAGGGAAGAAAGGAAGAAAGGAAAAGAAAGAAAAGAAAAGGATTGCACTTCTGGACTGGGAATGTAGCTCTGTTTGTAGAGAGTTTGCTAGGATGGTCAAGCCCTGGGTCCCATCCCCAAGCATCAGTAAACCAGCTGTGGTGACACTTGCCTGTAGTTCCCAGAACTGCTCCCAGCACTCTGCAAGTGGAGACAGGAAGATCAGAAATTCAAGGTCATCCTGAGTAAAACAAACAATAAACTGGGCATGTTAGCTTATGCCTGTAACCTCGGTTCTTGGCAGGAAGAAAGAGCTGTTAATTCTAGTCCAGCTTGAGCTATAAGGTGAGTTCTAACCAGGACAGTCTGGGCTCTAATGAAACCTTGCCTCCAAAAAAAGCACAAGGGCTGGAGAGATGGCTTAGTGGTTAAGATGCTTGCCTGCAAAACCTAAGGACCCAGGTTCGATTCCCCAGTACCCACATAAGCCAAATGCACAGGTGGCACATACGTCTTGAGTTCTTTTGTGTTTGCAGCGACTGGAGGCCCTGAGCGACCATTCTCTCTCTTTCACTCTAGCTGCTTCTCTCCCCCAATCTCTCAAATAAATAAATAAATAAAACATTTAAAAAGAAACACAAAACTAACCAATTAAACAAAAAACCAGAAGGTTACACTTTCATCTTCTTTGTGCCCTGTTCTAGACTTCTCTGAGCCCCACACCTTCCCAGCCTTGCACACCTGGTTTCCGGGCTGTATTTTTTTTTTTTTTGACTATTTTCTGCCACCATAGATTGTCTATTTTGCATTCCATGCTTAACTTCTTTCATTTAACGTAATGTTGAGAATCACCTGTGTCGTTGGAAGGATCATTAGGATTAGTAGTTTTTTGTTTTTTTTTTTCCCCCAAGATAGGGGGTTGTCTAGCCCAGGCTGACCTGGAACTCACTCTGTAGTCTCAGGCTGGCCTCGAACTGAGTGATCTTCATGTCTCTGCCTCCCCAGTGCTGGGATTAAACGCATGTGCCACCGTATCTGGCTAGTTTACTTTTTGTCCCTGCTGAGTGATATCAAATTGTCTGATTTTCAACAACTTGTTTATGCTCCCCCCCCCCCCCCCCCCAGTTAGGGCCATAAATTCAAGGCCAGCTTGAGTCTATGTAGTGAATTCCAGGTCAGCCTGGGCTAGAATGAGATCCTACCTCAAAAAACAAAAAAACAAAAATTCTGATATGACCCAGAAATTGTATGTAACCAAGAAAAATAAGGTTTTTATATCCATACAGACTTGTTCATATATTCACAGGAGCTTAGTTTAAATAGCCCTAACTTTTTTTTTCCAAGGTAGTTGTCTCACTCTAGCTCAGGTTGACCTGGAACTCACTATGTAGTCTCAGGGTGGCCTTGAACTCAGAGTGATCCTCCTACCTCTGCCTCCCAAATGCTGGGATTAAAGGCGTGCACCACCACACCTAGCTAGCCTTAATTTTTATGCACTCCTTTTCACAACTTATATGCATATTTAGTGCACTTAATATTTGGGTGTTTGGTCAGGTTATTTGCTTTATACTATTGTGACAAAACTTCTTTAGGGGGCTGGAGAGATGGCTTAGCAGTTAAGGTGCTTGCCTGAGCAGCCTAAGAATGCATGTTCAAATCTCCAGGTCCCACATAAGCCAGATGCACACTGATGCAAGCGTGCATTGTCACTCATGCACACAAGGGCGCATACGTCTGGAGTTTATTTACAGCAGCTTATTTACAGAAGGCCCTGGCACACCCATTCTCTGTGCGTGTGTCTCTCTCTGCCTCTTTCTCTCCAATAAATTTAAAAAATAAAAATAACTTCTTTACATATATATATGTTTTTCATGTACTTTCTTGTAGTCTGCAGCTTGTCTTTTCATTTTCCTAACTCTGTGCTTCAAAGAACAAAGTTTTTGGTTCAATGAAGACCAGTGATCATTATCTACCCTTTTGGTTTATGATATTTGGATCTTAGCTAAGAAGTCTTTATATATATATATATATAATTTTATTATAATATATACATATATACATATATATATATATATATATATATATATATATATATATATATATATATGGAGAGAGAGAGAGAGAGATTAAGTATGGCACACCAGGGCCTCCAGCCACTGCAAATGAACTGCAGACATGTGCACCACTTTGTGCATCTGAATTATGTGGGTACTGAGGAATTGAACCTGGACCATCAGGCTTTGCAGGCAAGTGTCTTAACTGCTAAGCCATCTCTCCAGCCCTTGATTTCTTTGAGTATATTCCTAGGAGTGATTTAGCTGATCTTATGGTAATTCTGCTTTTAGGTTTTTTTTCTGTTTGTTCGTTTGTTTTCTGAGGTAGGGTCTCACTCTAGCCCAGGCTGACCTGGAATTCACTATGTAGTCTCAGGATGGCCTCAAACTCACAGCAATCCTCCTACCTCTGCCTGCTGAGTGCTGTGATTAAAGGCATGTGCCACCACGACCGGCCATTTGTAGTTCTTTATTTTATTAATGATAAGCATGATGAATGGGGTGAGAGGGAATCTCAATGTATGTAGCTTTTTCTTTTTTCATTGTAGTTTTGATTTATATTTCCTGATCACTAAGCATGTTAACTTCTTTTGTTTATTTTTATTTATTTACTTGAGAATGACAGACAGAGAGAAAGAGGCAGAGAGAGAGAGAGAGAAAGAGAGAGAATGGGCACGCCAGGACCTCCAGCCACTGCAAATGAACTCCAGATGCATGAGCCACCTTGTGCATCTGGCTAACGTGGGTCCTGGGGAATCTAGCCTGGAACCGGGGTCCTTAGGCTTCACAGGCAAGCGCTTAACCACTAAGCCGTCTCTCCAGCCTTGGAGTTAACTTGTTTTTGTTTTTTTGAGGTAGGATCTCACTCTAGCCCAGGCTGACCTGGAATTCATTGTGTAGTCTCAGGGTGGCCTTGAACTCATGGTGATCCTCCTACCTCTGCCTCCCGAGTGCTGGGATTAAAGGTGTGCACCACCATGCCTGGCTAACTTCTTGTTGCTGAGATAAAGAACCCAACCAAAAGCAGCTAATGGGAGGAAAGGACTTATTTTCGCTTACAGACTCGGGAAGCTCCATGATGGCAGGGGAAAGACGGTAGAGCCTCTGTTGGATATCACTTCCTTCACACAACAGGTGGAAAGTAGCAGCAGGAGAGTGAGTCAGACTCTGGCAAGGAGGAGCTGGCTACAACACCCCAAAGCCCACCCCAATAACACTCCTCCTGTAGCAAGCCTCCAACCTCTCAAATTACCACCAGCTCCCCAGCATTTGGAATATATAGGTTTCTGGGAGACATCTAATTCAAGCCACCAATAGATGTTGAACATTCTTCATATAATTGTTGGCCATTTGTACTTCATATTTTGAGAACTGCCTATTTATTTCATTTACTCATTTTTTTATTGGATTGTGTAGGGCCTTTTTTTTTTCTTTTCAAACTTTTTTTTATTAACAACTTCCATGATTATAAACAGTATCCCATGGTAATGCCCTCCCTCCCCCCACTTTTCCCTTTGAAACTCCATTCTCCATCATATCCCCTCCCCCTCTCAGTCTCTCTTTTATTTTGAAACTCCATTCTACATCATACCCCTCCTCATTTCAATCAGTCTCTCTTTTAATTTTGATGTCATGATCTTTTCCTCCTATTATGATGTTCTTGTGTAGGTAGTGTCAGGCACTATGAAGTCATGGATATCCAGGCCATTTTGTGTCTGGGGGGAGCACATTGTAAGGAGTCCTACCCTTCCCTTGGCTCTTACATTCTTTCTGCCACCTCTTCCGCAATAGACCCTGAGCCTTGGAAGGTGTGATAGAGATATTGAAGTGCTGAGTACTCCTCTCAGTTCTCTCCAGCACCACGAAGCCTTCTGAGTCATTCCAAGGTCACTCACTGCCCTCTGAAAAGAGAAGATTCTCTACCAAAAGCGAGAGCATGTGTAGGGCCTTTTTGATGCCTGGTTCTTTATCATGTAGATAGTAACCCTCCAGCAGGCATGCAGCTAGGAAGAATCTTCCTCCATTCTGTGGCTGTGTCCTCACCTGGCTAAGTGTCTCTTTTGCTATGCAGCTTCATTACTTCATGCAATGCCATTTGTCAACTCCTGGTATTATTTCCTAAGTTTGTTTAGAAAAGTCCTTCCATAAAGCCTCTATCTAGAAGTGTTTTCACTAACTATTTCATAGTTTTGGGTCTTACTTTAAAAAGATATATTTCATTTATTTGTGTGTGAGAGAGAGAAGGACAGGGAGAGAAGGAGGTCGGGGAGAGAATGGGCATGCCAGGGCCTCTAGGCACTGCAAATGAACTCCAGACACATGTGCCACCTTGTGCATCTGAGCATCTGGCTTATGTGGGAGGTGGGAATGCAACCTGGGTCCTTAAGTTTTGCAAGCAAGCGCCTTAACTGCTAAGCCATCTCTCCAGCTCGGTTATTTATTTATTTATTTATTTGGTTTTGTTTTTCGAGGTAGAGTCTCACTCTAGCTCAGGCTGACCTGGAATTCACTATGTAGTCTCAGGGTGGCCTCGAACTCATGGCTATCCTCCTACCTCTGCCTTCAGAGTGCTGGGATTAAAGGTGTGTGCCACCATGCCCGGCTCCCTGTTATTTGTTTTTGTAAGTTGACTTTTGTGTCCTGTTACTTTGCTCAAAGTATTTTCAGATCTGAGCTTTCTGGTATAGGATCACATCATCTTCAAGTAGGGCTTAGTCGACTTCTTCCGTTTCCTATTTATATTCTTTTCATTTCCTTCTCTTTTCTTCTATTTAGACTTCAAGCACCATGTTGACAGGAATGGAGAGAAGGAACACCTCTGTCTCTCATTCCTGACTTTAGAGGAAATGCTTTCAGTTTTTCCTCACTGAGTAATAATGTTGGCTATAGGTTTATTGTATTATGTTGAGACATATTCCTCTGTTCCTAGTTCTTTCAGGCCTTTTACCATAAAGCGATGTTGGACTTTGTCAAAGTCATTTCCTGCAACAGTTTGAAACAATCTGTGATTTCTGTCCTTGAGTCGATTTATGTGCAACATTTTTATGTATTATATATTTATGTGTTACTGTTTTTGACTTGTCTATATTGAACCATCTTTAAATCCCTCTAATGAAGTCAATTTGATCATGGTGAATGATCTTTATGTGTTGTAAAATTCAGTTTGCAAATCCTCCCCTACCTATCTGCCCCCCCGCCCTCCACTGTCCAGGTAAACTCTCACTCTAGACCAGATTGAGCTGTAATTGACTATATAGTCTCAGGGTGGCCTTGAACTGACAGAAATCCTCCTACCTCTGCCTCCTGAGTACTAGGATTAAAGGCTTGTGCCACCATGCCTGGCATAGTTTGCAAATATTTTATTGCAATTTTCAGCATTTATGTTCATCAAGGAGATAGACCTGTAATTTTTTTTCTCTCTCTCCCTCTCTCTCTCTCTCTCTCTCTGTCTCTGTCTGTCTGTCTTTTTTTTTTTTTTTTTGGTTTTTCAAGGTAGGGTCTCACTCTAGCTCAGGCTGACCTGGAATTCACTCTGTAGTCTCAGGGTGGCCTCGAACTCTCAGCGATCCTCCTACCTCTGCCTCCCGAGTGCTGGAATTAAAGGCGTGTGCCACCACGCCCGGCTCTGTCTGTCTTTTTTTGAGGTAGGGTTTCACTGTAGCTCAGGCTGACCTGGAATTCACTATGTAGTCTCAGGCTGCCCTCGAATTTATGGTGATCCTCCTACCTCTGCCTCCCAAGTGCTGGGATTAAAGGTGTGCGCCACCATGCCTTCCCCCCCGCACCCCCCCCCCCCCCGCTTTTTTTAATGGAATAGTTTGAGAAGGACTAGTGTTAGTTTTTCTTTAAAGGTCTGATAAAATTCAACAGGTCTGGGCTTTTTCTACTTGAGAGAAAAAAAAAAATTTTGGGGGGGGGGTTTTGAGGTAGGGTCTCACTCTAGCCCAGGCTGACCTGGAATTCACTATGGAGTCTCAGGGTGGCCTCGAACTCACAGTGATCCTCCTACCTCTGCCTCCTGAGTACTGGGATTAAAGACATGCGCCACCACGCCCAGTTTGAGAATTTTTTGAGAAAGGGTCTCATGTAGCCCAGGCTGACTTTCAAACTTGTTATATAGCTAAGGACAACCTTGACTTTATGTGTATCACCACGGCTGTTTGTTTTTTAAATGTGATGCTAGGGATGGACTCAGACATGGTAAACCAGCACTTTAGCAACTGAGCTATATCCTAGTTGGGGAGACTTTACTATTGCCTTAGTCTCATTGCCTATTATAATCTGTTTAAATTGTTTATATCCTCTTGGCTTAATTTTGGATGGTTATTTATGTCTAGAAATTTATTCATTTATTTTAGATTGTTCAATTTATTAAAATATAGGTTTTCTTTTTTATTTGTTTATTTTTATTTATTTATTTGAGAGTGACAGAGAGAAAGAGACAGAGAGAGAGAATAGGCATGCCAGGGCCTCCAGCCACTGCAAACAAACTTCAGATGCATGCACCACCTTGTGCATCTGGCTTATGTGGGTCCTGGGGAATCAAGCCTCCAACGGAAGTCCTTAGGCTTCACAGGCAAGTGCTTAACCACTAAGCCATCTCTCCAGCCCTAGAATATAGGTTTTCAATGCTGGAGAGATGGCTCAGTGGTTAAAGGCCCTTGCTTGCAAAGCCTGACAGCCTGGGTCTGACTCCCCCATACCCACATAAAGCCAGATGCATTAAGTGGGGCATAAGTCTGGAGTTTGCTTGCAGTAGCAAGAAGCCCTGGTGCACCCATACTTGCTCTCTCTGTCTGCCTCTTTTTCTCTCTGTCTGTTCCTCTTTCTCTCTCTCACACACACACACAAATAAGTAAACAAAGAAAAAAGAGGGCTAGAGAGATGGCTTAGTGGTTAAGGCGTTTGCCTGCGAAGCTGAAGGACCCAGGTTTGGTTCCCCAGGACCCACATAAGCCAGATCTGGAGTTTGTTTGCAGTGTCTAGAGACCCTGGTGCACCCATTCTCTCTCTCTCTCTCTCTAAATCAATCAATCAATCAATCAATAAATAAATAATTTAAAAATAAATATAGCGGGCTGGAGAGATGGCTTAACCGTTAAGGCGTTTGCCTGCAAAGCCAAAGGACCTCAGTTCGATTCCCCAGGACCCATGTAAACCAGGTGCACAAGGGGGCGCATGCGTCTGTAGTTTCTTTGCAGTGGCAGGAGGCCCTGGTGCGCCCATTCTCTCTCTCCCTCTCTCTGCCTCTTTCTCTCTCTCCCTCTCTCAAATAAATAAAAATTAAAGTTCTTAAAAAAAAAGAATATAGGTTTTCAAAGTATGCCCTAATGACCTTACATTTTCATCTCAAGTGTTGCCAATCTGGGACTTCTCTTTCTTTTTGTTAGTTTAGCTAAGAATTTGCCTATCTTGTTTATCCTTACAAAGAACAAGCTGCCTCTTCTAATTCTGAGTTTGCTTGTTTTTGGTTTCCTTTTAAATAAAATCTATCAGCCAGGTGTTGTGTTGCACGCCTTTAATCCCAGCACTCAGGAGGCAGAGGTAGGAGGATCGCCATGAGTTCGAGGTCACCCTGAGAATACAGAGTGAATTCCAGGTCAGCCCGGGATAGAGTGAGACCCTACCTCGAAAAAACAAAACAAAACTACAAAACTCTGTGTGCGTGTGTGTATGTGTGTGTGTGTGTTGGTGCACCAGGGTCTCCTGTCACTGCAAATGAGCACCAGATGCTTATGCTACTGTATGCATCCAGCTCTATGTGGGTGGCTGGGGAATTGATCCTGGCCAGCAGACTTTGCAAATGTGCACCTTTAAATGCTAAGCCATCTCCTCAGTCCCTTGTTCTTGTTTTTCTGAAACTGAAATAAATAATTAAAATCAGGGCAGTTCCCTCTGATCACTTGGGAACTTCCAGCTGTGGGTAAGATTTTCCCTCAGGCCAGCGCGGAGGAGGAGCTTGGCTTAGGCCCGTAGCCCTTCCTCTCCACATGGGCTCCTGTATCCCCTCCAGCTCCCCACATGGCAGGAGCTCCTTCAACTTTGTTTCCTCTTTTCTTTCCAGGCCCTCCACGTGGGCTCTCTAGCTATGTGTGTGCCTTTCCTTGGCTCTGTACTTCCCTCAATAAATAAATAAATATATACATGTGTCGGGAGCTGCAGCTGCTCTTTAACCTTGGGAGCTAAGGGTGGTCTCTAATCTCTTAACACAAAGGCCTTATCGATAAGGCTTCTGATACTAAGGCATTGTTTAGTATACAGCCTAGGTGGTGTGGGCATCTGATACTAAGGCATTGTTTAGTATACAGCCCAGGTGGGGTGGGCGTCTGATACTAAGGCATTGTTTAGTATACAGCCTAGGTGGAGTGGGCGTCTGATGCTAAGGCATTGTTTAGTATACAGCCCAGGTGGGGTGGGCGTCTGATGCTAAGGCATTGTTTAGTATACAGCCTAGGTGGGGTGGGTGTCTGATGCTAAGGCATTGTTTAGTATACAGCCCAGGTGGAGTGGGCGTCTGATACTAAGGCATTGTTTAGTATACAGCCCAGGTGGGGTGGGCGTCTGATACTAAGGCATTGTTTAGTATACAGCCCAGGTGGGGTGGGCGTCTGATACTAAGGCATTGTTTAGTATACAGCCTAGGTGGGGTGGGCGTCTGATGCTAAGGCATTGTTTAGTATACAGCCTAGGTGGGGTGGGCGTCTGATGCTAAGGCATTGTTTAGTATACAGCCTAGGTGGAGTGGGCGTCTGATGCTAAGGCATTGTTTAGTATACAGCCTAGGTGGTGTGGGTGTCTGATACTAAGGCATTGTTTAGTATACAGCCTAGGTGGAGTGGGCGTCTGATGCTAAGGCATTGTTTAGTATACAGCCTAGGTGGGGTGGGCCTCAGACACGGAGGGATTAACATACGACCCCGGTGAATCTGACCTTAGGCACATAGGCATTGTCCAAAAAGTTCTATCTTCTGTATATAAGCTTATGTTTGCCTGAATAAACCCCGAGCCTTGATCAGAACTTGTCTTGGCTCCATTCCTTGTGTTCTTGTCTCAGATTCATTCCCACTCCCTCCTTCGAGGCCTGTTTCGACTTTCGTGCTGCAGGCCGGCACATACATATATATACGTTTTGGTTTTTCGAGGTAGGGTCTCACTCTAGCCCAGGCTGACCTGGAATTCACTATGGAGTCTCAGGGTGGCCTTGAACTCACAGCGATGCTCCTACCTCTGCCTCCTAAATGCTGGGATTAAAGGCACACGCCACCACGCCCGGCACTAATAATTTAATAATTATCCTTCTCAGTCTTCCTTTTTATTCAATTCTTGAACTAAAAGTAGAAACAAACCCAGGGTTTGGGGTTCAAGGACTTTCCTGAACCCCTAGCACCCTGTTACACTTTCTTCTGCAAAATTTTTTTTCTGAGAATTTTAGACATTTATGCTGTTTCTTGTATCTAGAGTTCATGGATTGTAATTTATTTAGCTTTTCACCTACTAGTGGGCAGTTAGGGCGAGTCCAGCTTTCCAGATAAAAATGAACGCTGCAATGGACGGTTCTGCGCATGCCTCCTTGACATGTGTGTGAGTGTGCTCCTACCCAAAAGGGAATTTGTGGATCATGGAGTAGACGCCTCTTAAAACTTTACTAATTGAAGCTGGGCGTGGTGGCACACACTGGGAAGGCAGGTAGGAGGATCACCATGAAGTTGAGGCCACCCTGAGAATACAGAATGAATTCCATGTCAGCCTGGGCTAGAGCGAAACCCGACCTCACAAAAACAAAACAAAACAAAATCCGGGCGTGGTGGCACACTCCTTTAACCCCAGCACTCGGGAGGCAGAGGTGGGAGGATCGCCGTGAGTTCAAGACCACCCTGAGACTACATAGTGAATTCCAGGTCAGCCTGGGCTAGAGTGAGACCCTACCTCAAAAAACCAAAAGCAAAATAAAACAAACAAAACCTTATTAATTGTTGCTCTATAAAGTAGTTGAACCAATTTAAACAGCACTACCAGTGGCTTTATTTATTATTTATCTTACTGACTCCCAGTACCCACTCATCTGGAAGCTGCTGCATTCTCTTCCTACTCTTTTGCTGATCACCTCTTTATACATTTTTTACAAATTTTTAGTTAAGTCTACAGTGTGCCAATATCACCATACTTTTTTTATATAACAGAAAGATCTTAGAACATGTCAACTCTGATCTTTTCTCACAATCTCTTATATTTCAATCTTTTTTTTTTTTTTTGAGGCAAGCCCAATAGACTGGCTTTTTTTATGCCAGAGAGAGAGAGAGAGAGAGAGAGAGAGAGAGAGGAAGAAAATTGGCATGCTAGTGCCTCCCGTCATTGTAACTGAACTCCAGACTGGTGCAACACCTCGTGAGCATGTGTGACCTTGTGCGCTTGCGGCACCTTGTGTGTCTGGCTTATGTGGGACCTAGAGAGTCAAACATGGATCCTTAGGCTTTGCAGGCAAGCGTCTTAACTGCTAAGCCATCTCTCCAGCCCATATTTCAATCTTCAGTTTACATTTGTTTCTAGCACAACTGTCTCACAACCATCATAATCTCTGATTTACCATCACAATCCTCTAAATACTGTGTGTTTGGATTCACTAATTTTTTTGAAACAGGGTCTAATGTATCCCAGGCTAGTCTTGAACTCTGAGGATGACCTTGAACTTCTGATTCGCCTAAGTGCTGGGATTCCAGGTGTGTATTACCACACTCAGTTTCTACAGTGCTGGGGATTCAGCCCAGGGCTTTATGCATGGTAGGCAGGTCTGATCCTACTAATATATTTATGTTTCTCTGTTCATCACTTTTGCTTGTATTCCAATGTTTCCCTCTAATTTCTGTTTTCTTCCTATAAAGCATATCTCTTTGTGGCATTTCTGCGAAGTCCTTAGTTGGTGATTTTTCTTAAAATGTCTTTCTTTGGGGCTGGAGAGATGGCTGAGCAGTTAAGCGCTTGCCTGCGAAGCCTAAGGACCCCAGTTTGAGGCTTGATTCTCCAGGACCCATGTAAGCCAGATGCACAAAGTGGCACATGCATCTGGAGTTCGTTTGCAGTGGCTTGAGGCCCTGGCGTGCCCATTCTCTCTCTGCCTCTTTCTCTGTCTGTCTGTTGCTCTCAAATAAATAAATAAATAAAAATAAACAAACAAAAAAAAGATTTAAAAATGTCTTTCATACTCTTTCAATGGAAAATTTGTGGGCATAGAATTCTAAGTGACAGTTATTTTCTCTTAGATATATATATATTTTTTGAGACAAGGTTTCATTCTGCAGCCCAGGTTAGCCTCAAACTTGAGGAAATACTCTTTTTAAAAAAATCATATTTATTTAGAGGGAGCGAGAGAGAGAAAGAAGCAGATAGAGAGAGAGAATGGGCGCACTAGGGCCTCTGGCCACTGCAAACAAACTCCAGACACATGTGCTACCTTGTGCATCTGGCTTACATGGATACTGAGGAATCAAAACCTGGGTCCTTAGGCTTTGCAGGCAAGCACATTAACCACTAAGCCATTTCTCCAGCCCCATTGAGGAAAGATTCTTGTCTTGGCCTTCTGAATGCTGAGATTACACCTGGCTTCTTTGGACTATTTTTTTTTTTTTTTTTTTTTTTTTTGGTTTTTCGAGGTAGGGTCTCACTCTAGCCCAGGCTGACCTGGAATTCACTATGGAGTCTCAGGGTGGCCTCGAACTCACGGCAATCCTCCTACCTCTGCCTCCCGAGTGCTGGGATTAAAGGCGTGCGCCACCACGCCCGGCTTTTCTTTGGACTTTTGAAGGTATTTTGTTGTTAATTAGTAACAATAAGATTTTAAAAAATATTTTATTTATTTATTTGAGAGAGAGAGAGAGAGAGAGGCAGAGGGACAGAGAGGGAGAGGGGCACAGAGAGGGAGAATGGGTGTGCTAGGGCCTACAGGTACTGCAAACGAACTTCAGACACATGCGTCACCTTGTGCATCTGGCTTACAAGGATCCTGGGGAATTGAACCAAGGTTCTTTGGCTTTGCAGGCAAGCACCTTAGCCACTAAGCCATCTCTACAGCCAAGATTTTTTCAATAATATTTTTCTGTAAATCTGTTCTATTATTTTTCTATAATCTTTTGTAATATGAAGTCCATTTAAAAATATTTATTTAGTTATTTATTTAAGAGAGAGAGAGAATGGGCATGCCAGGGCCTCTAGCCACTACAAATGAACTCCCAATGCATGTGCCACCTTGTGCAGCTTGCTTACACGGGTACTGGGGAATTGAACCTGAGTCCTTAGGCTTTGCAGGCAAGCAACGTAACCGCTAAGCCATCTCTCCAGCCCAAGAAGTCCATTTTATCCAATATGTCTGCGTGTTTTCAGGATGCTAAATAAGAGTTCCAGTAGTCTAGTCCATTGTATTGCCAGAAGTAACCCTCTAGATTCTCTTTATCTTTGGTTTTATTCCTAACAATTCCTATGTCCTGTGTGCATTACAGTTTCTGATTTAATCCTCCCAACCACTCTGAGAAATAAGTATCATTGTTACCACTTTGCTGAATTAAGAAAGAGTCTCTGTATTAAAAGCTCAAACCCCAGTTTTTGGACCTTGAGTGCAATGCGTCTCGTAGCTCGGGTTTTCCCTGGTGAGCGCTCCTGTTCTTGGCCTTCAGCTGAGTCCCAGCCCCAGTCCTGGCCACTCACTCTTCATGTGAAGCCCTCTGAGCGGCTGTCTTTCTGCCCAATGTGACTGAGCCCTTAGCTCTGAGCTCCTTAGACTTCCCCAGAGGCCGTGTCAGTCATTTCCTGCCCAGTTTGGCTTTATGGAAATAACAGGGTTGCGCACAGACTGTGGCTAAGGGGTGACTGATGGGCAGGTGGCCTTCAGGAGCCTTTAATCATATACTACTACAAAGAGCAGGCAGGGCATATGGCAGTCAGCCAATGAAAAACAGAAAAGAATAAACAGGGCTCGTCCGGGATTTGAACCCGGGACCTCTCGCACCCTAAGCGAGAATCATACCCCTAGACCAACGAGCCACTGGTAGTTATCCCTGGCCAGATGTAACCTCTCTGCCACATCAGCATTAACAGCAGCAGCAGCAGCAGCAGTTTGTGGTTCCTAGGAGCAGGCTCCCCGCTCCTCCCTCAGACTGGCTCCCAGCCCAGGCCTCAGGCACCACTCCAACAGGCCTGGTTTCTGGGCTCTCCCCTGCTCTCCTCAGCCCTCAGCAGAGCCGCGTGGCCACTCCTCTGCCTGGGGCTCCATGCAGGGCCCACTCTACAAGTGGATTGAGGGAAGAAAGGCAGAGGTCAGGCCCCAGCAGCTACCTCTTTCCTGAGTAGCCCCTGAGCTGAACAGGCCTGTCCAGAAGTTCTTACAACAAATTAAGAACCACCCTTCTTCATTGATTCCTGGTTAGACTACTAGGAAAACATTATTTTTTATTATTAAAATTATTTTTTAGCTGAGCATGGTGCCGCATGCCTTTAATCCCAGCACTTGGGAGGCAGAGGTAGGAGGATCATCATGAGTTCGAGGCCACCCTGAGACTACGTAGTGAATTTCAGTGAATTGGGCTAGAGTGAGACCCTACCTTGAAAAACAAAAAACAAACAAACAAACAAAAAAACAAAATAAAAATACTGGGGCTGGGAAAATTACTCAGCGCTTAAAGGCACTTGCTTGCAAAGCCTGGGTTCAATTCCTAAGCCACCCACATAGGCCAGACACAAATGGGGTACAAGTGTCTGGCATTCATTTGCAGCAACAAGAGGCCTTGGTACACTCATACACACATACAGACACACAGTGCAAATCAATTTTAAAAATTAGGAGATGGAGAGATGGCTTAGCGGTTAGGGTGCTTGCCTCCAAAGCCAAAGGACCCAGGTTTGACTCCCCAGGACCCACGTAAGCCAGATGCACAAGGGGGCACACGCATCTGGAGTTCGTTTGCAGTGGCTAGAGGCCCTGGCACGCCCATTCTCTCTCTCTACCTACCTACCTATTTCTGTATCTCTCTCTCTCTCTCAAATAAAATATTTTAAAAATTATCTTTGTATGCATGTGATGCACGTGTGTGTGTGTATGTGTGTGTGATCATGTGTGCGAGTACAGGAACAAGCATCTCATAGAGCATGTCTGGCAATCAAAAGACAACCTCAACTGCCGTTCACACCTTGTACCTCGCCTTCCACCTCGTTTTGAGGCAAGGTCTCTTGTTCACTGCTGTGTCACCTAGGCCAGTTGCCAGGAGCTTCTGACAATACGTATCTGCCTCCCGTCTTGCCGTAGCATGGCTGGGAATACAGACACTCGCTATGCATCCTGCTTTTAAGTCGGCTCTCGGGAGCCAAGCTCAGGTCATCACACTTTGCCTGGGTTGGCGAGGTGGCTAAGTGGTTAAAGTGCTTGCCTGAGAAGTCTAAGGACCCCGGTTTGATTCCCCAGGACCCACATAAGCCAGATGCCCGAGGTGGCACATGTATCTGAAAGTGCATTTGCAGTGGCGAGAGGCCCTGGCACACCCATTTGCTCTCTGTCTGCCTCATTCTCTGTCTCTCTCTGTCTCTCTCTCAAATAAATAAATAAAATATTGAAAAGAAAGTGCTTTACCCCTTGAGCCATCTCCCCAGCCCCCAAGTAAAATTCTCCACGCCTGCCAGACTCTTGGATGAGAACCCAGAAGACTGTCCCAGCTGTCTTTCGACTCAGTGACATCTGCTAAATTACTCAGTTTCTTAATTTGTCACCTGGGAAAGACAACACCTGGAATCTGTTTAATGCTGAACTTACCTGCCCTGTCTACCTTACAGGGTGACCGTGGGGCTCAGGTGAGAAGATGTATGTGACACACTTTGGGAACTGGAAAGGGCACCCCAAGGGGAGCAGGTTGCAATGGCAACACAAGCTAGGAAAGCTGCTATCTCATGCCTACCAAGGGCCAGGCATATACTCTGTGTTTTACAGATTTTGTTGTTGTTGCCCGTGTGTGTGTGTGTGTGTGTGTGTGCACGCGAATGCATGTTTGTATGCATATGGAGTCATGTGCATGTGTGAGTCCATATGCACATGGGTGGTTAAACATATTTCATGTGGAGGCCAGAGGCTGAGGTCAGACATCTTCCTCAATTTCTCTCCACCCTATTCTCTGACGACACAGTATCTGTCCCTGAATCTGTAGCTCACAGACTAGGCTGGACAAAGGGGCCAACAAGCTCTCAGAGCCATCTGTCTCCACCTCCTCAGCACGGGGATTACAGGCAGGTGCCACCACGCCTGGCATTCTGGAAGCAAGTGGCTTTAACCCCTGAGCCAGCTCACGCCGGGTATTTTGCATGGGTTCTGGGCACCGAAACTCAGGCCCTCATGCACTTGACCCACTGACCCATCTCCCCAGCCCTCAGATCTTGACTTTAGTGTGGTGAGAGCCATGGCCACCCCACCCCCACAGTGCCTCAAAGACGCCTGCCTAAATTCAGCTTCGGCTGCATACCCATTTGAATGCTTAAACTTGCCTAAATCCAGCCTAGGCACACTTATCTGAATCCAAAGCCTATTTGAAATGCCAGACACACAGCTTCCCAGATTTTCTAGAAAACCAGAGACGGGACGACAACTGCGTGTATCCATGGTACCTTCCCTATTCCAGCCCCACTCAGCTTGCCCAGGACAGCTGTCAGGGGTCAACTCAAAAATGCACCTCTGGGGCTGGAGAGATGGCTCAGTGGTTAAGCACTTGCCTGTGAAGCCTAAGGACCCCAGTTCGAGGCTCAATTCCCCAGGACCTACGTTAGCCAAATGCACAAGGGGCGCATGCATCTGGAATTCCTTTGCAGTGGCCGGAGGCCCTGGCGAGCCCATATTCTCTCTCTCTCTCTCTCTGTTAAATAAGTAAGTAAGTAAGTAAATAAATAAATAAGTAAATGCACCTCTCAGGCCGGGTATGGTGATGCACACCTTTAATCCCAGCACTTGGGAGGTAGAGGTAGGAGGATGGCTGTGAGTTTGAGGCCACCCTGAGACTACAGAGTGAATTCCATCCAGGTCAGCCTGGGCTAGAGTGAGACCCTACCTCAAAAAAAAAAAAAAAAAAAAAAAAAGAAAGCACCTCTCAACACCCCATTGCTGAAGACTCCACATGCTTTGGCTACACTGAGAAATCCTGCTGGAGCTGAGCTGTAAATCTCCTCCCTGAAGACCAGCTGACAGAAAGCTGGAAAAAGCTACCCTGCATGCAGCCCCGTGGGAAAGAGACGTCATCAGCGGTGATAAACAGCAGTGGACACTGCAAGCCTTAAATTTGGCCAGCCAAGCCAAATGAGCCAACAGGTGCAATAGTCATGTCTGTTATGAGGGAAACCAACTGCTCTCTAATTGGACTGGAGGCCCACTCCCTGGGAGGGAATACATACCTGGTATTGAAAACCTAGTCAAGGGGCTGGAGAGATGGCTTAGCAGTTAAGGCACTTGCCTGTGAAAACCTAGTCAAAAGTCTATGCCAGGGGAGGTCATGAGCCCTAGGGGTATAACATCTGCTGGTTTTTGGCTAAATGCATATATTATGCTCACCAAACTGCCCTGTAAGCACTTTTCTTAATGTTTATACCCACATATTAACGCTACCCTCACTTTTGGTTAGAGAAGCTTCTCTTTTCAGATGGTGGTGACTTCTGGGATGACTCAAGGCACTATAGTGCTGAGAAGAAGTGACAGAGGAGTGCTCAGCACTGACACATCTCTATCACACCCTCCAAGGCTCAGGGTCCATTGCAGAAGAAAACAATGTAAGAGTCAAAGGAAGGATAGGACTGCTTACAATGCAATCTTCCAGACACAAAAAGACCTCAATATCCATGACCTCACAGTGCCTGGCACTATCTACACAAGACCCAGATGATGACATCAAAACAAAAGAGAGACTAATTGAGAGGGAGAGGGGATATGATAAAGAGTGGATTTGTGAAGGGGAAAGTGGGGAGAGAGAGGGAATCAGTATGGTTTATTGTTTATAATTATGGAAGTTGTCAATAAAAAAGTTTAAAAAATAAAAAAATAAAACCAGGGAAGAAATTTATTAAATGAATAGTAAAAGAACAATGCAAAGAATCAATGAAACAATGAGTTGGTTATTAAAAAGATAAACCAAATCAATGAACCCTTAGCCAAACTATCAAAAGGAAAGGGAGAGAAGATCCAAATTAATAAAATTAGAGATGAAAGCCAGGCGTGGTGGCACACACCCTTAATCCCAACACTCGGGAGGCAGAGGTAGGAGGATCACTGTGAATTTGAGGCCACCCTGAGACTGCCTAGTGAATTCCAGGTCAGCCTGGGCCAGAGTGAGACCCTACCTTGAAAAACCAAAAACAGATAAACAAATAAATAAAATTACAGAAGATATGGGAAATATTACAACAGATATCAGTTATCAATGAAATCCAGAAAAATCATTAGGGATTCCTTAAAAACCTATACTCCAAAAAGGTGGAAATAGATGTAGACACATATGATTTACCAAAATTAAATCAAGATGATGTTAAAAATGTTTAAAATGCCAGGTGTAGTGGTGTACACCTTTCATCCCAGCACTGGGGAGGGAAAGGCGGGAGGATTGTCATGAGTTCGAGGCCACCCTGAGACTGCATAGTGAATTCCAGGTCAGTCTGGGCTACAGTGAGTTTCAGGTCAGCCTGGGCTGGAGTGAGACCCTACCTCAAAACAAAAAAAAGTTTCCCCTACCCCGTGTTTTTTCCCCCCAGAGGTAGGGTTTTGCTGTAGCCTAGGCTGACCTGGAATTCACTCTGTACTCTCAGGGTACCCTCGAACTCACTGTGATCCTCTTACCATTCTGCTTCTTGAGTGCTGGGATTAAAGGCATGTGCCACGAAGCCCAGTGAACCCCTTTTTTTAAAGACAGGGTTTCTTTGCATCCTAGCTGGCCTCAAATGTTTTTGTTGTTGTTGCTTTTTATTGGCAAGCCTTGGCCAACCTAGATCTCACTGTAGCCCCAGGCTGATCTTGAACTCATGATCCTCCTACCACAGCCTCAGCTGGGACTAAAGGTTTGCAACACCAACAACATCTGGTTTATGCAGCATTGGAGCTTGAACCCAGAACTTCATGTATGCTAAGCAAGCACTTTCCCAACTGAGCTACATTCCCCAGCCCAGGGAAGATTTTTTTTTCCTTAATAACCTACATGATTGTCATATGGGCAGAGCAGACAGGACAGGAAAAAAAAAAATAAAGAAGAGGGGCTGGAGAGATGGCTTAGTGGTAAGGCACTTGCCTGCCAAGTCAAAGGGCCCAGGTTCAATTCCCCAGGACCCATGTAAGCCAGATGCACAAGGGTGGCATATGCATCCGCAGTTTGTTTGCAGTAGATAGAGGCTCTGGCATGCCTATTCTCTCCCTCCTTCACTCCCCCGCTCTCTACCTCTTTCTCTTGCTCTCACACTCTCTCAAATGAATAAATAAAATATTTTAAAATGATAATAAAAAAGAAGAATTAACACCAATGGTTCCATAAAATACAAAGGGAAGGAATACTATCAAATCCACTATGCATCTGGGCATGGTGGCGCATATCTTTAATCCCAGCACTCAGGAGGCAGAGGTAGGAGGATCACCATGAGTTTGAGGCCACCCTGAGACTACATAGTGAACTTCATGTAAGCCTGGACTAGAGAGGCCCTACCTTGGAAAAAAAAAAAAAATTAAGAAAAGGAAGAAAGGCAGAGCGCTTACCCAAAACAAAAATCCACTATGCAAAGCCAATTGCATCCTAATTCCAAAACCAGACGAGGACATAACAACAGAAACTACAGACCAGTTCACTGATGAGCTCTGCTCAGCTAGGCCCTCTTGGGGGAAATTCCCGTCTGTGTCTCTCACCTCCTCTGGCAGGGAAGGCAAAGGCTTGAGAATGCTTTAAAATCCCTCAAGACTTCTTATAGAAAAAGCTTTGCACAGTTCTGATGTGTGCAAAAATTCTCAATAAAATACTTGCCAAACAACTCAATGTCACATTAAATGTGGTATATATACACACTGGATTTTTATTCAGCCATAAACCTTCTTTATGAAACTATGTTAAACAAAGTAAGCTAGACTCAGAAAGACAAATATTGCATATGTGACGTGATGTGTTCACCCAGGCCAGGGCACTGGGCGTTCTTTATCCTGATTGGTTGACAAGTAGAGCCTGGTATGAGCGTTGGACACATCAGGAGCCTTGTAAGTGCTCATATGTGGGATCTAGATTTTAAGATGCATATTATCTATGTCATAAAAATAGAAGGGGGACTATTTAGGGGTGAGGAAGGGGACTTAAGGGAGGTGGAAGTAAGGAACAAGAGAGGGTAATGGGTGGAAAAAGATAAGCACCACATTTTTTCTCATACACAGAATCTAGATTTAGATATATATATATATATATATATATATATATATATATATATATATATTATATTATATTTGTGTAACATGAAATATATATATGACATAAAAACAGGAGGAGGGCTATTTAGGGACTGGAGAGGGTTAGGAGTGAATACCAGGAAAGCGAAATGATATTCATGTATGAAAGCATCATAATAAAACCCATTATTTTATTTTATTTTTACTTATTTATTTATTTGAGAGTGACAGATAGAGAAAAAGAAAAAAATATATAGATAGAGAGAGAGAGAGAGAGAGAGAATGGGCGCATCAGGGCCTCCAGCCACTGCAAACAAACTCCAGACGCGTGCGTCCTGGGGAACTGGGGTCCTTAGGCTTCACAGGCAAGCGCCATATCTCCAGCCCTTTATTTTATTTTTTAAATATTTTATTTATTTATTTATTTATTTATTTATTTGAGAGTGACAGAGAGAGAGACAGAGAGAGAGAGAAAGAGAAAGAGGTAGAGAGAGGGAGAGAGAGAGAGAGAGAATGGGTGCATCAGGGCCTCCAGCCACTGCAAATGAACTCCAGATACATGTGCCACCTTGTGTATCTGGCTTATGTGGGTCCTGGGGAATTGAGTCTCGAACCAGGGTCCTTAGGCTTCACAGGCAAGCGCTTAACTGCTGAGCCATCTCTCCAGCCCCAAACCCATTATTTTATATGTTAACTTAGAAAACAAAAACAGCCTGGGGAAGGATGGGGCTTGAAGGTTGCCAGCAATCCAAACATAAAAAAAAAAATGCAGTTCAGCTCTTTGCAATTGTCCTGCACTGACTGTTACCCAGGGTCTGAAAATAGTTCTTTTATTTATTGCGTCTGTTTTTCTAGTTATTTTTAGCACAAGCGTAGTGGAAGAGCAGTTAATCCTTCGCGGAGGAGCTGAAGTCTGCATGCACCATGATGAACTGGATCTGAGGTGACATGCTCATTCAGGCCAGAGGACGGGGGCATTGTTTACTCTGATGGGCACCAGTAGGTAGCGCTCCGGTCAGGCAGGGCCTCTCTGGGGTAGTCTCCAGTCTGCCTCTCCCATCTGCCTTTAGCAGGGAAGGCAAAGGCTTGTGAACACCTCGATCTCCTGACACTCCTTTCAGTAAAGGCTTTGCCCCGGTCTGGACGTATATTTAACATATGCAGAACATTTGGCCGTTGCCAGAGTATTTCTGTACATGTTGTTCCGTGAGATCTCTACAATTAACGGGAGGGAAAATAGACAGAGGCTGGAGAAAGTGCTTTGTACTTACTTGAGGGAAGGATGACCCCTAGGTACGTCTTCACAGGCCAGTAGAAATGGGAGGAGGAGAGGGCCTGCCCTGGGAGAGTGGAGAGACTGGCGAAATTAATGATTTGCCAGTGTATTGGCACATGATTTCCCTTGAGGTTATTAACGTTCTGTTCTTCGGAGAAAGATACAGAACTTGCCCACAAGCCACATCACTGTGAAATGCCTGGCGCTCAGCCAGGAGGCCTGGGGGAAAGAGCTGCAGACCCGAGCCTTGTATGGACCACAGATCTGGACTTGGGGCTTCCTCCCTTCCAGAATGTAAGAAGGACAGTCCACTTAGCAGGTGAGTCTTACTCACATTCCTGATTCCGAGGGCCTTCGGGGCTGAGCTCCTACTGAGTGTCTCAGCAGATCATTCTGGGTGACGGCTTGTCTCCCCCTCAACACCCTTGCATGCCCGAATCTCAGATCCCAGCTGGCCTCCTCCTCCTAAGTGGTCAAAATGACCCAGGGTGGAGTGTACAGGTGGACTACAGCTGCCCAACACTGGCAGGGCTACTCTCTGGGCAGAGGAAGCACTGTGAAGGGAGCAGAGAGCAGTGACAGAGACCTCGGGTCACAGAGGACACCAGCAGCTTTTCTTGAGAGACCTTGCCTTTAACAAAAGGGCTAGAGGAGCTCAGGAAATGGCTCAGCAGTTAGAGGCACTTGCCTGCAAAGCTGGCTGTCCTAGCTTCAATTCCTCAGCACACACATAGAGCAGAAAGCATGTGCGCGTCGTCCTGTGATGCGCGCATCTGTGATCCCAGTATCCCAGAGACTTTGAAGCTTATGGCTGGCTAGTGTGATGTTCCTTTGCACTCTGGAGTGTTTGCAGAAGCAAGAGACTGACTCAGAGAGGGTGCAGCGTAGACACCTGGAGGCTGTACACGCATGCCCCCCTCCACATAAATAAATAAATAAATAAGTAAATACATCAATTTTAAAAAGGGCAGGCAGCAGAAAGCTAAGTGCCACATGTTCTCCCTCATATGTGGATCCTAGCTACAGATGATTGGGCTTCTGTGCGAGAAGGAAAACACTCAGTAGCAGAGGCCAGTAAGTTAAAAAGGAGATAGAAAGGGAAGAGAAAGAAAGGGAGGAGGGCATTTATTAGGTTGGTATTGTATATATGTAAGTAGAAACATTGAGATGGGGAGGGGATATGATGGAGAATGGAATTTCAAAGGGGAAAGTGGGGGGGGGAAGGGTACTACCATGGGATATTTTTTATAATCATGGAAAATATTAATAAAAATTGAGAAAATAAAAAAAAAGGGCAGGCAGGGGGAGCTGGAGAAATGGCTTAGCCATTAAGGTGCTTTCCTGAAAAGCCAAAGGACCACACTTCAATTCCCCAGGATCCACATAAGCCAGATGCACAGGGTGGCACATGCATCTGGAGTTCATTTGCAGCAGCTAGAGGCCCTGGCATGCCCATTCTCTCTCTCTCTCTCAAATAAATAAATAAATAAAAATGAAATATTTAAGAAGGGCAAGGGAAACAAGTCTTTAAAAAAAAATGGAACTGGGGACTGGAGAGATGACTTAGTGGTTAAGGCTTGTGAAGCCTAAGAACGCATGTTCGAATCTCCAGGTCCCAGTAAGTCAGATGCAGTGACGCAAGTGTGCAATGTCGCACATGCGCCACAAGGGGGAGAACGTGTCTGGAGTTCATTCACAGTGGCTGAAGGCCCTGGCATGCCCATTTTCTCTCTCTCTACCTGTGGTGGTTGATTCAGGTGTCCCCCATAAACTTAGGTGGTCTGAATGCTAGATTCCCAGCTGATGGAGATTTGGGAATTAACGCCTCCTGGAGGGAGTGTATTGTTGGGGGCGGGCTTATGGGTGTTAGCCAGTTTCCCCTTGCCAGTGTTTGGCACACTCTCCTGTTGCTATTGTCCACCTTAAGTTGGCCAGGGGGTGATGTCCACCCTCTGCTCATGCCATCCTTATCCCCTGCCATCTTGGAGCGTCCCCTCCAGTCTGTAAGCCAAAATAAACCTCCCCCCCCAAAGCTGCTCTTGGTCAGGTGATTTCTGTCAGCAATGTGAACCTGACTGCAACTCTCTCTCTCTCTCTCTCTGCCTCATTCTCTCTCTCAAAAATAAAATAATAATAAAAATATTTTAAAATTGGAGGAGGGATATTATTTACTATAGCATGGAGTTCTACTAGTGGCCACACCATTGCATACAATATCTCCTGCTCTCCCCAAGCCACCATTCCCTGCCTATTACTCCATTACTCATCGAGGAAGGTTGGGGCCTCCTGCCCTCCTTGATCACATAAGAAGAAAAAGGAAAAGAGGGCTGGAGAGATTGCTCCATGATTAAGGCAGTTGCCTGTAAAGCCTAAGGGCCCATGTTCAATTCCCCAGTGCCCACGTAAAGCCAGATGCACAAGATGGTGTCCATGTCTGGAGTTTGCAGTGATTTGAAGACCTGGTGCACCCATTCTCTGTCCCTCTCAAATAAATAAAAAGAAAAGAATATATATACATTTGTTTTTCAAGGTAGGGTCTCACTCTAGCCCAGGCTGACCTAAAATTCACTATGTAGTCTCAGGGTGGCCTCGAACTCAAGGTGATCCTCCTACCTCTGCCTTCTGAGAGCTGGGATTAAAGGCATGTGCCACCATGCCTGGCTAAATAAATATATAATTTTTTAAAAAAATAATTACTTTTTAATAATTTATTATTTTTTTCTTCCAAATTTTTATTAACAACTTCCATAATTATAAAAATGCCCCATGGTAATGCCCTCCCTCCCCCCACTTTCCCCTTTGAAACTCCATTCTCCATCATACCCGCCTCCCCATCTCAATCAGTCTCTCTTTTAATTTTGATGTCATTCATCTTTTCCTCCTCTTATGATGGTCTTTGTGTAGGTAGTGTCAGGCACTGTGAGGGCCATGGGTATCCAGGCCATTTTGTGTCTGGAGGGAGCATGTTGTACGGAGTCCTACCCTTCCTTTGGCTCTTACATTCTTTCCACCACCTCTTCCGCATTAGACCTGAGCCTTGGAAGGTGTGATAGAGATATTGCAGTACTGAGCACTGTGGTCATTTCTTTCCATCACTGTGATACCTTCTGAGTCGTCCCAAGGTCACTGCCATCTGGAAAGAGAAGATTCTCTACCAAAAGTGAGAGTAGCATTAATATAAGGGCATGAACATTAACAGAAGTGCTTACTGGGCAGTTTGATAAGCATAGCATATACATTTAGCCAGAGAGCAGCAGACGTTACACCCCTAGGGCTCATGACTACCCCTGTTTTAAGTTTTCAGTATCAGGGATGTATTCCCCCCCATGGAGCGGGCCTCTAGTCCAATTAGAGGGCAGTTGGTTTCCCCCATAACAGACATGCCACTATGGCAACTCATTTGGCCTGGCTGGCCAAATATAAGGCTCGCAGTGTCCACTGTTGGGTATCTTCACTGGTGATTTCTCTTTCTCCCATTGAACTGCATGCAGAATGGCTTCTTCCAGCTTCCTCTCAGCTGGTCTACATGGAGGAAGTTATCAGCTCAGTTCCAGCAGGATTTCTCAGTGGCCTTGCAGCCCAAGTATGTGGAGTCTTCAGCAATAAAAAATAATTACTTTAAAAAAAGGTGGGGCTAGGGCTGGACAAATTGCCTAGTGGTTAAGGCACTTGCCTGCGAAGCCTAAGAACCCAGGTTCGGCTCCCATCTGGAGTTCGTTTGCAGTGGCTAGAGGCCCTGGCACGCCCATTCTCTCTCTCTACCTACCTACCTATTTCTGTATCTCTCTCTCTCTCTCAAATAAAATATTTTAAAAATTATCTTTGTATGCATGTGATGCACGTGTGTGTGTGTATGTGTGTGTGATCATGTGTGCGAGTACAGGAACAAGCATCTCATAGAGCATGTCTGGCAATCAAAAGACAACCTCAACTGCCGTTCACACCTTGTACCTCGCCTTCCACCTCGTTTTGAGGCAAGGTCTCTTGTTCACTGCTGTGTCACCTAGGCCAGTTGCCAGGAGCTTCTGACAATACGTATCTGCCTCCCGTCTTGCCGTAGCATGGCTGGGAATACAGACACTCGCTATGCATCCTGCTTTTAAGTCGGCTCTCGGGAGCCAAGCTCAGGTCATCACACTTTGCCTGGGTTGGCGAGGTGGCTAAGTGGTTAAAGTGCTTGCCTGAGAAGTCTAAGGACCCCGGTTTGATTCCCCAGGACCCACATAAGCCAGATGCCCGAGGTGGCACATGTATCTGAAAGTGCATTTGCAGTGGCGAGAGGCCCTGGCACACCCATTTGCTCTCTGTCTGCCTCATTCTCTGTCTCTCTCTGTCTCTCTCTCAAATAAATAAATAAAATATTGAAAAGAAAGTGCTTTACCCCTTGAGCCATCTCCCCAGCCCCCAAGTAAAATTCTCCACGCCTGCGAGACTCTTGGATGAGAACCCAGAAGACTGTCCCAGCTGTCTTTCGACTCAGTGACATCTGCTAAATTACTCAGTTTCTTTGTCACCTGGGAAAGACAACACCTGGAATCTGTTTAATGCTGAACTTACCTGCCCTGTCTACCTTACAGGGTGACCGTGGGGCTCAGGTGAGAAGATGTATGTGACACACTTTGGGAACTGGAAAGGGCACCCCAAGGGGAGCAGGTTGCAATGGCAACACAAGCTAGGAAAGCTGCTATCTCATGCCTACCAAGGGCCAGGCATATACTCTGTGTTTTACAGATTTTGTTGTTGTTGCCCGTGTGTGTGTGTGTGTGTGTGTGTGTGCACGCGAATGCATGTTTGTATGCATATGGAGTCATGTGCATGTGTGAGTCCATATGCACATGGGTGGTTAAACATATTTCATGTGGAGGCCAGAGGCTGAGGTCAGACATCTTCCTCAATTTCTCTCCACCCTATTCTCTGACGACACAGTATCTGTCCCTGAATCTGTAGCTCACAGACTAGGCTGGACAAAGGGGCCAACAAGCTCTCAGAGCCATCTGTCTCCACCTCCTCAGCACGGGGATTACAGGCAGGTGCCACCACGCCTGGCATTCTGGAAGCAAGTGGCTTTAACCCCTGAGCCAGCTCACGCCGGGTATTTTGCATGGGTTCTGGGCACCGAAACTCAGGCCCTCATGCACTTGACCCACTGACCCATCTCCCCAGCCCTCAGATCTTGACTTTAGTGTGGTGAGAGCCATGGCCACCCCACCCCCACAGTGCCTCAAAGACGCCTGCCTAAATTCAGCTTCGGCTGCATACCCATTTGAATGCTTAAACTTGCCTAAATCCAGCCTAGGCACACTTATCTGAATCCAAAGCCTATTTGAAATGCCAGACACACAGCTTCCCAGATTTTCTAGAAAACCAGAGACGGGACGACAACTGCGTGTATCCATGGTACCTTCCCTATTCCAGCCCCACTCAGCTTGCCCAGGACAGCTGTCAGGGGTCAACTCAAAAATGCACCTCTGGGGCTGGAGAGATGGCTCAGTGGTTAAGCACTTGCCTGTGAAGCCTAAGGACCCCAGTTCGAGGCTCAATTCCCCAGGACCTACGTTAGCCAAATGCACAAGGGGCGCATGCATCTGGAATTCCTTTGCAGTGGCCGGAGGCCCTGGCGAGCCCATATTCTCTCTCTCTCTCTCTCTGTTAAATAAGTAAGTAAGTAAGTAAATAAATAAATAAGTAAATGCACCTCTCAGGCGGGTATGGTGATGCACACCTTTAATCCCAGCACTTGGGAGGTAGAGGTAGGAGGATGGCTGTGAGTTTGAGGCCACCCTGAGACTACAGAGTGAATTCCATCCAGGTCAGCCTGGGCTAGAGTGAGACCCTACCTCAAAAAAAAAAAAAAAAAAAAAAAGAAAGCACCTCTCAACACCCCATTGCTGAAGACTCCACATGCTTTGGCTACACTGAGAAATCCTGCTGGAGCTGAGCTGTAAATCTCCTCCCTGAAGACCAGCTGACAGAAAGCTGGAAAAAGCTACCCTGCATGCAGCCCCGTGGGAAAGAGACGTCATCAGCGGTGATAAACAGCAGTGGACACTGCAAGCCTTAAATTTGGCCAGCCAAGCCAAATGAGCCAACAGGTGCAATAGTCATGTCTGTTATGAGGGAAACCAACTGCTCTCTAATTGGACTGGAGGCCCACTCCCTGGGAGGGAATACATACCTGGTATTGAAAACCTAGTCAAGGGGCTGGAGAGATGGCTTAGCAGTTAAGGCACTTGCCTGTGAAAACCTAGTCAAAAGTCTATGCCAGGGGAGGTCATGAGCCCTAGGGGTATAACATCTGCTGGTTTTTGGCTAAATGCATATATTATGCTCACCAAACTGCCCTGTAAGCACTTTTCTTAATGTTTATACCCACATATTAACGCTACCCTCACTTTTGGTTAGAGAAGCTTCTCTTTTCAGATGGTGGTGACTTCTGGGATGACTCAAGGCACTATAGTGCTGAGAAGAAGTGACAGAGGAGTGCTCAGCACTGACACATCTCTATCACACCCTCCAAGGCTCAGGGTCCATTGCAGAAGAAAACAATGTAAGAGTCAAAGGAAGGATAGGACTGCTTACAATGCAATCTTCCAGACACAAAAAGACCTCAATATCCATGACCTCACAGTGCCTGGCACTATCTACACAAGACCCAGATGATGACATCAAAACAAAAGAGAGACTAATTGAGAGGGAGAGGGGATATGATAAAGAGTGGATTTGTGAAGGGGAAAGTGGGGAGAGAGAGGGAATCAGTATGGTTTATTGTTTATAATTATGGAAGTTGTCAATAAAAAAGTTTAAAAAATAAAAAAATAAAACCAGGGAAGAAATTTATTAAATGAATAGTAAAAGAACAATGCAAAGAATCAATGAAACAATGAGTTGGTTATTAAAAAGATAAACCAAATCAATGAACCCTTAGCCAAACTATCAAAAGGAAAGGGAGAGAAGATCCAAATTAATAAAATTAGAGATGAAAGCCAGGCGTGGTGGCACACACCCTTAATCCCAACACTCGGGAGGCAGAGGTAGGAGGATCACTGTGAATTTGAGGCCACCCTGAGACTGCCTAGTGAATTCCAGGTCAGCCTGGGCCAGAGTGAGACCCTACCTTGAAAAACCAAAAACAGATAAACAAATAAATAAAATTACAGAAGATATGGGAAATATTACAACAGATATCAGTTATCAATGAAATCCAGAAAAATCATTAGGGATTCCTTAAAAACCTATACTCCAAAAAGGTGGAAATAGATGTAGACACATATGATTTACCAAAATTAAATCAAGATGATGTTAAAAATGTTTAAAATGCCAGGTGTAGTGGTGTACACCTTTCATCCCAGCACTGGGGAGGGAAAGGCGGGAGGATTGTCATGAGTTCGAGGCCACCCTGAGACTGCATAGTGAATTCCAGGTCAGTCTGGGCTACAGTGAGTTTCAGGTCAGCCTGGGCTGGAGTGAGACCCTACCTCAAAACAAAAAAAAGTTTCCCCTACCCCGTGTTTTTTCCCCCCAGAGGTAGGGTTTTGCTGTAGCCTAGGCTGACCTGGAATTCACTCTGTACTCTCAGGGTACCCTCGAACTCACTGTGATCCTCTTACCATTCTGCTTCTTGAGTGCTGGGATTAAAGGCATGTGCCACGAAGCCCAGTGAACCCCTTTTTTTAAAGACAGGGTTTCTTTGCATCCTAGCTGGCCTCAAATGTTTTTGTTGTTGTTGCTTTTTATTGGCAAGCCTTGGCCAACCTAGATCTCACTGTAGCCCCAGGCTGATCTTGAACTCATGATCCTCCTACCACAGCCTCAGCTGGGACTAAAGGTTTGCAACACCAACAACATCTGGTTTATGCAGCATTGGAGCTTGAACCCAGAACTTCATGTATGCTAAGCAAGCACTTTCCCAACTGAGCTACATTCCCCAGCCCAGGGAAGATTTTTTTTTCCTTAATAACCTACATGATTGTCATATGGGCAGAGCAGACAGGACAGGAAAAAAAAAAATAAAGAAGAGGGGCTGGAGAGATGGCTTAGTGGTAAGGCACTTGCCTGCCAAGTCAAAGGGCCCAGGTTCAATTCCCCAGGACCCATGTAAGCCAGATGCACAAGGTGGCATATGCATCCGCAGTTTGTTTGCAGTAGATAGAGGCTCTGGCATGCCTATTCTCTCCCTCCTTCACTCCCCCGCTCTCTACCTCTTTCTCTTGCTCTCACACTCTCTCAAATGAATAAATAAAATATTTTAAAATGATAATAAAAAAGAAGAATTAACACCAATGGTTCCATAAAATACAAAGGGAAGGAATACTATCAAATCCACTATGCATCTGGGCATGGTGGCGCATATCTTTAATCCCAGCACTCAGGAGGCAGAGGTAGGAGGATCACCATGAGTTTGAGGCCACCCTGAGACTACATAGTGAACTTCATGTAAGCCTGGACTAGAGAGGCCCTACCTTGGAAAAAAAAAAAAATTAAGAAAAGGAAGAAAGGCAGAGCGCTTACCCAAAACAAAAATCCACTATGCAAAGCCAATTGCATCCTAATTCCAAAACCAGACGAGGACATAACAACAGAAACTACAGACCAGTTCACTGATGAGCTCTGCTCAGCTAGGCCCTCTTGGGGGAAATTCCCGTCTGTGTCTCTCACCTCCTCTGGCAGGGAAGGCAAAGGCTTGAGAATGCTTTAAAATCCCTCAAGACTTCTTATAGAAAAAGCTTTGCACAGTTCTGATGTGTGCAAAAATTCTCAATAAAATACTTGCCAAACAACTCAATGTCACATTAAATGTGGTATATATACACACTGGATTTTTATTCAGCCATAAACCTTCTTTATGAAACTATGTTAAACAAAGTAAGCTAGACTCAGAAAGACAAATATTGCATATGTGACGTGATGTGTTCACCCAGGCCAGGGCACTGGGCGTTCTTTATCCTGATTGGTTGACAAGTAGAGCCTGGTATGAGCGTTGGACACATCAGGAGCCTTGTAAGTGCTCATATGTGGGATCTAGATTTTAAGATGCATATTATCTATGTCATAAAAATAGAAGGGGGACTATTTAGGGGTGAGGAAGGGGACTTAAGGGAGGTGGAAGTAAGGAACAAGAGAGGGTAATGGGTGGAAAAAGATAAGCACCACATTTTTTCTCATACACAGAATCTAGATTTAGATATATATATATATATATATATATATATATATATATATATATATATTATATTATATTGTGTAACATGAAATATATATATGACATAAAAACAGGAGGAGGGCTATTTAGGGACTGGAGAGGGTTAGGAGTGAATACCAGGAAAGCGAAATGATATTCATGTATGAAAGCATCATAATAAAACCCATTATTTTATTTTATTTTTACTTATTTATTTATTTGAGAGTGACAGATAGAGAAAAAGAAAAAAATATATAGATATAGAGAGAGAGAGAGAGAGAGAATGGGCGCATCAGGGCCTCCAGCCACTGCAAACAAACTCCAGACGCGTGCGTCCTGGGGAACTGGGGTCCTTAGGCTTCACAGGCAAGCGCCATATCTCCAGCCCTTTATTTTATTTTTTAAATATTTTATTTATTTATTTATTTATTTATTTATTTGAGAGTGACAGAGAGAGAGACAGAGAGAGAGAGAAAGAGAAAGAGGTAGAGAGAGGGAGAGAGAGAGAGAGAGAATGGGTGCATCAGGGCCTCCAGCCACTGCAAATGAACTCCAGATACATGTGCCACCTTGTGTATCTGGCTTATGTGGGTCCTGGGGAATTGAGTCTCGAACCAGGGTCCTTAGGCTTCACAGGCAAGCGCTTAACTGCTGAGCCATCTCTCCAGCCCCAAACCCATTATTTTATATGTTAACTTAGAAAACAAAAACAGCCTGGGGAAGGATGGGGCTTGAAGGTTGCCAGCAATCCAAACATAAAAAAAAAAATGCAGTTCAGCTCTTTGCAATTGTCCTGCACTGACTGTTACCCAGGGTCTGAAAATAGTTCTTTTATTTATTGCGTCTGTTTTTCTAGTTATTTTTAGCACAAGCGTAGTGGAAGAGCAGTTAATCCTTCGCGGAGGAGCTGAAGTCTGCATGCACCATGATGAACTGGATCTGAGGTGACATGCTCATTCAGGCCAGAGGACGGGGGCATTGTTTACTCTGATGGGCACCAGTAGGTAGCGCTCCGGTCAGGCAGGGCCTCTCTGGGGTAGTCTCCAGTCTGCCTCTCCCATCTGCCTTTAGCAGGGAAGGCAAAGGCTTGTGAACACCTCGATCTCCTGACACTCCTTTCAGTAAAGGCTTTGCCCCGGTCTGGACGTATATTTAACATATGCAGAACATTTGGCCGTTGCCAGAGTATTTCTGTACATGTTGTTCCGTGAGATCTCTACAATTAACGGGAGGGAAAATAGACAGAGGCTGGAGAAAGTGCTTTGTACTTACTTGAGGGAAGGATGACCCCTAGGTACGTCTTCACAGGCCAGTAGAAATGGGAGGAGGAGAGGGCCTGCCCTGGGAGAGTGGAGAGACTGGCGAAATTAATGATTTGCCAGTGTATTGGCACATGATTTCCCTTGAGGTTATTAACGTTCTGTTCTTCGGAGAAAGATACAGAACTTGCCCACAAGCCACATCACTGTGAAATGCCTGGCGCTCAGCCAGGAGGCCTGGGGGAAAGAGCTGCAGACCCGAGCCTTGTATGGACCACAGATCTGGACTTGGGGCTTCCTCCCTTCCAGAATGTAAGAAGGACAGTCCACTTAGCAGGTGAGTCTTACTCACATTCCTGATTCCGAGGGCCTTCGGGGCTGAGCTCCTACTGAGTGTCTCAGCAGATCATTCTGGGTGACGGCTTGTCTCCCCCTCAACACCCTTGCATGCCCGAATCTCAGATCCCAGCTGGCCTCCTCCTCCTAAGTGGTCAAAATGACCCAGGGTGGAGTGTACAGGTGGACTACAGCTGCCCAACACTGGCAGGGCTACTCTCTGGGCAGAGGAAGCACTGTGAAGGGAGCAGAGAGCAGTGACAGAGACCTCGGGTCACAGAGGACACCAGCAGCTTTTCTTGAGAGACCTTGCCTTTAACAAAAGGGCTAGAGGAGCTCAGGAAATGGCTCAGCAGTTAGAGGCACTTGCCTGCAAAGCTGGCTGTCCTAGCTTCAATTCCTCAGCACACACATAGAGCAGAAAGCATGTGCACATCGTCCTGTGATGCGTGCATCTGTGATCCCAGTATCCCAGAGACTTTGAAGCTTATGGCTGGCTAGTGTGATGTTCCTTTGCACTCTGGAGTGTTTGCAGAAGCAAGAGACTGACTCAGAGAGGGTGCAGCGTAGACACCTGGAGGCTGTACACGCATGCCCCCCTCCACATAAATAAATAAATAAATAAGTAAATACATCAATTTTAAAAAGGGCAGGCAGCAGAAAGCCAAGTGCCACATGTTCTCCCTCATATGTGGATCCTAGCTACAGATGATTGGGCTTCTGTGCGAGAAGGAAAACACTCAGTAGCAGAGGCCAGTAAGTTAAAAAAGGAGATAGAAAGGGAAGAGAAAGGAAGGGAGGAGGGCATTTATTAGGTTGGTATTGTATATATGTAAGTAGAAACATTGAGATGGGGAGGGGATATGATGGAGAATGGAATTTCAAAGGGGAAAGTGGGGGGGGAAGGGTACTACCATGGGATATTTTTTATAATCATGGAAAATATTAATAAAAATTGAGAAAATAAAAAAAAAGGGCAGGCAGGGGGAGCTGGAGAAATGGCTTAGCCATTAAGGTGCTTTCCTGAAAAGCCAAAGGACCACACTTCAATTCCCCAGGATCCACATAAGCCAGATGCACAGGGTGGCACATGCATCTGGAGTTCATTTGCAGCAGCTAGAGGCCCTGGCATGCCCATTCTCTCTCTCTCTCTCAAATAAATAAATAAATAAAAATGAAATATTTAAGAAGGGCAAGGGAAACAAGTCTTTAAAAAAAATGGAACTGGGGACTGGAGAGATGACTTAGTGGTTAAGGCTTGTGAAGCCTAAGAACGCATGTTCGAATCTCCAGGTCCCATGTAAGTCAGATGCAGTGACGCAAGTGTGCAATGTCGCACATGCGCCACAAGGGGGAGAACGTGTCTGGAGTTCATTCACAGTGGCTGAAGGCCCTGGCATGCCCATTTTCTCTCTCTCTACCTGTGGTGGTTGATCAGGTGTCCCCCATAAACTTAGGTGGTCTGAATGCTAGATTCCCAGCTGATGGAGATTTGGTAATTAACGCCTCCTGGAGGGAGTGTATTGTTGGGGGCGGGCTTATGGGTGTTAGCCAGTTTCCCCTTGCCAGTGTTTGGCACACTCTCCTGTTGCTATTGTCCACCTTAAGTTGGCCAGGGGGTGATGTCCACCCTCTGCTCATGCCATCCTTATCCCCTGCCATCTTGGAGCGTCCCCTCCAGTCTGTAAGCCAAAATAAACCTCCCCCCCCCAAAGCTGCTCTTGGTCAGGTGATTTCTGTCAGCAATGTGAACCTGACTGCAACTCTCTCTCTCTCTCTCTGCCTCATTCTCTCTCTCAAAAATAAAATAATAATAAAAATATTTTAAAATTGGAGGAGGGATATTATTTACTATAGCATGGAGTTCTACTAGTGGCTACACCATTGTATAAAATATCTCCTGCTCTCTCCAAGCCACCATTACCTGCCTATTACCCCATTACTCAACGAGGAAGGTTGGGGCCTCCTGCCCTCCTTGATCACATAAGAAGAAGAAAAAAGAAAAGAGGGCTGGAGAGATTGCTCCGTGATTAAGGCAGTTGCCTGTAAAGCCTAAGGGCCCAAGTTCAATTCCCTAGTGCCCACGTAAAGCCAGATGCACAAGATGGTGTCCATGTCTGGAGTTTGCAGTGATTAGAGGACCTGGTGCACCCATTCTCTGTCCCTCTCAAATAAATAAAAAGAAAAGAATATATATACATTTGTTTTTCAAGGTAGGGTCTCACTCTAGCCCAGGCTGACCTAAAATTCACTATGTAGTCTCAGGGTGGCCTCGAACTCAAGGTGATCCTCCTACCTCTGCCTTCTGAGAGCTGGGATTAAAGGCATGTGTCACCATGCCTGGCTAAATAAATATATAATTTTTTAAAAAAATAATTACTTTTTAATAATTATTATTTTTTTCTTCCAAATTTTTATTAACAACTTCCATAATTATAAAAATGCCCCATGGTAATGCCCTCCCTCCCCCCACTTTCCCCTTTGAAACTCCATTCTCCATCATACCCCCTCCCCATCTCAATCAGTCTGTCTTTTAATTTTGATGTCATCATCTTTTCCTCCTCTTATGATGGTCTTGTGCAGGTAGTGTCAGGCACTGTGAGGTCATGGGTATCCAGGCCATTTTGTGTCTGGAGGGAGCATGTTGTACGGAGTCCTGCCCTTCCTTTGGCTCTTACATTCTTTCCACCACCTCTTCCGCATTAGATCCTGAGCCTTGGAAGGTGTGATAGAGATATTGCAGTACTGAGCACTGTGGTCATTTCTTTCCATCACTGTGATACCTTCTGAGTCGTCCCAAGGTCACTGCCATCTGGAAAGAGAAGATTCTCTACCAAAAGTGAGAGTAGCATTAATATAAGGGCATGAACATTAACAGAAGTGCTTACTGGGCAGTTTGATAAGCATAGCATATACATTTAGCCAGAGAGCAGCAGACGTTACACCCCTAGGGCTCATGACTACCCCTGTTTGAAGTTTTCAGTATCAGGGATGTATTCCCCCCCATGGAGCGGGCCTCCAGTCCAATTAGAGGGCAGTTGGTTTTCCCCATAACAGATGTGCCACTATGGCAACCAGTGACTCATTTGGCCTGGCTGGCCAAATATAAGGCTTGCAGTGTCCACTGTTGGGTATCTTCACTGGTTATTTCTCTTTCTCCCATTGAACTGCATGCAGAATGGCTTCTTCCAGCTTTCTCTCAGCTGGTCTACATGGAGGAAGTTATCAGCTCAGTTCCAACAGGATTTCTCAGTGGCCTTGCAGCCCAAGTATGTGGAGTCTTCAGCAATAAAAAATAATTACTTTAAAAAAAGGTGGGGGTAGGGCTGGACAAATTGCCTAGTGGTTAAGGCACTTGCCCGCGAAGCCTAAGCACCCAGGTTCGGCTCCCCAGAATCCTTTTAAGTCACATGCACAAGGTGACGCATGCACAAGGTCGTGTACGCACACAAGACAGCACATGTGTCTGGAGTTCAAATTGCAGTGGCTAGAGGCCCTGCCAACTCTCTCTCATAAATAAAATAAATAAATAAAAGGGGGCTAGGGGCTGGGACTGTAGCTCAGTGGGTGGAGTGCTTGCCTAGAATGCATGAAACCCAGGGTTCGATCCCCAGCCCCTCACAACACTGGGCCCATGCTCACAATCAGAGGAAGGTCATCCTCAACTATAGAGAGACTCGGAGGTCAGCCTGGAAGACATGAGACTCTGTCTCAAAAAAAAAAAAAAAAAAGCCCCCGCGTGGTGGCACACGCCTTTAATCCTAGCACTTGGGAGAGGCAGAGATAGGAGGATCGCCTTGAGTTCGAGGCCACCCTGAGACTACCTAGTGAATTCCAGGTCAGCCTGGGCTAGAGTGAGACCCTACCTCGAAAAACAAAAAACAAACAAACAAAAAAAATCAACGTTCTTTAGCCTGTGGAAGGCTTCAAAGAAGCCTGGGTGGAAGTAGATGGGGCTTTCTAAGCCAGGCGTGGTGGCATGCACCTTTAATCTAAGCATTTGGGAGGCGTAAGTGGGAGGATGGCCATGAGTTCGAGGCCACCCTGAGACTGCCTACATTGTGAATTTCAGGTCAGCCTGGGCTAGAAACGAGAACCTACTTTGAGAATTAAAAAAGATGTCAGCTAGGTGGGGCTTTTGGGGACCATGGGAGCTCCACCCGCTCCTCCGGGCAGTAGCTGTCAGGCTCCATCCGCACATCTCTGCCAAGCCTCAATCACGAGACTGCGGACCGGAAACCTCACTTGCCACTTAGGAATTTAACACCAAGTCACCCTGAAAACCATGCCCCGGCAGCCCGGCCAGGGCGGGGGAGGCAGTGGCTCCCTGGATTCGGTAACAATGCCGCAGGGACCCGCGGCCTCACGCGCCTGAGAAGACTCACGTTCACCAGCAAAGGCATCTGATGCCAGGGAAGAGAGAAGCAGGAGAGGAGATGTGGGCACAAGGATTCACACCACTCTTCAGAGAGGGGGGGTTCCCCTCTCCCCACTCCCCACATACAGACAACACAAGAGGAGAGCGTAGGTGGTGGGGGGACAGGGCCTGAGGTGACCCTTTCAAACCCTCACCTACAGTCTTTCCTCTCTGCACCCGCTAACGCACAGCCATTCACATCCGAGTTCTTTATCTGGAAGAAAAAGAATATTTAACACTAAACACACTCATAAAGAGTATCCTGTTTCATTCTAACACTAAGGGTAGGAAGTAAATACTTAGAAAAATATTTATCAATAGGTTACACCTGGCTCTGTGTCCTGACATTGTATTAACCTGCTTCTGTGTTAGTCAGGATTGTGACTGAACCTTTAGAAAAAGAGAGAGGTGGTTTTAGCAGGTGTGGTGTAGGGCATGCCTGTAATTGCAGCACTTGGGAGTCTGAAGAGTTTAAGGCCCTCAGTGACTTAAAGCAAACACATATGATTCCTCTTAAAAAAAAAATCATTTATTTATTTATTTGCAAGCAGAGAGAGAGAGAGAGAGAGGGGGGAAAAGAGAGAGGAGGGGCTGGGTGTGGTGGTGCATGCCCTTAATCCCAACACTCGAAAGGCAGAAGGTAGAAGGATTGTTGTGAGTTCAAGGCCACCCTGAGACTACTTAGTGAATTCCAGGTCAGCCTAGACTAGAGTGAAACCCCACCCCAAAAATCCAAGAGAGAGAGAGAGAGAGAGAATGGGCACACCAGGGCCTCTAGCCATTACAGATGAACTCCAGATACATGGACCACTTTGTGCATCTGGCTTTACATGGGTACGGGGGAATTGAACCCAGGTTGTTAGGCCTTGCAGGCAAGTGCTTTAGCCACTGAGCCATCTCTCCTCATACTTCTTGTGGGTAGGTTGAGAAGTTCTCTTCCGGGCCTTCAAGGAAACAGAACATCTGTTTCTTTATTTATTTGTATCTTAGAGACAGAATCTTCCTATGTATTCCAGGGTGATCCTGAACTTTCTTAAATTTCATTATGGCTATTGTTTATCCGTGTGTGAGTGTGGGCACACGCACGCCACAGTGCACAGCGGGGTCGGAGCACAGCTGTAGGCACGGGCCTCGCCTCTCCACCTCACGCAGGCAGGCTTTCTAGCTCTGGATTCCGTGCTGCTGCTCTCTGTTGTGCTTGCCACAAGCTCCAGGAAATTCTCCTGTCTCTGCCACCATGGGGTTCTGGCTTTTGATGTGGGGTGGGGGGATTGATCCTGGGCACTCCAGCTAGAGTCACCTCCCCCCGACCCTGAACTTTTGATCCTTCTGCCTCAGCCTCCCAACTGCTATGTGTGCTAACACACCTGGCCAAGGTAACTAGTTCTTAAATTTTTTTTCTTATTTATTTAAGAGAGAGGCAGAGAGAGAGAGAGAGAGAGAGAGACAGAGAGAGAGAGGGAGAATGGGTGTGCCAAGGCCTCCAGCCACTGCAAACAAATCCAGACACATGTTTCACCTTGTTCATCTGGCTTACGCGGGACCTGGAGAATCGAACCTGGGTCCTTAGGCTTCATAGGAAAGCACCTTAACCAGTAAGCCATCTCTCCAGCCCGATTGCTAGTTCTTGAAGTAATATGGCAATAACTCCTTCCTCCCTCCCTCTCTCCCTTCCTTCGTTTCTTCCTTCCTTCTTCCTTTCATCTCTTGCTCCTTTTCTTCTTCCTCTTCTTCACTCTTCTTTGTGGGTTTGTTGTTTGTTTTTGAGGCTGAATCTGATACAGCCAAGGCTGGCCTCACATTTGCTATGTGGTTGAAGGTATCTGTGGTGGTTTGAATAGAATAGATGGCCCCCAATATATTTAGTTGTTTATTTGTTTGTAGTTTGCATCTTTAGCCACCTGGCTGGAGGCAATGTCACTGGGTGGATCTTAAGGTGTGGTGGTGGGTTTCAGATTTCAATCTAAAGATATGCAAAGTGTGCCTAGCTGGAGTTCCTGAAGTGTGCTGTGGCTTTTGACCTTTAGGCTTATACTTCTCTCTCTGCTTGGTCCTGTGAAGGCAGGCCAGCTTCTTCTGCCATTTATGGAACTTCCCCTGGATCTGTAGGCTTCAATAAATATTCCTTCCTCCATAACTGTGTCTGGTCTGGAAGTTCATCTCAGTGAACCTGAAGCTGTCTGATACAGTATCCTTGAACTACTACTGATCTTTGGGTCTCTACCTCCTGAGTACTGGACTTACAGTCGTGTGCCACCACACCCGGTCTATGAGGCTCTAAGGATCTAACCAAGAACTCCGTACGTGCTAGGCAAGCATCTACTAGCCGAGATGCATCACTTTTTTTTTTTCAGTTGGTTAGTTGGCCAGTTGTTTTGTTTTGTTTTTTGTTATTTTCTAAAATATATTTTATTTATTTATTTGAGAGAGGGAAAGAGGCAGAGAGAGAGAGAGAGAGAGAGAGAGAGAGAATGGGCACGCCACGGTCTCCAGCCACTGCAAACAAACTCCAGATGCATGCGCCCTCTTGTGCATCTGGCTAACATGAGTCCTGGAGAGTCAAACCAGGATCCTTTGGCTCTGCAGGCAAATGCCTTAACCTGCTAAGCCATCTCTACAGCCCTGTTTTCTGTTTTTGAGTCGAGTCTCACTCTGTAGTCCAGACTTTGCCTCAAACTCACTATGTATTTCAGGCCAGTCTGAAACTTGCAGCAACCCTGCCTCAGCCTCTCAAGTACCTTTTCATAATGAAAAAAACCTGAACTTGACTTTTATAAAAAGTTTTCTTAAGCTCATCGTTTTGAAGATTCAAGGTCCAAACAGCCAGTCATGGGCTTGGTAAGGGCTACTCCTTGACTATATCACCTCATGGCACGATGACAGTGGTGGTGAACCTGTGAGTAGCAAATCTCCAATGCAGGGTCGTGGGGCACTCTCCCAGACACAAAATGGCCTGGATATCCATGACCTCACGGTGCCCGACACTACCTACCCAAGACCATCATGATAGGAGGAAAAGATGATGACATCAAAACTAAAGAGGGACTGACTGAGAGAACGAAAGGATGTGATGGAGAGTGGATTTGTGAAGAGGAAAGTGGGGAAAGGGAGGAGCTATCATGGCTTTTGTCTATAATTATAGAAATTGTCAATTTTTTTTAAAAAAAATAGTTCTTTCTACTACGAGCTCAAGATGCTTTACTAGTCTTCCCTCCCTCCTCAGTCTCTCTTTCTCTTTGGTTTGTTTGTTTGTTTTTCGAGGTAGGGTTTCACTCTAGCCCAGGCTGACCTGGAATGCACTATGTAGTCTCCGGCTGGCCTCAAACTCACGGCGATCCTCTTACCTCTGCCTACCGAGTGCTGGGTTTTTGCCTAACCATGCCCCAGCCAGATTCCATCCATCCTCAGGTCTTAACAATTGGAACTCACCACTGATGGAGTAATAAAAGAGGATGACCTGGGCTGGAGAGCTGGCTCAGTGGTTAAAGTGCTTGCCTGCAGAGCCTAATGACTCGAGTTCAATTCCTCAGCACCCATGTAAAGCCAGATGCACAAAGTGGCACACGCATCTGGAGTCCATGTGCAGTGGCTGGAGGCCCTGGCGTGCCCATCCTGTCTCTCTTTTATCTATCTCTGCTCAGGAAGGAAGGAAGGAAGGAAGAAGGAAGGAAGGAAGGAAGGAAGGAAGGAAGGAAGGAGAGGCTGGCTGGTTAATTTAACACCTTTACAGATCTAACACTAATCATCTAGCAGTGATCTAACGTAGTAGCTAAATCTTTATCCTGATCTTATGAATTAGACAGCTGCTAGCATAATTTGCAGATGAAGAAACTGAGGCAAAGAGAGTTGAAGTAACTGGTTTCGGGTTCACTTACTAGCAAGTAATAGAGCCAAGATTCAAACCTAGGTGTCTGGCATGCCCCTCCACTCTCCTACCCGTTTTTCTCCTTTCTTCACTTGTCTAAAGTTTTACCTGTTGTGTTGTTTTGTTTTCTTGAGATAGGGTCTCACTAAACAGTACAATGTAAGTCAAACTTACAGTTCACTATACTTACAGTCCACTATTAGTCAAACTTAAAACTCTCCTGCTCTAGCCATCGAAGTGCTTGGATTACAGAGAAATGTCACCCAACTCAGGCCACTTAAAATAATTTTTTTTCTTTTGTTAAAGTTAAAAAATTATTTATTTACAAGCAGAGAGAAAGAGAGAGAGATTGAGTTGGGCATGCCAGGGCCTCCTGCTACTGCAAACGAACCCCAGATGCATGTGCCACTTTGTGCATCTTGCTTTACAGGGTACTGGAGAATCAAACCTGGTTGTTGGGCTTTTCAGGCAAGTGCCTTAACCACTCAGCTATTTCTCCAGCCCACTTACTCTCTCTCTCTCTCTCTCTCTCTCTCTCTCTCTCTCTCTCTCTCTATATATATATATATATATATATATATATATATATATATACTTTTTTCTTTTCTTTCTTTATTTCTTTCTTTCTTTTTTCGAGGTAAGGTCTTGTTCTATCCCAGGCTGACCTGGAACTCACTATGTAGTCTCAGGCTGGCCTCGAACTCACAGTGATCCTTCTACCTCTGCCTCCCAAGTGCTGGGATTAAAGGCATGTGCCACTATGTCCAGTTGACAATATTTCTAATAGACAGGAAATCAGTTGGAAAAGTTATAATGAACTCCCATAAACACATTACTTCAATTTAATGGCTATTAGTAGTTTGCCTCATTTTCTTCATCTATTTTTAAAATATTTTATTGTTTATTTATTTGAGAGAGAGAAAGACACAGGGAGAGAGAGAGAGAGAGAGAGAGAAAATGGGCATGTCAGGACCTCCAGCCACTGCAAATGAACTCCAGATGCATGTGCCACCTTGTGTATCTGGGTTATGTGGGTCCTGGGGAATTGAACCAAGGTCCTTTGGCTTTGCAGGCAAATGCCTTAACTGCTAAGCCTTCTCTCCAGCCCCTTCATCTATTTTTTTAAAATACTTATTTATTTACAAGCAGAGAGGGAGATAGAAGAGAGGCAGACAGAGAGAATGGGCATGCCAGATAAGGCTTTTTCAGGGGCTGAGGATATATCTTAGTCAGTAAAGTGCTTGGCATGCAAGCAAAAGGACCTGAGTTCAATTTCCAGAACTCATATACAAAACACTGAGGGGCTGGAGAGACGGCTCAGTGGTTAAGGCACTTGCCTGCAAAGCCAAAGGACCCAGGTTCGATCCTCCAGGATTCACATAAGCCAGATGCACAAGGTGGCACATGCGTCTGGAGTTCATTTGCATCAGCTAAAGGCCCTGGCATGCCCATTCTCATTCTCTCTCTCTCATAAATAAATAAATAAATAAAATTAAAAAGAAAGAAGCCAGGCGTGGTGGCGCACACCTTTAATCCCAGCATTTGGGAAGCAGAGGGAGGAGGATCATGAGTTTGAGGCCAGCCTCAGACTAGATAGTGAACTCCAGGTCAGCCTGGGCTAGAGCGAGACCCTACCTCAAAGAACAAAAACAAACAACAAACAAACAAAAATCCCCACTGAGAATGGTGCTGCATGCTTGTAGTCCCAGCACTGACAGGGGGTCTCTGGGGTCCACTGTCCGGCCAGTGTAGTCTATTTGGCAAACTCCAGGCCAGTGAAAGACTGTCTCATAATAAGGTGGACAGCATTCGTGAGGAATGACCCCTGAAGTTGTCCTCTGGCCTCCACACAGAGGTGCACACACATACACACACAAAGACAAGGATTTGTAAAATTTATTTTTTTGTGAAGAGAGAGAAGCGGGGGAAGGGAATGGGTGTGCTAGGGCCTCTTGCTGCTGCAAACGCTAGATGCATGCACTGTTTTTTCAAGGTAGAGTCTCACTGTAGCCCAGGCTGACCTGGAATTCACTATGTAGTCTCAGGCTGGCCTCTAACTCACAGTGATCCTCCTACCTCAGCTTTCAGAGTTCTGGGATTACAGGTATGCACCACCATACCTGGCTTATTTTTAATTTATCACACACACACACACACACACACACACACACAGAGAGAGAGAGAGAGAGAGAGAGAGAGAGAGAGAGAGAGAGAGAGAGAATGGGTATACCAGGTCCTCTAGCCTCTGAAGACAAACTCCTGGTGTATGTGCCACCATGTGCTTCTGGCTTATGGTGAATCAAACCTGGGTCCTTAGGCTTCACAGGCAAGTACCTTAACTGCTAAGCCATCTCTCCAGTCCACAAGTGGCTTTAACCTATGAACCATCTCCTCAGACCAAGATAAGGATTTAAAAATTTTTTAATTTATTTATTAGAGACAGAGAGGGGAAGAGAAAGAGGGAGAGAGAGGAAGAGAGAGAGAGAATGAGAATGGGTGCGCCAGGGCCTCTAGTTGATGCAAATGAACTCCAGATGCATGTGCCACCTTGTGTGTCTGGCTTACGTGGGACCTGGAGACTCGAACCTGGGTCCTTAGGCTTCTCAGGCAATTGCCTTAACCTCCAAGTCATCTCCCCAGCCCCAAGATAAGGATTAAAAAATATTAACTGCCCAGATATTATGACCACCTTCAACTAAATTAACATTAATTTCCTCAGATTGATGTAAGATTTTGGGCTTCAGGAAGGGTCCCCCAGAATTTACAGACCTCAAATTTTGCATTCTGTCCTACCCTCAATAAAGAATAAATAAAGATGCACGCAAGAAGGGTAAATGATGTACTATTAAGTTTATTTAGGTGGAATCACAAGTCGTGGGGTTTGTTTAAGGGAGGCTGGGATCTAGGAACGGAGGCAGAGCAGAGTCATAAGCACGTGGGAAGCAGGAAACACACTCTCATGTGGAAACACTGCATAGTTTATAAGAGGCCTTTTAAGACAGTTTGAGGTTTTTGGAGAAAGACTGGAGTAAAGCTGCAATCATGTGGAAACGTCACTTAGGAGAAACTGAGGCTTTTACAGAGAGACTAGGAGAGAGCCACAGACACGTGGAAAGCGGAATCTAGGAACTGCGCAGGAAACTTAGGAGGAACCCATGTGCTCTCCTGTGGAGGGAAGTTAAGAGGGCAAATGGGGGGGCTAGAGGAAAAGTCAGAGTGGACATCAAAGCAGAAGCCCAGAGATTCAGAGGAGAAATGAGTTACCCTCACGGTTAGCCCGAGTTTAAAGAAATTACACAGGCAGCAAGCCTAGACTTGGGGAGAGTCCCCCTGTGGTAGATCTGGCGTGTAAGGGATGTACAAACGTAGTACATTTCAATACCATGGAAAAATCACACAAGTAATCAAAGTGAGAGATTACTCCAAACTATAAAACAGAGACAAGCGGGACAGTTCAGATCAAGAAACAGTGCTGTGCGCCCCCAGCCCCACCCAGGCTGGGGGAGAGCCTAGACTCACGTGTGTCCAAGCAGCACAGGGTGAAAGCCGGGGACACACACATGCACTGAGACAGGAAGGCCGCAGCCTTTATAGCGTCAGGTTCAGGGAGCAAGGGGAAGAGCTGATCCGTTTGTAGATCGGGAGGGCGACCCCAGGGCCAGTCCACCCGGGGCCATTTATTTGGGTAGGTGTTAAGACTGTGGGCAGCAGGGGCCATTGTGGATCTCCATCAGACACGAGTTTCATTTTTGTCCTCGTGCCTGGGCGAGGTGGCATGTCCGGGTTTTCTTTAGGTCTCAATCTCTAACTGAAACTGCCTAAAAGAAGCTGGCTTTCTCCTACTCTCCTTCAATACTACCTACTGTGGTATTGTCGTCACTCTGACAAAAATCTCTTGTAGAATCCACCCAAGGAGGATTTACTTTGGCTCTCGATTTTAGAGGTGGGCAGAGCATCCGAGCAGGGCGGCATGGCGGCAGGAGATGTTCCTTCTGTGGCAGCAGTTGCATGAGACGAGACTCCCCAGTAGCGCTTGTTGAAGTCAGCGCCACGTTGGTGGGATGAACATCCAACTAGATACAGTTTATCAGAGGAACAAGTTTACTTCAGTTTACAGATCCAGAAGAAGTTCCATCAAGAAGCTGGCCCCCTCTCATAGATCCAAGCACGGACAGACAACCAAACAGCCAGCAAATACTAAACAGCAGCAAGCACGACCTGCCAGAGCTCAAGCTGCTCTTTCCACACCTTTGGGCTGAAACCAGACATGCCCCCCAGTGACGTCCCCACTGACACGTCCTCTCTAACAGGAAAATCTGCCTGCTAGGGGCTGAAGTTGCAAACTCGGTTTTAAAATAACACCTGAGTCTATAGGGCCATTCATTCAAACGACCATGGTGCTAGACTCAGAAGCAGAGAAAGCAGGTCCGAAGCTTCAACGTTTGTTCCTAGTAACCTACCGCCATTCAGGCCTCCTCTCCCAAAGGCCCGATGGCTTTCAAGATAGCATCGCAAGCTGGGCATCAGGCATTCAAACCACAGGCCTGTAGGAAACTTTTCAGACTCAAATCATAAGATTTCACCCCTGGCCCCAAATGCTCATGACCACCTCATAATGCAAAAACATTTCAAAAGAAAAAAAAACACAAAAAACTCCATAGTCTTAACAGTCCCAACAGTGTTCAAAAATCCAAGGTCTCAGCCGGGTGGTGCACGCCTTTAATCCCAGCACTCGGGAAGCAGAGGTAGGAGGGTCGCTGTGAGTTCGAGGCCACCCTGAGACTACGTAGTGAATTCCAGGTCAGCCTGGGCTAGAGTGAGACCCTACCTTGAAAACCAAAAAAAAAAAAAAAAAAAAAAAAAAAAAAAAAAAAAAAAAATCCAAGGTCTCTTCTGAGACTATAGGCTAACTCTTAGTTACAAACTTCTGTAAAACAACAACAACAACAAAAGAAGTAGCCAGCGGTGGTAACACACACCTTTAATACCAGCACTGAGAATGCAGAGGTAGAGATCACCATGAGCTCGAGGCCACCCTGGGACTACATAGTGAATTCCAGGTCAGCCTGGGCTAGAGTGAGACCCTGCCTTAAAAAACAACAACAACAACAAAATATTTCTAATGTGCGATGTTATAGTCAATATTCCATTCTCAAAGCAAGTAACAGGAGGCTAGCAAGGAAAGATTGGACCACAGGACGGCCAAAGCCCAGCAGGGCAAACATTACAACCTGTAGCTGTATGTCACGTATTTGGGTATGTGGTGGCATTATCTGGGCTCCAGCAGGATCAGGAAGCCCCACCTCTCCGGCCTTGCCATTTGTAGCACAAGTGCCTCTCTCTTGGGGTCCCTCCACCACATTTTCTTGACAGCTGTCCCATGTTTCCGGTGTCTCCAACATCCTGGGTGTTCCACTGCAACACAGAATTCACCTTCAAGGCTTCGTGCCTAGCTCATTAAGGGGCTCCCTGCAAGGAATCCAATCCTGCTACACATCGCTTGGCATCAAAGGTTTTTCTCTGGAGTCCTGGTGCAAGCTCCCAAAACCCTATAACTCTTGGATTCTTCATGTCTGTGAAATCAGAACCATGTGGATGATGCCAAATTCTGATGCCAGCTTAAGAAGTACTTAAGAGGGCTGGAGAGATGCCTTAGTGGTTAAGGCGAAACCTAAGGATCTTGGTTCGACTCCCTAGAACCCACATAAGCCAGATGCACATGGTGATGCATGTGACTGGAGTTAATTTGCAATGGCTAGAGGCCCTGGTATACCCATTCTCATTCTCTCTCTCTCTCAAATACATAAATAAAAATATTTTTAATTTTTAAATTATTATTATTTTATTATTATTATTATTATTATTATTATTATTATTATCATTTGTTTGTTTCAAGGTAGGGTCTCACTCTAGCCCAGGCTGTCCTGGGAACTCACTTGTAGTCTCAGGCTGTCTCGAACTCACAGTGATCCTTCTACCTCTGCCTCCCAAGTGCTGGGATTAAAGGCATGTACCACTATGCCCAGTTTACAATATTTCTAATAGACAGGAAATCAGTTGGAAAAAATATAATGAACTCCCATAAACACATTACCTCAACTTAATGGCTATTAGTAGTTTGCCTCATTTTCTTCATCTATTTTTAAAATATTTTATTGTTTATTTATTTGAGAGAGAGAAAGACACAGGGAGAGAGAGAGAGAGAAAATGGGCATGTCAGGGCCTCCAGCCACTGCAAATGAACTCCAGATGCATGCACCACCTTGTGTATCTGGGTTATGTGGGTCCTGGGGAATTGAACCGAGGTCCTTTGGCTTTGCAGGCAAACACCTTAACCGCTAAGCCATCTCTCCAGCCCCTTCATCTATTTTTTTTTTAATATTTATTTACAAGCAGAGAGGGAGATAGAAGAGAGGCAGACAGAGAGAATGGGCATGCCAGATAAGGCTTTTTCAGGGGCTGAGGAGATATCTTAGTCAGTAAAGTGCTTGGCATGCAAGCAAAAGGACCTGAGTCCAATTTCCAGAACTCATATACAAAACACTGAGGGGCTGGAGAGACAGCTCAGTGGTTAAGGCACTTGCCTGCAAAGCCAAAGGACCCAGGTTTGATCCTCCAGGACTCACATAAGCCAGATGCACAAGGTGGCACATGCATCTGGAGTTCATTTGCATCAGCTAAAGGCCCTGGCATGCCCATTCTCATTCTCTCTCTCTCATAAATAAATAAATAAATAAAATTAAAAAGAAAGAAGCCAGGCGTGGTGGTGCACACCTTTAATCCCAGCATTTGGGAAGCAGAGGGAGGAGGATCGTGAGTTTGAGGCCAGCCTCAGACTAGATAGTGAACTCCAGGTCAGCCTGGGCTAGAGCGAGATCCTACCTCAAAGAACAAAAACAAACAACAAACAAACAAAAATCCCCACCGAGAATGGTGCTGCACACTTGTAGTCCCAGCACCGAGAGGGGGTCTCTGGGGCTCACTGTCCGGCCAGTGGAGTCTATTTGGCAAACTCCAGGCCAATGAAAGACTGTCTCATAATAAGGTGGACAGCATTCGTGAGGAATGACCCCTGAAGTTGTCCTCTGGCCTCCACACAGAGGTGCACACACATACACACACAAAGACAAGGATTTGTAAAATTTATTTATTTGTGAAGAGAGAGAAGCAGGGGAAGGGAATGGGTGCGCTAGGGCCTCTTGCTGCTGCAAACGCTAGATGCATGCACTGTTTTTTCAAGGTAGGGTCTCACTGTAGCCCAGGCTGACCTAGAATTCACTATGTAGTCTCAGGCTGGCCTCTAACTCACAGTGATCCTCCTACCTCAGCTTTCAGAGTTCTGGGATTACAGGTATGCACCACCACACCTGGCTTATTTTTAATTTATTACAGAGAGAGAGAGAGAGAGAGAGAATGGGTGTACCAAGTCCTCTAGCCTCTGAAGACAAACTCCTGGTGTATGTGCCACCATGTGCTTCTGGCTTATGGTGAATCAAACCTGGGTCCTTAGGCTTCACAGGCAAGTGCCTTAACTGCTAAGCGATCTCTCCAGTCCACAAGTGGCTTTAACCTATGAACCATCTCCTCAGACCAAGATAAGGATTTAAAAATTTTTTAAATTTATTTATTAGAGACAGAGAGGGGAAGAGAAAGAGAGAGAGGAAGAGAGAGAGACAGAATGAGAATGGGTGTTCCAGGGCCTCTAGCTGATGCAAATGAACTCCAGATGCGTGTGCCACCTTGTGTGTCTGGCTTATGTGGGACCTGGAGACTCGAACCTGGGTCCTTAGGCTTCTCAGGCAATTGCCTTAACCGCCAAGTCATCTCCCCAGCCCCAAGATAAGGATTAAAAAATATTAACTGCCCAGATATTATGACCACCTTCAACTAAATTAACATTAATTTCCTCAGATTGATGTAAGATTTTGGGCTTCAGGAGGGGTCCCCCAGAAATTACAGACCTCAAATTTTGCATTCTGTCCTACCCTCAATAAAGAATAAATAAAGATGCACGCAAGAAGGGTAAATGATGTACTATTAAGTTTATTTAGGTGGAATCACAAGTCGTGGGGTTTGTTTAAGGGAGGCTGGGATCTAGGAACGGAGGCAGAGCAGAGTCATAAGCACATGGGAAGCAGGAAACACACTCTCATGTGGAAACACTGCATAGTTTATAAGAGGCCTTTTAAGACAGTTTGAGGTTTTTGGAGAAAGACTGGAGTAAAGCTGCAATCACGTGGAAACGTCACTTAGGAGAAACTGAGGCTTTTAAAGAGAGACTAGGAGAGAGCCACAGACACGTGGAAAGCGGAATCTAGGAACTGCGCAGGAAACTTAGGAGGAACCCATGTGCTCTCCTGTGGAGGGAAGTTAAGAGGGCAAATGGGGGGGCTAGAGGAAAAGTCAGAGAGTGGACATCAAAGCAGAAGCCCAGAGATTCAGAGGAGAAATGAGTTACCCTCACGGTTAGCCCGAGTTTAAAGAAATTACACAGGCAGCAAGCCTAGACTTGGGGAGAGTCCCCCTGTGGTAGTTCTGGCGTGTAAGGGATGTACAAACGTAGTACATTTCAATACCATGGAAAAATCACACAAGTAATCAAAGTGAGAGATTACTCCAAACTATAAAACAGAGACAAGCGGGACAGTTCAGATCAAGAAACAGTGCTGTGCGCCCCCAGCCCCACCCAGGCTGGGGGAGAGCCTAGACTCACGTGTGTCCAAGCAGCACAGGGTGAAAGCCGGGGACACACACATGCACTGAGACAGGAAGGCCGCAGCCTTTATAGCGTCAGGTTCAGGGAGCAAGGGAAAGACCTGATCCGTTTGTAGATTGGGAGGGCGACCCCAGGGCCAGTCCACCGGGGGCCATTTATTTGGGTAGGTGTTAAGACTGTGGGCAGCAGGGGCCATTGTGGATCTCCATCAGACACGAGTTTCATTTTTGTCCTCGTGCCTGGGCGAGGTGGCATGTCCTGGTTTTCTTTAGGTCTCAATCTCTAACTGAAACTGCCTCAAAGAAGCTGGCTTTCTCCTACTCTCCTTCAATACTACCTACTGTGGTATTGTCGTCACTCTGACAAAAATCTCTTGTAGAATCCACCCAAGGAGGATTTACTTTGGCTCTAGATTTTAGAGGTGGGCAGAGCATCCGAGCAGGGCGGCATGGTGGCAGGAGATGTTCCTTCTGTGGCAGCAGTTGCATGAGACGAGACTCCCCAGTAGCGCTTGTTGAAGTCAGCGCCACGTTGGTGGGATGAACATCCAACCAGATACAGTTTATCAGAGGAACAAGTTTACTTCAGCTTACAGATCCAGAAGAAGTTCCATCAAGAAGCTGGCCCCCTCTCATAGATCCAAGCACGGACAGACAACCAAACAGCCAGCAAATACTAAACAGCAGCAAGCACGACCTGCCAGAGCTCAAGCTGCTCTTTCCACACCTTTGGGCTGAAACCAGACATGCCCCCCAGTGACGCCCCCACTGACACGTCCTCTCTAACAGGAAAATCTGCCTGCTAGGGGCTGAAGTTGCAAACTCGGTTTTAAAATAACACCTGAGTCTATAGGGCCATTCATTCAAACGGCCACGGTGCTAGACTCAGAAGCAGAGAAAGCAGGTCCGAAGCTTCAACGTCTGTTCCTAGTAACCTACCGCCATTCAGGCCTCCTCTCCCAAAGGCCCGATGGCTTTCAAGATAGCATCACGAGCTGGGCATCAGGCATTCAAACCACAGGCCTGTAGGAAACTTTTCAGACTCAAATCATAAGATTTCACCCCTGGCCCCAAATGCTCATGACCACCTCATAATGCAAAAACATTTCAAAAGAAAAAAAAAACACAAAAAACTCCATAGTCTTAACAGTCCCAACAGTGTTCAAAAATCCAAGGTCTCAGCCGGGTGGTGCACGCCTTTAATCCCAGCACTCGGGAAGCAGAGGTAGGAGGGTCGCTGTGAGTTCGAGGCCACCCTGAGACTACATAATGAATTCCAGGTCAGCCTGGGCTAGAGTGAGACCCTACCTTGAAAACCAAAAAAAAAAAAAAAATCCAAGGTCTCTTCTGAGACTATAGGCTAACTCTTAGTTACAAGCTTCTGTAAAACAACAACAACAACAAAAGAAGTAGCCAGCGGTGGTAACACACACCTTTAATACCAGCACTGAGAATGCAGAGGTAGAGACCACCATGAGTTCGAGGCCACCCTGAGACTACATGGTGAATTCCAGGTCAGCCTGGGCTAGAGTGAGACCCTGCCTTAAAAAACAACAACAACAACAAAATATTTCTAATGTGCGATGTTATAGTCAATATTCCATTCTCAAAGCAAGTAACAGGAGGCTAGCAAGGAAAGATTGGACCACAGGACAGCCAAAGCCCAGCAGGGCAAACATTACATCCTGTAGCTGTATGTCATGTATTTGGGTATGTGGTGGCATTATCTGGGCTCCAGCAGGATCAGGAAGCCCCACCTCTTTGGCCTTGCCATTTGTAGCACAAGTGCCTCTCTCTTGGGGTCCCTCCACCACGTTTTCTTGACAGCTGTCCCATGTTTCCGGTGTCTCCTACATCCTGGGTGCTCCACCGCAACACAGAATTCACCTTCAAGGCTTCGTGCCTAGCTCATTAAGGGGCTCCCTGCAAGAAATCCAATCCTGCTACACATCGCTTGGCATCAAAGGTTTTTCTCTGGAGTCCTGGTGCAAGCTCCCAAGACCCTATAACTCTTGGATTCTTCATGTCTGTGAAATCAGAACCATGTGGATGATGCCAAATTCTGATGCCAGCTTAAGAAGTACTTAAGAGGGCTGGAGAGATGCCTTAGTGGTTAAGGCGAAACCTAAGGATCTCTTGGTTCGACTCCCTAGAACCCACATAAGCCAGATGCACATGGTGGTGCATGTGACTGGAGTTAATTTGCAATGGCTAGAGGCCTTGGTATACCCATTCTCATTCTCTCTCTCTCTCAAATACATAAATAAAAATATTTTTTAATTTTTAAATTATTATTATTTTATTATTATTATTATTTGTTTGTTTCAAGGTAGGGTCTCACTCTAGCCCAGGCTGTCCTGGAATTCACTATGTGGTCTCATGGTGGCCTCCAACTCATGGTGATCCTCCTACCTCTGCCTCCCAAGTGCTGGGATCAAAGGCGTGGTTTAGAAGTTCATCGCAGCAACTTAAGCTGTCTACTACACATTCCTGTTTTTTGTTGGTTTGTTTTATTATTATTTATTTATTTTTATCTTAGAGAGAAAGAGAGAGAGAGAGAGAGAGAGAGAGAGAATTAGTGCCCCAGGACCTTGGCTACTGCAATCAAACAATCAAACTCCAGATGCTTGCGCCTCCTAGTGGGCATGTGCAACCTTGCACTTGCCTCACGTTTTTGCATCTGGCTTAGGTAGGATCTGGAGGGTGGAACATGGGTCCTTAGGCTTCTCAGGCAAGCACCTTAACTGCTAAGCCATCTCTCCAGGCTTTTATTTTCTTTGGTGGCCTCGAACTCATGGTGATCCTCCTACCTCTGCCTCCCAAGTGCTGGGATTAAAGGCGTGTGCCACCACGCCCTGCTGGTCTTTTATTTTTTATTATTGATAACATCCATAATTATAGATAATAAACCATGATAATTCCCTCCCCCCTAACTTTCCCCTTCACAACTCCACTTTCCATCATATCACCTCCCCCTCTTAATCAGTCTCTCTTTTATTTTGATGTCATCATCTTTTCCTCCTCTTATGATGGTCTTGTGTAGATAGTGCCAGGCACTGCAAGGTCATGCATGTCCAGGCCATTTTGTATCTGGAAGAGTGCATTGTAAGGAGCCCTACACTTCCTTTGGCTCTTAGGTTCCGTTTTTTGTTTTTTTGAGGTAGGGTTTCACTCTATCCCAGGCTGACCTGAAATTCACTATGTAGTCTCAGGGTGGCCTTGAACTCATGGTAATCCCACTACCTCTGCCTCCCAAGTGCTGGTGCTACTATGCCCAAGGGTAGACATTCCCTTTTTAAAAGAAAGTATTTCAAATGGGTTTACATTTTTAAAAATATATTTTATTTGTTTATTTGAGAGAGAGAGAGAGAATGGGTGAGCCAGGGCCTCCATCCACTGCAAATGAACTCCAGATGCATACACCCCCTTGTGCATCTGGCTAACATGGGTCCTGGAGAATCAAACCAGGATCCTTCTTGCCATCTCTCCAGCCCCATAGGTTTACATTTTTATGCCCTACAGCCTTTGATAACCTGGGACCTTGCCTTCAAGGCACTTTTCCTATTGTCCCAGTGCAGCTTCTGTTTAACAATGTCAATCTCTTTAGCAGCTATAGCCACTTTGTCTGTAACTTTAACTGAATTCACACTCCTTTTTGGCCAAATTGCACTTTTTTTTGGGGGGGGGAAGGGGTTCGAGGAAGGGTTTCACTCTAGCCCAGGCTAACCTGGAATCTCAGGGTGGCATGGAACTCACAGTGATCCTCCTACCTCTGCCTCCCAAGTGCTGGGATTAAAGGTGTGTACCACCACGCCCGCCTCTAAACTGTACACTTTTCAAGTCCTTTTTCTCTAATTCTCACTGTAAATTATGCTAAAAGCAGTGAGCAATAGCCATACCACAGCCCAAAAGTTATGATGTCTTCTAATTTCTTCTGCCAAATAAATGAGTCAATGATTTCTGAATTCATCCTTACTCAAATTACCAGTCCATGGGCAGGAGTTAGCTAGATCTTTGCCAAGACGTAACATGAATGGCCTCTAGTTCCAGTCCCAATCGAGTTCTTGTTCCTATTTTGAACTTCATGATGAACAATCTTACCTTATTTTCTAAATTATTTTATTTATTTATTTTTAAGCAGAGAGAGAGAGAGAGAGAGAGAGAGAGAGAGAGAGAGAGATCAGCTGCTGCAAATGAACTCTAGATGCATGTGCCACTTTGTGCATCTGGCTTTACTTGGGTACTAGGGAATCAAACCTGGGTCATTATGCTTTGCAGGCAAGCATCTTAATTACTAATCCATCTCTCCATCCTCTATTTTTAAGATTATTATAATGGTTTTAATCATATGAGACAAGGTGTCATTATATAGTGCTGACTGGCCTGGGACTCACTGTGTAGCTTACAGTGGTCTTCAACTCACAGCCACCCTTCTGCCTGTTTGTTTCCCAAGTACTAGAAAAACAGCTATCACCACAATGTTTACTCTCTGCATTTATATTGCCATCCTGGTCTTCCCAACTCCCAGATCACCTATTAGGTGGAGCTTACAAAGCATTTTAGGGCTTCTTAGCTCACAGCTGTAAACTCTTCCACATTCTTCCTATAAAGCAGCTTCAAAGGCCAAAGAACCGTAGGATTAGGGTGATTATTCGTAACAACGACCCAGCTTTTCAGCTTCTGACTTCCCATTGGTTACTTTTTCATAGCTGCAATCAAAATATCACAGACACTAAAGAAGGGAAGAGGGGTTTATTTTGACTCATGGTTTCAGACGGATTTCAGTTCATCACATCAGGGCAACAGGAGCTGCTCTATCTCTGTCTGTGGTGGTTTCTTTACATAGCACGGACCAGGAAGCAGAGAAAACTAGACCAGAGCCAATGTCAGGTAGAACTTTCGAAGGCCACTCCTAGTGACCTAGTTCCACTGGTCAGACCCCCACCTCCTAAGAGTCCCTAGTCCAAAATAGCACCACACAAACATTTAAAGCATGGATGTGTAGGGAACGCTGCAGAGTCAAACCACAACCCCTCATATTCAGACTATGGGCGGTTTTTTCCAATTATATAAAATTACTGTTCAAATGTTTAAGTTAAAATCCAAACATTACACATTGCCTTTCTCTTTTAATCTGTCACCTTCCCTCCTTCTTTTCTAAGCTATTAATCTCTGAGGGAACACTTGGTCATTTGCCCTACAGACTTTCTCACATTTTGAATTAGTCCCAGAGGCTTTCTCGCAGCATGCTTACTGCGTACTGTACTGCTGCGCACGACCAGCTAGATGTGTAATTCTGACTGTGGCACACAGTGGTGATGCTTTGGCAACCCTCTGACATTTGCTTCTATGTGCCAAATGCTGACATCTTGCTGCCGCTTGAAGCACACTTACCTGTACTCTGGAATGCAGAGGAATGAAGTTCATCACAAAAAATACATAAATGTGATGGTTAAGTTCTGTTGTCAACTTAATCTGGTTAGACATCCAAAGACACAGGCTGGAGAGATGGTTTAGCAGTTAAGGCACTTGCCTGTGAAGCCTAAGGACCCAGGTTCGATGCTCTAGGTCCCACGTAAGCCAAATGCACAAGGTGGCACATGCGTCTGGAGTTAGTTTGCAGTGGCTAGAGGCCCTGGAGTACCCATTCTCTCTCTCTCTCTCTCTCTCTCCCTCTCTGTCTCCCTCCCTCTCTCCGTCTCTAATAAATAAATTAATTAATTTTTAAAAAAGAAAGAAATTCAAAGACATTCCTTTTGGTTGGGTATCTTAGGTTGCTTCTGGGAAGGACTGAAGAAGGAGGTCCTTCCTCCAGAGTCAGCCCTTCCCCGAGAGTGGGCAGCTCTCCTGGTGGGCGGCTTTATGTAAGGAAGCTCTGGGAGAAGAGAACCCCTTCCTCCCACCTGGCTGCTGGTGATGCCATTGCTCGCATGGGCATCCATCCTGTTCAGCTGTCCTTCCTTGTTTTTGGAACCTAGTTTTCTCACCCTTCCAGCATGGACTGAAGACCAGCGGCTTTCAACGAAGCCTTCAGGCCTTCAGTGCTGGATTGGGACTGCTGAGGCATCCAGCCACGTGGACTAATCAGCTACTGGGTTCCTTGACTCTTAAGCCTGCAGACTGCTATTGTTGGAGTGCCAAAAACTAATCCAATAAATTTCCTTGTTAAAAAGTATTTATTTGAGCCGTGAGTGGTGGCTCCCGCCTTTAATCCCAGCACTTGGGAGGCAGAGGTAGGAGGATCACCATGAATTTGAGGCCACCCTGAGACAACATAGTAAATCCCAGGTCAGCCTAGGCTAAAGTGAGACCCTATCTTGAAAAACAAAAACAAAACAAAACAAAAATTTATTTGAGAAAGAGAAAGAGGCAGATATATAGTGAGAGAATAGGTGCACCAGGGCCTCCAACCACTGCAAATGAATTTCAGACACAAGTCACCTTGTTTATCTCCTGGGTACTGGGGAATCAAAACTGGGTCCTTAGACTTCATAGGCAAGGGCCCCAACCACTAAGCCATCTATCCAGCTCAATTTCCTTTTTTTTTTTTTTTTTTTTTTTTTTTTTTGGTTTTTCGAGGTAGGGTCTCACTGTAGCCCAGGCTGACCTGGAATTCACTATGGAGTCTCAGGGTGGCCTCGAACTCACGGTGATCCTCCTACCTCTGCCTCCCGAGTGCTGGGATTAAAGGCGTGCGCCACCACACCCGGCTTTCAATTTCCTTTTTAATGCAATTCATTCCATCAGTTATGTTCCTTTATAGAACACTGACTAATACAGTAAATGTTTCATTGATTTTTTTTTTCTTTTTATTTATCAATTTTGGGATAAAATGAGCTCTTATCCCAGACACTTCCCAAAGCGACAAGCAGGACATGAAAGCCCGTATGTGAAGCTCTTAGAATCACACCTGTCAGGTTCTACATCCAACGAACTTGACAGTATTGAGATTGGGGGGAAGGGGCTCTTCCTCCCTCTTCATTTAGCAAACCCTAACCATCTTTCAAGACTTTCACTTTGCTACCATCAAACCTTTGTAGACATCCCAAAGTAGAACTGACCATTGTTTATGTAGGTCCCACTGTGCCTCACAGCTTTTCTTCTCTTTTCTTTTTGTTTGTTTATTTATTTGAGAGCGACAGACACACAGAGAGAAAGAGACATATATATAGAGAGAGTATGGGTGCGCCAGGGCCTCCAGCCACTGCAAACGAACTCCAGACGCATGCGGCCCCTTGTGCATATGGCTTAACGTGGGTCCTGGGGAATCCAGCCTCGAACCGGGGTCCTTAGGCTTCACAGGCAAGTGCTTAACCACTAAACCATCTCTCCAGCCCTCCTGCCACACAGCTTTTCAATGGAGAGTCACCACTCTGTGTCCTCTCATTAGTCAGCCTGTCTGTGTCTCCCGCACTGTAAGATCCTGGCTTTCAAACCTTGTTGCCCAGCACTAAGTATGGCATCTGGTTCCTAGGTGCTGCTCAGTACTTTTCAGCCAGTGACCCAGCAGGCTGTTGAGCTTCTGATGGAGACGGGACATTGCCGTGATCACAGCCCTGACCACCGTGTGGATTCTTCTGATAGTCCCTGGACACTTCTGCTTCCCACCCTGTTGTTAATCTCTCTCCTCATTCCCCCCTCCTAGCACCCCACCAGCCACGACTCAACATCTGGCTCAGCCTGATGAAATGCTGGATTACTGACTCTCATTCGGCATGTCCCATTAAAGCCCTTTCCCACAGCTGTTTGAATTTCATCAGAGCTTTTCCTCTCTCTCCCGCCCTCAAAGCCACGGTTACAGAAGAGATTTCAATAAACAGCAATCAGATCAGTGGCAGTCTATTCCAGAACTTCTTTTTTTTTTTTAACTTAAAAAAATTTTTTTTTTGTTTATTTTTATTTATTTATTTGAGAGTGACAGACAGAGAGAGAAAGGGGCAGAGAGAGAGAGAGAGAGAGAGAGAATGGGCACGCCAGGGCTTCCAGCCACTGCAAACGAACTCCAGATGCGTGCGCCCCCTTGTGCATCTGGCTAAGGTGGGTCCTGGGGAATCGAGCCTCGAACCGGGGTCCTTAGGCTTCACAGGCAAGCACTTAACCACTAAGCCATCTCTCCAGCCCTCCAGAAGTTCTTTTTATCCCCCTCTATCTCTCTTTATTCCTAGGCATGGAAGAGGCAGGTGGGAGCCATGAGGAGGGCCAGATCACAAAGGGACCCCAAGGATGTAAATAAATTCATGTTGAAGGAAAACTGAGTCAAAGTGGTGGAGAGACTACAGGCAGTGTTTCTCATTGCTGTGACAAAATACCTTAAGGAGGGTCACTTAAGGAAAGAAGGGCTTATGTTGGCTCAGGGTTTGAGGACACCGTCATCATTGCCAGGAAGTCGTGACTGCAGGAACTTGAGGCGACTGATCGCGCTGTGTCACCAGTCAGGAGGCCGAGAGAGACGAAGGCTGGTGCCCAACTCGTGCTCTACGTTTTTTTTGTTGGTTTATTGAGGTGGAGGTCTCACTCTAGTCCAGGCTGACCTGGAATTCACTATGTAGTCTCAGGCGGCCTCGAATTTCAGAGATCCTCCCACTTCTGCCTCCCGAGTGCTGGGGTTAAAGGCCTGCGCCGCCACGCCTGGCATATTCTACTTCCTATTCAGTCAGGGACATTCAGTCCACTGGAAGGTGTTTCCTTCATGTCTTCCCTCAGTTAAACCTCTCTTGAAATAAACCTCTCACACACACCAAGAGGTATGTTTCCATGGCGATTCTATTTTTATTATTTATTTATTTGAAAGAGAGAGAGGCAGATAGAAAGAGAGAGAATGAGGCCGGGTGTGGTGGTGCGCGCCTTTAATCCCAGCACTCGGGAGGCAGAAGTGGGAGGATCACCATGAGTTCGAGGCCACCTTGAGACCACATAGAGAATTCCAGGTCAGCCTGAGCTAGAGTGAGACCCTACCTTGAAAAACAAAACAAAAACAAAAACACCAAACAACAACAAAAAAAGAAAGAAAGAAAGAGAAAGAGAAAGAGAAAAAAATGGAAGTGCCAGGGCCTCCAGCCACTGCAAACAAACTCCAGACGCGTGAGCCACTTTGTCCATCTGCTGTTATGTGGGTTCTGGGAAACTGAAGTTGGGCACTTAGGCTTTGCAGGTAAGTGCCTTATCCACTGAGCAATCTCTCTAGTCCTATCCATGGTGATTCTAAATCCAGTCGACAAGGAAGATTGACCATCGCACAGTGAGAAGGATTGAATGTAGAGGATGATGTCCATCTTGCATTTCGATAGAGAGACATCTCGACTCAGCCATCTGTTCTTTCTACCTGCGCTGCTTAGGTGCAGGTGCGCTGCTGCGGCAGGTGGAGAACCACCTCTTCACCCATCGCCTTCAGAGACCAGACTGACTTCCTTTATTCTTATCCCGTCAGCTCTGGGGTCTCTGTAGAAGGACCGTGGCTGGGAGGGAGTTAAGGCGGACCTTAGTGTGGACCCTGTACTACCATGATTCACTTGGGCTTTGTACCCAAGAGGCATTGCTCTTCTCTTGGCCCCAATTTTCTAATTAATAAGTCAGGAAGTAAAATAGACTCCACATGTCTGTTGCCAAAAAAAAAAAAAAAAAAAAAAAAAAAAAAAAAAAAAAAGGCTACAGGCCATGTGTCCCTCTCATATGTCTCAGACAGAGCCCACTGAGGTCTCACCAGAAGCCCAGATGCGCTTCATCTCCACCTTCTGTAATGAGGAGATGACAGTCCACCTCCCCGCTGGGCACTCATGACATCGGAGGAGATGGAAGCATGGGAAGCTAGCAGGCGCAAAGGTGTGTGTTACGTGAAGGGACGTGGTAAGGTGGAGCGGACGGTGAACTCTCACCAGCAGGACCAATGACGATTTCCCATTTCCTGGCATGCTAAAGAGAGATTTAGAAACCAAATGCCAAAAAGGAAGTTAAACAGATTGACTCCAAGGGGAAAGGGATTTTCGATTTAGATCTTGATTAAATTTAGATCTTGATTAAGTTGGGTAATGACCGAGGCAAAACTTCCCCAGGCTGTACCCAATTACGGGTCGATTCACACTCCGCTCATGCCCAGACCACAGGGGGGAAAATTACTTTTTGTCTCAGCTCCAATTTTCGATTCAATTATGATATTACTCTGCAGCGGACAGGAGCTGCCCAGGAAGCAGAGCTGCTGAGGTGATGAAGGGCTGTTTACCACCCAGCAGGAGGGAAGTCTGGGCACATTGTGGTTAGCGACAGGTGAGACTGTCTCATTGGACGTGGACCATGAATGGATGGCATGTGTGATTTCAAGTTCTCTTCCTAACGATCTGGAAGCTCCAGTGTGAAATGGGAAAAGACTAAGAAAGGGAGAGACGCGCTGTATTCGGCTCTTTCCCCGTTAGCAGCCCTGGCTACTGGCAACGCATTCAGTAATCTACTTGATGCTGGAAGAACTGACTGTAGTGCACTTCGCTATGGGGACAACTGGGTTTGTGTAAACTTTCCCAGTAGTTTGCAAAGGCTTCTGTGATGATTTATACAGATTGTCAACTTGACAGGACACTTTATACTGATCGTCACCTGTGGGATGTTGTCTAGATTACGTTGGACTTCAGGCATGCCTGTGAGAGAGTATCTGGATTAGGTTAATTAAATTGGGAAGATTTAAAAAAATATATATTTTTATTTATTTATTTGAGAGAGAGAAAGGGGCAGAGAGAGAGAGAGAGAAAGGGCAAGTCAGGCCTCCAGCCACCACAAACGAACCCCCAAACTGCATGTGCTGCTTTTGTGCATCTGGCTTTACATGGGTACTAGGGAATCAAACCTGGGTCCTTTGGCTTTGCCGGCAAGCGCCTTAACCACTAAACTATCTCTCCAGAAGCTGGGCAGATTTTTAACTAGAGGTTTCATGGGTCAGGGCCCTCGATTGTACAAATACGAAAGAACTGGCTGAGCACCAGCAGCCAGCCATCACTCTCTGCTTCCTCACTGCGGGCGGGCCTGTGGCCAGCTCCGCCTCTCGCCTGCCGTGGGCCACGCCTTCCCGGCCAAGATGACTAGAACCTGGAGCTGCGGCGGGAATGAAACCTTCCTCCCTTAAACCACTAGTGTCAGGTATTTCGTCCCAGCGATGAGAAAGCAGCTAAGACAGCTCCGTGTGTCCTTGACAGATGGTGTCCTGAAAAGGCCTAGATGCAGATCGTAGGATGAAGAGGAGGCAGGGCAGGCCAGAAGAAAGGAACGGTTTCACAGCCTAAAGAAGTGTACAGACCTGCAGGCCTCTCTCGTTCCCCCAGTCCAACCTGTGCTGGGCGTATAGCACAGTGGGCCTTCCTTGCCTGTTCAGGGCCCTGAGTTCAAGTCCCAGCCCTGCAAAACAAACAAGCAACCACTTCTCTATCCACCCCCCACCACCACTTTTTTTTTTTTTTTGGTTTTTCGAGGTAGGGTCTCACTCTAGCTCAGGCTGACCTGGAATTCACTATGTAGTCTCAGGGTGGCCCCGAACTCACAGCAATCCTCCTGCCTCTGCCTCCAGAGTGCTGGGATTATAGGCGTGCGCCACCATGCCTGGCTTCTATCCCTTATCTTGATGAAGATTGACCCATTTCTCAGATTTAGGCATTACCTGAGCAGGGTCCCTCCTGTGGGCATTGCCTCCTTTCCTTCTCTTAAGCATTGACTGAATGTTTGCTTCTGCCTGACTTTCTAAATAACTAAATAGCAAGCCATAAATGGAAAGGTTAAGCCTTTACTGAGCAGGGGTGTGAGCAAGAGGTTCAGATGGGAGGAAGCCCTGGCTCCCCTGCTCCCTGGACTCCCAGGGCATGGAGCACCAGTGGAGGATGAGGCGGATCCGCATAGCTCTGTGTAACCAAATGCAACAGGCTCACATTTTGGTGAGTGCAAAGCCCAAATAGAAAAGAGAGAAAGGTTTGTTTTCTGCAGCAGATAAGGAGAGCACTGGAGTTATTTCCAAAACAATTTCCTCTGGGAATAGAGGAAGGATTTTATTGGATATTTTATTGGGTGGGGGGAGTATTTATTTTCATATAGGAAAACACTTTAGGGATGGGCGAAATCCCAACCTGCTCAGTTCAAGGTCATACTTCAAGAAGATGAGCCGGACGTGGTGGCGCATGTCCTTAATCCCAGCACTTGGGAGGCAGAGGTAGGAGCATCACCATGAGTTCGAGGCCACCCTGAGACTGCATAGTGAATTCCAGGTCAGCCTGAGCTAGAGTGAGACCCTACCTTGAAAAACCAAAAAGAAAAAAAAAAAAGTGCATTTCCCATCATACTGTTTTCCAAAAAGTTTTGGCTGGAATAAACCACATTGAAGGTGCTTGATATAAGAGTTTGTCCCTAATGGTGACTGTCTTGTTTATTGCCTAACACTGGGGAGGGATTCTGTCACTGTTGAGAAGCCCCCAACAAAAGGTCCTGGCAGTTTTTACGGACCTCAGAAGTGCAGGAGGGGAAAGAAAAGGGATAGAAATGGAAAAGTCCTGGGTACCCACTCAGAGGACAAAAAAATGTCCTCAACCTCCATTAAGACTCCTAAAGAGTATATTTGCCCAAGGCCTCAGAGTCTAAGAATGCATGGGGGTTACCTTCTCCTTTCTGGGACAAAGCATCTGACCAGCCGGGTGTGGTGGCACACGCCTTTATCCTGGCACTCGAGAGGTAGAGGTAGGAGGATCACCGTGAGTTCGAGGCCACCCTGAGACTCCATAGTGAATTCCAGGTCAGCCTGAGCTAGACCAAGAACCCATGAGTGTATGGGGGAAATCTCACTGAAACCACCACAGTGCATACATACACGCGTAAGAGCGGGACTGACACTCCCTCCCGAGACCCACCCATCAGCTGTGCTCTGGAGCTGGTATGGTATGGCTTCCTGGGGGACATTGGTGAAGTCTCCACAATGGCTGTGAAGCAGGTTTGCTCACACTATTATCCACTGTCTGAACCAGGTGGGAGAGAAAACACACACAGCCCGGCGTGGTGGCGCATGCCTTTAATCCCAGCACTCAGGAGGCAGTGGTAGGAGGATTGCCGTGAGTTCGAGGCCAGCCTGAGACTCCATAGTGAATTCCAGGTCAGGCTGGGCTAGAGTGAGACCCTACCTTGAAAAAAGAAAGAGAAAGAGAGAGAGAGAAAGACAGACACACACATGCAGTGATTTCCATGACTTGTTGCTCACAGTCAGGCACAGCCCAGGATCCACTGTAAGCCAGTCCTCTGAGACTCAGCAAGCGGCTGGCGGGATGGTGTCGTCTGCATGACAAGAGCACTGAGAGCCCCCTGGGGGTCCCGTGCATAAGACGTGTTGTTCTAGGTGAGGATCAGAGCCTGGCTGTTAGCCGGCTGGTGGAAGCGCGGGCGTGGCTGAGCGAGCCGGTGCTTGCAGTGGATGAGCTCCAATCTCTGATCAGTGTGGAGATGGGGGTCCTGTTACTCCGCAGCTGTCCTTGATCCCCTTTGGGATCCCAGTTGCAGTTCCACAGAGGACAGGGAACCTGAAACAAAGACTGTGCTTTCTGTCAATGTGATAACTAACGCTGCTCCTCACTCTGGTAGATACGGGCAAAGCCACTGGCTGCACAAGCAACGTGGTCACTGTGGTGGGAAGAGGAGGCTGCGACTTCGCGTCATTAGTGGGACCGAGGTAGCTGTGGGCATGAGGAGGGTCTGTGCTATGAAAGAGCTGGCACATGAATTTTAAGTAATTTTCCAGCCTTTGTCCTTTAACCCCAGGGGACTAGAACATGCTTACTGACATATCTTGTAATATGCACTTCAAAGTAACGTGTGCGAAAAAACGAGACATTTTAGCACATGCTCCATTCGCATATTACAACAACTTGGCTCTTGGTCTTTGCCATTGACATCAGTGTCATTCTGACTCTAACTCTCCTAATGCACTTAAGGAGAAAAGGAAGAGGAACACTGGGAGGGAGGTAAAAAGAAAGTGTAGCAAGGACCTGGACAGGTAGGGGAGGGTGTGTGCAGAGAGAGAGAATGAGAGAGAAGGGGGAGAGTGAGGAGAGAGAAGAACAGAGGGGGGAAGAGAGAGAGAGAACTATCCCTTAGGAACAAAATTGGATGGAGTGTTTTATTTTATTTGAGAGAGACATATAGGCAGGGAGAGAGAGGGGGAGAGACAGAGAGAGAGAGATACAGAATGGGCACACCGGGGCCTTTGGCCACTGCAAAAGAAATCTAGACGTGTGCACCTCCTTGTGCATCTGGCTTACGTGGGTCCTGGAGAATTGAACCTGGATCCTTGGGCTTCGCAGGCAAATGCTTTAAGCACTGTCATCTCTCCAGCCCCTGGAGTGTTTTCTTTTGATGAAATTTGGTTTTTTCCTCTCATCTCTCTTTCCACCCTCCTGCCCTCGAGGCCTATGGGAAAGTAGAAAGCTAAAGGGATGAGCAGGCAGGGGAGGTGGTCGCAGGTAAGGAAGGCCGGGGATGCAGGCTTGAGAGGCACCCGGGCCCTGCCTGTGGAACTCAGTCTAGATTGAAATGGATGCGTCAGACCACTTGTAGGAAGATGTCCTGTCCCCAGGAAAATGAGTGCAGACCTAAGAAAGCCTTCACTCCCCCGCTGTCTCCATCGTCAAGCACCCTGTGGTGTCTCTCCCTGGCTGTATTTAAACGATGCAGGTCACTGTGATGGGGTCTTCAAGGACATGGGACCTCTAGGGAAGAGGAGGATGAAATATGATTTTTTTTTTTTCCAGATAGGGTCTCGCTGTAGCCCAGGCTGACCTGGAATTCACTATGTAGTCTCACAGTGGCCTCAAACTCACAGCGATCCTCCCACCTCTGCCTCCTGAACGCTGTAATTAAAAGCATGCACCGTCACACCCAGTGAAGTGTAATTTTTAAAAAGATAAAAGATGACTCTCAGCCAGGCATGGTGGCGCACGCCTTTAATCCCAGCACTAGGGAGGCAGAGGTAGGAGGATCGCCATGAGTTTGAGGCCATCCTGAGACACTACCTCAAAAAAATACACACACACACACACACACACACACACACACAGACACTCACACATAAAATGAACATTTATTGAACTCATCAGTGAGGAGTTGGACAGCAGGTTGAAGCCACTTCACAGAAGTACATGAGACACTATACTTTTACCTAGGGGAAGAAAAATTTCTTAATTAATTCTGAACCTTCATTAACACCTTTCAGGGCAATGCGCCTGGAATTCTTTTTTTTGTTTTTTTTCGAGGTAGGGTCCCACTCTAGCTCAGGCTGACCTGGAATTCACTATATAGTCCTAGGAGAGCCTCAAACTCAGAGGTAGGAACCTCTGCCTCCCAAGTGCTGGGATTAAAGGCTACGTCTGGCTGTGACTGGAATTCTTTGGAGCTTTCTTTTCTACTGGAAAGAATCCATTTGTACCTTTACTGGACCAAAACATAAGTATTGATGTCTGAGGATGTAGCTCAGTGGTAAAGAGTTTGCCTAGCATACGTGAGTTCCTGAGCTTAATCCCCAGCACTGTGAAAGAAAAAATAAAACATTAATTCATTATTTATAAATTGTCACAGAGAAGGCGTGGTGGTGCTCCAGAGCACTCCTGAGTTCTGAGAAGCATGCCTGAGTATGGAGACACTGCAAAGGGTGACACAGAAGGAATGGGGAAGCAAGAGCCCCGGTTCCTCTTCTTTCCAGGTCCTCTTTAGGTGTAGGTATGGGTAGGGTGTGCTCCTCTCAAAGAGGGAGGAAAGCCCGTGTGGTAGACGGGGCCAAAATCCCAACACTCAGGCTGAGCTGGAGGCCTGTCGTGAGTTTGAAACAAACAAAATGAAATAAAGGCCCCTGAGTTAGTTTTGTGTACCATGTCTGCTGTTGTTTTGGTCAGAACAGAACAAAAATATGCAGTAGGAATTGTGAGAGTTCAGTAATTCCACCTGCTAGTCTCACATTTGCGTTTAAAACCAGATTAGCACAATGTAAAGATAAACCGTAAAAATTTAAGTTAAGTAGTCGGGCATGGTGGTGCAAACTTTTAATCTCAGCACCCGGGAAGAGGCTGCAGTAGGAGGATCACTGTGAGTTCAAGGCCACCCTGAGACTTCATAGTGAATTCCAGGTCAGCCTGGGCTAGAGTGAGACCCTACTTCAAAAAAAAAAAAAAGTTAAAAAAATTAAGCTACTAATTCAAAATTCATTTTATTTTTACTTAAAATGACATTAAATAACAAATAAACACCTATTAAGGCAAGAGAAGTTATGGGAAAGAGCAAAAGGCTTTCTCTTTGGGATTTTTGTGTTCTATTCTGTTTTCATTATTTTTTTAATGTATTATTTATTTATTTGAGAGAGAGGGAGAGAGAGGAAGAGAATGGGCATGCCAGGGCCTTTAGCCACTGCAAACGAACTCCAGATGCATGCGCCCCCTTGTGCATGTGGCTTATGTGGGTCCTAGAGAGTCGAACCGGGATCCTTTGGCTTTGCAGGCAAATGCCTTAACCGCTAAGCCATATCTCCAAGCCCCTTCATTATTTTTTAAAAATATTTTTAGGGTGTGGTGGTGCACGCCTTTAATCCCAGCACTCAGGAGGGGAGGCAGAGGTAGGAGGATCACTGTGAGTTCAAGGCCACCCTAAGACTACATAGGGAATTCCAAGTCAGCCTGGGCTAGAGTGAAACCCTACCTCAACCCCCACAACCCCCAAAAAATCAATAAAAAAATAACAAAAGTTAACAGACCTCAAAGACTAAATTATAGTACACAAATAGCTAAATTTAAATTATTTTTAAGAACTAACTTCCAAAGACTAAGAAAAGACAATTCAGAAAGAAAAACAATAATGAAAATTAAATTTGTATAAGAGATTGGGGAGATTGATAGTCTTTGAGAAAAAATTTTAAAACGAGAATGAAATAGTACTCTATGCTGCCTAATGAAGAACGCTTGGGAAACAATGCTGAGGGCCACGGCCAGTTGTGCTGAAATTGGGGCAAAGCAGGCACCCTCACTTGGGCTGTGTCAGCCTTTGAAAGGGAGCATGCACCAAGAGTCATTAACCACTTCGTCTGTATATTTTGATGCTATCTTTAGAATGCCTTTAATCTCAGCACTCAGGAGGCAGAGGGAGGAGGATTGCTGTGAGTTCAAGGCCACCCTGAGACTACGTAGTGAATTCCAGGTCAGCCTGGGGATAGAGTGAGACCCTACCTCGAAAAAACAAACCAACAAAGAATGCCTGGATATGGTTATGGGGAAAACCAGCTGCTCTCTCCATGGACCTGCAGCCCGCCCCACAGGAGGAAACTTACGACTGGTACTGAAAACCTAAGCAAAAGCTATGACTGGGGAGGTCATAAGCTCTAGGGGGGAAACTGTTGTCTGGCTAGATGGATAGATTATGCCCACCAACTGTCCTCTAAATACTTGTGTTTATGTCCATGTGTTAATGCTACTCTCTCTTGTGGTCAGAGAAGCTTCTCTTTTCAGATGCCGGTGGCCACTGCGATGACTCAAAACTCACGCAAGTACTGATAAGAAGTGACAGTGAGGTGTTCAGCAGTAAGTGAAACATCTCTATCGCGCCTTCTAAGGCTCAAGGACCATAGCGGAAAAGGTGGTGGAAAGTATGTAAGCGCCGAAAGACAGGGGGGGGGGGGTGCTGCTTACAATGCTGTCAGCCAGACACAAAGCAGCCTTGATATTCATGACCTCACAGTGGCTGACACTACCTACACAAGACCTGTGTAATAGGGGGAAATGATGGCATCAAAATAGAAGAGACTAGTTGGAAAGCAGATGGGATTCAGAGGAGGGGCATTTGGGAGGGGGAGAAGGGAGGGTGGTGGGAGGAATCATGGTATATTGTTTATGGAAGTTGTCAATAAAAAGTTTTAAAAAACGAATTCGTGAATGTGGTTAAATGTATTTGTTCTATGCAATAAAAGCATAAATAAGTGCTGGGGAGATGGCTTAGTGGTTAAGGCGTTTGCCTGTGAAGTCCAAGGACCCAGGTTCAATTCCCCAGGACCTATGTAAGCCAGATGGCGCAAGGTGGCGCATGCATCTGGAGGTCTGTCTGCAGCGGCTGTAGCCTGGAACACCCATTCTCTTTTCCTCTCTCTTTATCAAAAGAACTAAATAAAAAATAAAAACAGGTGGCTGGGGAGATGGCTTAGTGGTTACAGGCTTGTCTGTTATGCCTATAGACCCGGGTTTTTCAAAGGCTCCATTCCCCTGACCCACCGTTAGCCTGAATGCACAAGGGGGCGCCACGTCGTTGGAGTTCATTTGCAGTGGCTGGACGGCCCTGGTGCGCACTTCTCTCTCTATATATACTTGCCTCTTTCTCTCTCGGTCTGTCATCTCAAATAAAATAAATAAATATGAACAAAAATAATTAAAATAAAAAAAATAATTAAAACAGGGCGGAGAGATGGCCCTTAGACAGTTAAGGTGCATGCTGTGAAGCTAAGGACCCAGGTTCAATTCTCCACGGGTCCCAATAAGCAGATGCACTCTGGTGGCACATGCTTATGGAGTTCATTCTGCAGTGGCTTCGGGGGACACTTGTATGCCCTTTCTCTCACTCTCTGTGTACCATAATAAATAAATACAAATTCTTTAGAAAGTAAAAAGTAAACAAAAAATATAAATATAAACTGCCTCACCGGACTTCCCAATCGAGGAGGTGAGGCAACGATGTTCAACACGTCCTACTAAAATATGAATAAATCAGTAAAAGAACATTTTCAGGACTGTCACAGGCTCATCATGAGGGAGGGGCGCTGAAAGCACAGAAAGGTTGGTCTGAGCCGGGCCTGTGGTGACGCACGCCTTTTAATCAGCACTCTGGAGGCAGTGTAGGAGGTTCACCATGTGTTCGAGGATGCCAGAGACTACTTAGTTAATTCCATGTCAGCTGGGCTAGAGTGAGGACTCTATCTCGGGTGGGGGGGAGGCAAATGAAAAGGGAAGGATGGATGGAAGGGAAGGAAGGTAGGAAGGAGGAAGGTGTTTCTGAACAGGTAGGACAACCTGGAGGAAGCAACATACAAGTGAAACTGTCCTGGGAGTGAAAGGCGCACAAAAGCTCCTAGAAAACATTCTCTACTGAATGCCCTCCCGCTGGCACACATAGGCTTGAAGAGCCAAGATAAACATGTAAAAGATGGGGGCTGGAGAGATGGTTCAGTGGGTAGGTGCTTGCCTGTGAAGACTAAGGACCCAGGCTCCATTCCCCAGGACCCACGTAAGCCAGGTGCGCAAGGTGGTACGTGCGTCTGGAGTTCATTTACAGTGGTTACAGGCCCTGGCATGCCCATTCTCTCTCTATATATATCTGCCTCTTTCTCTCTCTTTCAAATCCCCTTTAATAAGCCAGCACTCAGGAGGCAGAGGTAGGAGGATCGCCTTGAGTCCGAGGCCAGCCCTGAGACTACTAGTGAATTCCAGGTCAGCCTGAGCTAGAGTGAGACCCTACCTCGAAAAAACCAAAACAATAAATAAATAGAATAAAATTAGGGTTGGAGAAATGGCTAAGGTGTTTAAGGCGCTTGCCTGGGAAGCCTAAGAACTCATTTTTGAATCTCCAGGTACCATGCAAGCCAGATGCGGTGACACAAGTGTGCAATGTCACACATGCACAAGGGGGCACACACATCTGGAGTTCGTTTGCAGTGGCTGAAGGCCTTGGTGTGCCCTTTCTCTTTCTTTCTTTCTTTCTCTGCCTCTTTTTCTCTCTCTCTCAAATAAAACTTAAACTTTAAATAATAAACTTTATGTGGGAGGATGTAAACATGTTATATGCAAATAACCCCTCCATTTGTATGAGCACGCACAGGTTTTGGTATCTTTAAAAAATTTTTTTTGTTATTTTTATTTATTATTTGAGAGTGACATACAGAGAGAGAAAGAGGCAGATAGGAGAGAGAGAGATGGGCGCGCCAGGGCTTCCAGCCCACTGCGAACGAACTCCAGATGTGTGCGGCCCCTTGTGCATTCTGGCTACGTGGTCTGGGGAATCAAGCCACGAGCCGGGGTCCTTAGGTTCACCAGGCAGAGCCTTAACCGCTACAGCCATCATCAAGCCCGTTTGGTTTTGGTATCTTTGAATCCTGTCCCCCATGGAGCCAAGGATGGACTATATATTTTTTTTAAATATTTTATTTTATTTATGTATTTGAGAGAGAGAGAGAAAGAGCAGCTTGAGAGTGAATGGCTGGAGTCTTACTGCAAATGACCTCCAGACTACTTGGGCCACTTTGTGCATCCTGGCTTATGTGGGTCTGGGGAATCGAACCTGGGTCCTTTGGCTTTGAAAGGCAAGTGCCTTAACCACTAAACATCGCGCCAGCCCCATGTTTTCTTTTTATAATTTAATTTTAAAAATTTTTATTTATTATTTGACAGAGAGCTCCTACCTCTGCCTCCCAAGTGCTGGGATTAAAGGTGTGCGCCACCACGCCCGGCCTGTGGTGCAGACTTTTAATCTCAGCATTTGGGAAGAGGCTGTGGTAGGAGGATCACTGTGAGTTCAAGGTCACCCTGAAACTTCATAGTGAATTCCAGGTCAGCCTGGGCTAGAGTGAGCCCCTACCTCAAATAAATAAATAAATAAATAAATAAATAAATAAAAATTAAGCTACTAATTCAAAATTCATTTCATTTTTACTTAAAATGACATTAAATAACAAATAAACACCTATTAAGGCAAGAGAAGTTATGGGAAAGAGCAAAAGGCTTTCTCTTTGGGATTTTTGTGTTCTATTCTGTTTTCATTATTTTTTTAATGTGTTATTTATTTATTTGAGAGAGAGGGAGAGAGAGGAAGAGAATGGACACACCAGGGCCTCCAGCCACTGCAAATGAACTCCAGTTGCATGCGCCCCCTTGTGCATCTGGCTTACGTGGGTCCTGGAGAGTCGAACTGGGATCCTTTGGCTTTGCAGGCAAATGCCTTAACTGCTAAGCCATATCTCCAAGCCCCTTCATTATTTTTTTAAAAATATTTTTAGGGTGTGGTGGCGCACGCCTTTAATACCAGCACTCAGGAGGGGAGGCAGAGGTAGGAGGATCACTGTGAGTTCAAGGCCACCCTAAGACTACATAGGGAATTCCAAGTCAGCCTGGGCTAGAGTGAAACCCTACCTCAACCCCCACAACCCCCAAAAAATCAATAAAAAAATAACAAAAATTAACAGACCTCAAAGACTAAATTATAGTACACAAATAGCTAAATTTAAATTATTTTTAAGAACTAACTTCCAAAGACTAAAAAGACAATTCAGAAAGAAAAACAACAATGAAAATTAAATTTGTATAAGACATTGGGGAGATTGATAGTCTTTGAGAAAAAATTTTAAAACGAGAATGAAATAGTACTCTATGCTGCCTAATGAAGAACGCTTGGGAAACAATGCTGAGGGCGAAGGCCAGTTGTGCTGAAATTGGGGCAAAGCAGGCACCCTCACTCAGGGCTGTGTCAGCCTTTGAAAGGGAGCATGCACCAAGAGTCATTAACCACTTTGTCTGTATATTTTGATGCTATCTTTTTGTTTGTTTGTTTGTTTTTCAAGGTAGGGTCTCACTCTAGTTCAGGCTGACCTGGAATTCACTATGTAGTCTCAGGGTGGCCTGGAACTCACAGCGATCCTCCTACCTCTGCCTCCCGAGTGCTGGGATTAAAGGCGTGCGCCACCATGCCCTGCTTGATGCTATCTTTAGAATGCCTTTAATCTCCACACTCAGGAAGATCGCTGTGAGTTCAAGGCCACCCTGAGACTACATAGTGAATTCCAGGTCAGCCTGGGGCTAGAGTGAGACCCTACCTCGAAAAAGCAAACCAACAAAGAATGCCTGGATATGGTTATGGGGAAAACCAGCTGCTTTCTCCATAGACCTGCAGCCCGCCCCACAGGAGGAAACTTCCGACTGGTACTGAAAACCTAACCAAAAGCTATGACTGGGGAGGTCATAAGCCCTAGGGGGGAAACTGTTGTCTGGCTAGATGGATAGATTATGCCCACCAACTGTCCTTTAAATACTTGTGTTTATGTCCATGTGTTAATGCTACTCTCTCTTGTGGTCAGAGAAGCTTCTCATTTCAGATGCCGGTGGCCACTGCGATGACTCAAAACTCACGAAATACTGAGAAGAAGTGACAGTGAGGTGTTCAGCAGTAAGTGAAACATCTCTATCGCACCTTCTAAGGCTCAAGGACCATAGCGGAAAAAGGGGTGGGAAATATGTAAGCGCCGAAAAGGGGGGGGGGTGCTGCTTACAACGCTGTCAGCCAGACACAAAGCGGCCTTGCTATTCATGACCTCACAGTGGCTGACACTACCTACACAAGACCTGTGTAATAGGGGGAAATGATGGCATCAAAATAGAAGAGACTAGTTGGAAAGCAGATGGGATTCAGAGGAGGGGTGTTTGGGAGGGGGAGAAGGGAGGGTGGTGGGAGGAATCATGGTATATTGTTTATGGAAGTTGTCAATAAAAAGTTTTAAAAAACGAATTCGTGAATGTGGTTAAATGTATTTGTTCTATGCAATAAAAGCATAAATAAGTGCTGGGGAGATGGCTTAGTGGTTAAGGCGTTTGCCTGTGAAGTCCAAGGACCCAGGTTCAATTCCCCAGGACCTATGTAAGCCAGATGCACAAGGTGGCGCATGCATCTGGAGTCTGTCTGCAGCGGCTGAAGGCCCTGGCACACCCATTCTCTTTCTCTCTCTCTTTCTCAAATGAATAAATAAAAAATAAAAACAGGGGCTGGGGAGATGGCTTAGTGGTTAAGTGCTTGCCTGTGAAGCCTAAGGACCCAGGTTCAATTCTCCAGGTCCCACATAAGCCAGATGCACATGGTGGCACATGCATCTGGAGTTCATTTGCAGTGGCTGGAGGCTCTGGTGTGCCCATTCTCTCTGTGTGTGTCATACATAAATAAATAAATATAAAATCTTTTAAAAAGTAAAATAAGTAAACAAAAAAATATAAATATAAACGGCCTCACCAGGACTTCCCAATAGAGTAGGAGAGGCAAGATGTTCAACATGTCCTTGTAAAAAATGAATAAAATCAGTAAAGGACCATTTTCATGACTGTCACAGGCTCAACCTGATGGAGGGGGAAAGCACAGAAAGGTGGTCTGAGCCGGGTGTGGTGACGCACGCCTTTAATCCCAGCACTCTGGAGGCAGAGCCAGGAGGATCACCATGAGTTCGAGGCTGCCCTGAGACTACATAGTTAATTCCATGTCAGCCTGGGCTAGAGTGAGACTCTATCTCGGGGGGGAAAAGAAAAGAAAATAAAAGACAAGAAAAGGAAGGAAGGAAGGAAGGAAGGAAGGAAGGAAGGAAGGAAGGAAGGAAGGAAGGTGGTCTGAACAGGGTAGGACAACCTGGAGGGAAGCAACATACAAGTGAAACTGTCCTGGGAGTGAAAGGCGCACAAAAGCTCCTAGAAAACATTCTCTACTTGAATGCCCTCCCGCTGGCACACATAGGCTTGAAGAGCCAAGATAAACATGTAAAAGATGGGGGCTGGAGAGATGGTTCAGTGGGTAAGGTGCTTGCCTGTGAAGACTAAGGACCCAGGCTCCATTCCCCAGGACCCACGTAAGCCAGGTGCGCAAGGTGGTACGTGCGTCTGGAGTTCATTTACAGTGGTTACAGGCCCTGGCATGCCCATTCTCTCTCTATATATATCTGCCTCTTTCTCTCTCTTTCAAATCCCCTTTAATCCCAGCACTCAGGAGGCAGAGGTAGGAGGATTGCCTTGAGTCCGAGGCCACCCTGAGACTACATAGTGAATTCCAGGTCAGCCTGAGCTAGAGTGAGACCCTACCTCGAAAAAACCAAAACAATAAATAAATAGAATAAAATTAGGGTTGGAGAAATGGCTAAGTGTTTAAGGAGCTTGCCTGGGAAGCCTAAGAACTCATTTTTGAATCTCCAGGTACCATGCAAGCCAGATGCGGTGACACAAGTGTGCAATGTCACACATGCACAAGGGGGCACACACATCTGGAGTTCGTTTGCAGTGGCTGAAGGCCTTGCTGTGCCCTTTCTCTCTCTCTCTCTTTCTTTCTCTGCCTCTTTTTCTCTCTCTCTCAAATAAAACTTAAACTTTAAATAATAAACTTTTATGTGGGAGGATGTAAACATGTTATATGCAAATACCCCTCCATTTGTATGAGCACGCACAGGTTTTGGTATCTTTAAAAAAATTTTTTTTGTTATTTTTATTTATTTATTTGAGAGTGACATACAGAGAGAGAAAGAGGCAGATAGAGAGAGAGAGAATGGGCACGCCAGGGCTTCCAGCCACTGCGAACGAACTCCAGATGTGTGCGGCCCCTTGTGCATCTGGCTAACGTGGGTCCTGGGGAATCAAGCCACGAGCCGGGGTCCTTAGGCTTCACAGGCAAGCGCTTAACCGCTAAGCCATCTCACCAGCCCGGTTTTGGTATCTTTGAATCCTGTCCCCCATGGAGCCAAGGATGACTATATATTTTTTGTAAATATTTTATTTTTATTTATTTATTTGAGAGAGAGAGAGAAAGAGGCAGTTAGAGAGAGAATGGCTGGAGTCCACTGCAAATGACCTCCAGACACATGGGCCACTTTGTGCATCTGGCTTATGTGGGTCCTGGGGAATCGAACCTGGGTCCTTTGGCTTTGAAGGCAAGTGCCTTAACCACTAAACCATCTCTCCAGCCCCATGTTTTCTTTTTTAAAATTTAATTTTAAAATTTTTATTTATTTATTTGACAGAGAGAGTGAGGGGAAGAGGCAGATAGGGAGATAGAGAAATAATGGGTGCTCTGGGGCCTCCAGCCACTGCCAACGAACTCTAGACACATGTGACACCTTGTGCATCTGGCTTACGTGGGTCCTGGGGAATCGAACCTGGGTCCTTTTGGCTTTGCAGGCAAGTGCCTTAACTGCTAAGCCATCTCTTCAGCCCGACTATCTGCTTTCTATGCAGTCGTAATGTTTTTAGTAGTAAATTAGCATCATAGTGCCGTAAAGTACAGACTAGACTGATGGCCCGCCTGGGTCAATACTGCAAAGTTCCATGCGTTACCTGGAGCCACTCCTCCAAACATATCAACCTAATTTTTCACATGTGCAGTTCTCTTGTGGTTTTTGAAAGTATTTTTATTTATTTCTGAGATGGGGAGAGAGAGAGAGAGGGGGAGAGAGAACAGGTTGCCAGGACCAATTACCACTTCAAATGAACTCCAGATGTGTCCACTTTGTGCATACGACTTTATGTGAGCACTGGGGAATTGAACCTGGGCTGCAAGGCTCTACAAGCAAATCGCAAGCTCCTTTAACCACTGAGCCCTAGCCCTCTTGAGTTTTTTGTTTTGTTTTGTTTTAGAGGTAGAGTCTCACTCTAGCCTAGGCTGACCTGAAACTCACTCTCTAGTCCCAGCTGGCCTCAAACTCACAGCACTCCTCCTACCTCTGCCTCACAGTGCTAGGATTAAAGGTGTGGGCCACCACACCCAGCTCTCTTGTGGCTTTTTTGTTTGTTTGTTTAACGCACATTGTGTGCGCGTGCGTGCATGTGTGTGTATGTGTGTGTGTGTGTTGTGTGATAGATGCATGTGTATGGGCCCATGTGGTCTCCCATCACTCCGTTACCATGTTTACTTGATCCACAGTCTTACTGATCCCAGAGCATTTTGTGCATGTGTGTGTTTGTGAGAGAAAGAGAGAGAGTTCCAGCAATTGTCCGGTCTCTGCTCCCTACGGGACTAGGGTTACAGAGCTGTATGGCCATGCCCAGCCGTTTATGTGTGTCCCGGGGAATGAACTTGAGCATCCTCTCAGGCCTCTTAATGCCCTCAAGCTTGCACAGAAACTGCACTTAACTCCTGAGTCATCTCTTTTTCCCCGAGTCCTGATGTTGTTGTTGTTGGAGGGAAGGGTTGATGCTGGGAATTGAGCTGAGCTATACCCTCTGTGTTAGGTTTCTTGAAGCTTGCAATAGCTACAGTGGTTCGTTGCTTGCACAAACCCTGTCTGGTGAGTGGGCTGGAGAGCCCAGGCCAAAGGGATCAGCATTAGCTTTCCTGTGGTGATGAATGCATCATGTCAGAGAGAGACTAGGGGTGCTCGTTTCTACAGCTTTCTCTCTCATATCAACCACGTCCTTCCCTCATTCATTAAGTTTATTCACTCCTTCACTCCCTCTGTAGAAAGGCAAAAGAGGAAGCGAAGGAACTGGATCATTAATATCTGCTGGAAAAAGCTGCCCGGCCTGGTCTGTCTATACCTGGGACACCAGAGTAGGACTCATATCTGCCAAGGACGGTGGTGAGCACGTCCTCCTGATGATCCTTCAGGAAGTTCTGTTGGAAGCCAAAGCAAGACTGGATAACAACACGAGCCACACTTTGCTCTCTGCAAGATTTAACTCCTGAGGGAAAGTCCATAGAAGCCCAAAACCTCCTGCCTTATCTCTTGAAGCTAATTTCCCACAGACTTAATACCAACGATGGGTGATCATTCTTGAATAAATAATGCTGCTTGTTCTAATGCACCTGGCATGAAATATTCAGAGGTATTAATGCATTTTGCCTTAAATAGTCACTAGAGCTTTCGTCCAAATTGGTGGTGAGCTTAGGTTCTGTTACCTTTGGTTTCTGTACATATCAGATGTAGAATGCAGGCTGCAAGTTCCAAGAAGAGGGACCAGGCAACTGGCCCCTTGCAGAAGGTGGGGAGCTATACCATGCAGGGATAAATGGTGGGGGAAATGGCCAAGTCCTAACTTAGGGTCAAGGATTCCCTAATCCTGTCCTAAATGGCCTGGCAGTGGCTGCCATGAAAGACTCAGTGATCATCTGTTTATAGGAAATCAGACTGAAGGATTTTTGTTGTCGTTTATTTTTATTTATTTATTTGAGAGTAACAGACACAGAGAGAAAAACAGAGAGAAAAAGAGGCAAAGAGAGAGAGAGAGAGAGAGAGAATGGGCGTGCCAGGGCCTCCAGCCACTGAAAATGAACTCCAGATGCGTGCGCATCTGGCTAATGTGGGTCCTGGGGAATCGAGCCTCGAACTGGGGTCCTTAGGCTTCACAGGCAAGCGCTTAACCGCTAAGCCATCTCTCCAGCCCGATTTTTTTTTTTTTTTTTTTTTGAGACAGGGTCTTACTCTAGCCCAGGCTGACCTGGAATTCACTATGTAAGTCTCAGGGTGGCCTCAAACTCACGGCGATCCTCCTACCTCTGCCTCCCAAATGCTGGGATTAAAGGTGTGCGCCAGCATGCCTGGCCTATAGGATGTTTTTCCCAATTCTTGATTGTAAGCACTGAAAATACTTCTAGCTTTTGGAGACAGGTAAAAGAATATGGGATGGTGACCATACATAAATTGAGAACAAGATTAAAATAAAGCAGAACCAGCTGGGCGTGGTGGTGCACGCCTTTAATCCCAGCACTCAGAAGGCAGAGGTAGGAGGATCATCGTGAGTTTGAGGCCACCCTGAGACTACACAGTGAATTCCAGGTCAGCATGGGCTAGAGTGAGACTCTACCTCAAACAAACAAACAAATGAACGAACAAATCAACAAAAGCAAAACCCTGCCATCAGTGCCTTCACTGGAAACTTTCAACAGCTCAGGGAAGGAAGCTGAGCTCAGGTATCCTGCTGATAGAGAAATGATGGACAGTCTAAATGACGCTGGGCTACGGAGGTCTTGTTGGCCCATGAGTGTGGGCAGGATCTGAAGGACAAGCAGGCAGGAGTGGCTGGATCTGTTCCTGGGGCATTAGGACTTGCTTCCAGCCACCCCTTCCCATCTTCTGTTAATTTTTAGAGCCGTAAATTAAGGAAGAATTACTGGAGCTGCCTAGGCTCCCCTATTCCCTGAGTCCCCATACAACTCTCCTAGATCTCTAATGGGTCCCACCCTGCCCGGCCCCATGTGAAGCCCTTAAGAACCAAACCCAAGGGAGACCGAAAGGTCGTATAGACTTTAATTCCACTGAGGGCTCCCTGCTCCCTCTCCTTCCCCAACCAGAGACAGGGTAGGAACAAGAGGTTTTAGAGATGGGATTAGCCCAGCTCCTCTCCTCTCTCCTCCACCCGGGGACTGATGACTTCCCTCATTCTTGCCCTATTCCCATCCTTCCATCCAATTAGGTCACGCAGAACCTGCACTGTGAGCTTCTCCATCTCAGGGTCAGAGCTGATCAAGGGATCTGCTTCCCCAGCATGGCAGCCCTAGGCCAAGGCCCACTTCCCCGGCAGTTTGCCCTTCTAGGAGGAGAGTGGAAGAAAGGCCTAGCATGCAATCTGGCCCTACGCAGTATGCAAATTCCTCCATATACATGCGTATTGATTACTCAACTGCTGTTTTTCAGCTTCTCTAAAAATTAACAGAAGATGGGAAGGGGTGGCTGGAAGCAAGTCCTAGTGCCCCGGAACAGATCCAGCCACTCCTGCCCACTTGTCCTTCAGGTCCTGGGCATGCTCACGGGCCAACAAGACCTCCGTAGCCCAGCGTCGTTTAGACTGTCCATCATTTCTCTATCAGCAGGATACCCGAGCTCAGCTTCCTTCCCTGAGCTGTTGAAAGTTTCCAGTGGAGGCACCGATGGTAGGTTTTTATTTTATTTTTTTCTTAATTTTTATTAACATTTTCCATGATTATAAAAAGTATCCCATGGCGCTACCCTCCCTCCCCCCACTTTCCCCTTTGAAATTCCATTCTCCATCATATCCCTCCCCATCTCAATCAGTCTCTCTTGCATTTTGATGTCATGATCTTTTCCTTCTCTTATCATGGTCTTGTGTAGGTAGTGTCAGGCACTATGAGGTCATGGATATCCAGGCCATTTTATGTCTGGAGGGAGAGCATTGTAAGGAGTCCTACCCTGCCTTTGGCTCTTACATTCTTTCCGCTACCTCTTCCGCATTAGACCCTGAGCCTTGGAAGGTATGATTGAGATGTTACTCAGTACTCCAGTCACTTCTTTCCAGCACTATGATACCTTCTGAGTCATCCCAAGGTTACTGCCATCTGAAAAGAGAAGATTCTCTACCCAAAGTGAGAGTAGCATTATTATAAGGGTATAAATATTAAGAGAAGTGCTTACTGGGCAGTTTGATAAGCATAGTATATACCTTTTTCCAGACATCAGCAGATGTTACACCTCTAGGGCTCATGACTACCCCTGTTTTAAGTTTTCAGTATCAGGGATGTATTCCCCCCCATGGAGCGGGCCTCCAGTCCAATTGGAGGGCAGTTGGTTTCCACCATGACAGACGTGCCACTATTGCACCCGTTGGCTCATTTGGCCTGGCTGGCCAATTATTAGGCTTGCAGTGTCCACTGTTGAGTGAGTATCTTCACTGGTGATATCTCTCTCCCATTGAACTAAATGTAGAATGGCTTCTTCCAGCTTTCTCTCAGCTGGTCTACATGGAGGAGGTTATCAGCTCAGTTCCAGCAGAATTTCTTTTTTTTTTTTTTGGTTTTTCGAGGTAGGGTTTCACTCTAGCCCAGGCTGACCTGGAATTCACTATGGAGTCTCAGTGTGGCCTCGAACTCATGGCGATCCTCCTACCTCTGCCTCCCGAGTGCTGGGATTAAAGGCGTGCGCCACCACGCCCGGCTCCAGCAGAATTTCTCAGTGCCACCCAAGTATGTGAAGTCTTCAGCAATAGGGTCTTACCATATATTCCTGGTGGGATACCAAGGGCCTCGGCAATGGCCTATAATGTTTTGGGGGAATCAGGGACCTCCCTGGCCAACAACTCACTGGAGGTATCCCATCCCTGGCACTGAAAATTTTCTAACAATGATCTATGGATCCTGAGTGTTCCATTGTCCAAAACCGGAGGATTCCATATGATTTATTTGCATCCTCTTAGATTTTGATTAGCCCTCCCTCCACCTTTCCTTTACTCAATCTCTTCCCCTGACCTCACTTTGGGCCTTTTCACCCCCGTTAATCTATTCTTCTACTTTCATATATACAATATCAACCTACTAAGTACCCTCCTCCCTTCCTTTCTCTTCCCTTTATATCTTCTTTCTAACTTACTGGCCTCTGCTACTGAGTTTTTTCCTTCTCACACAGAGGTCCAATCATCTGTAGCTAGGATCCACATATCCACTGATGGTAGGTTTTTATTTTTTTTAAATAAGAACATAGTTTTTTTTTAACTTCATTTATTTATTTTACTTATTTCAGAGAGAGATAGAGAATGGGTGTACCAGGGCCTTCAGCCATTGTAAATAAACTCCAGACCCATGTGCCACCTTGTGCATCTTGTTTACATGGGTCCTGGAGAATCAAACCTGGGACCTTTGGCTTTGCAGGCAAACACATTAACCTCTAAGCCATCTCTCCAGCCCAGTTTTTTGTTTTTTTTTTTTTTAATCTTACTCTCATCAGCATTCAAGTGATGCTGGGACAAATATTGACAGCCACATTTCTGCTTTGCTCGTGGGCAGCCCGTTAGGTTCTGCCCATAGGAATGCCCAGAGGGAGGCAGGAAGGCTGGAGCAGGAAGCGGCAACCCTTTGCTTCTAGTTTCTAGAACGTCACCCAGCTTTGCCCTTCTGGGGCAGCAGTGGATGCGTCTAGACAAGGCTTCAGTCATCTTCAATTTAACAGTTCAAAATACAATTTTGGAATTTTTCTGTTTGGAAACAGGCTTTTCTTTTCCTCCCCCACCTCTTTAAAAAATTTTTTTAGCCAGATGTGGTGGCGCGTGCCTTTAATCCCAGGAGGCAGAGGTAGGAGGATCACCATGAGTTCAAGGCCACCCTGAGACTACATAGTGAATTCCAGGTCAGCCTGGACTAGAGTGAGACTCTACCTCGAAAAACAAAACAAAACAAAATTTAATTTAATTTGAGAGAGAGAGATGAACTGGCCCTTGCAAACAAACTACAGATTCATCGGCCACTTTGTGCATCTGGCTTTACAGGGGCACTGGGGAATCAAACCCAGGTCATCAGGTTTGGAAGAAGCACCTTTAACTGCTGAGCCATCTCTCCAGCCCCTCTTTTTTATTTTTCTTGAGACAAGGTCTCCCTATGTAGTCTTGGCAGGCCTGGAAGGCATTTGATGTGCAGAGTGGCCTTAAACTTGCATCCGTATTCCTGCTTCTGCCCTATGTGCTGGAATTGCAGCTGCCTTCTTGGTCTTAACTGATGTCACTCTTCATCCAGCTACAAAAGTTCCTGAATGATGGCACAACTCTTCTCCCCCCCCCCCTAAGGCCTCAGCAAGTCTAACCTGACTTTTATTCATCTTCACTTAAAGTGCATGTGGTGAAGAGTTACGAAAGCTCTTATTTTAATTGTGTGTGTGTGTGTGTGTGCGCGTGTGTGTTTTCGGTGCTCCCCTGCCCCTGTGTACATATGGAAGTCAGAGGACAATCACAGGGTATTTCTCCTCTCCTCCCACCTTCTTTTAAGACACTGCTGATGCTTTAAAAAAATATTTATGTATTTGAGAGAGAGTAAGACAGAAGAAGAGAGAGATTGAGAGAGAATAGACAGGCCAGGGCCGCAAGCCGCTGCAAATGAACGCCACTCTGTGCATCTGGCTTTACATGTGTCTTGGGGAATCAAACCTGGGTTGTTAGGTTTTGTAGGCAAGCACCTTAACCACTGAACCATCTCTTCAATCCTTTTTTTGTTTTGTTTCGTTTTTCCAAGGCAGGGTCTCACTCTGCCTCAGGCTGACCTGGAATTCACTGCAAAGTCTCAGGGTGGCCTCAAACTCATGGCGACCCTTCTACCTCTGCCTCCTGAGTGCTGGGATTAAAGATGTGTGCCACCACGCCCAGCTCCAATTCTTTAGAAAAAAAAAAAAAAGAATTTAGAGCAAAAGCAGGAGTGAGAGTGAGAACGACAGAGAGAGAGAGAGAAAGATAGATAGATAGATAGAGAGAGAGAACTGGTGTGCCAGGACCTCATCCACTGAAATTTAACTCCAGACTCTTGCGCCACCTAGTGTGCATGTGCCACCTCACGCTTGTGTCCTCTTTGTGTGCCTGGCTCACGTGGGGATTTGGAGAGAGATCGAGCATGGGTCCTTAGACTTTGCAGGTAAGTGCCTTAACCACTAAGCCATCTCTCCAGCCCATCCAGCCCTTTTAAATTTTATTAAAAAAAAAATTTTTTTTTTGTTTTTTTTTGAGGTAGGGTCTCACTCTAGCCCAGGCTGACCTGAAATTCACTATGCAGTCTCAGGGTGGCCTCAAACTCATGCCGATCCTCCTACCTCTGCCTCCCAAGGGCAGGGATCAAAGGTGTGTGCCACCACGCCCAGCTCCAACCTTGATTTATTTTTTACTAATTGAGCCTTAGAAGTAAAGTCTACCAATCCAGATGTTGATCCTCACACTCATATCCTAAAGAAGAGGGAAAGGAGGCCCAGAGAAGGGAGAACTTGCCCAAGATCATCAGCTGTCTAAAGCCATACTCACAAACCAGGTCTTGGGGCTTGGGGAGATAACTCAGCTGGTAACTGCTTGTCATGAAAGCACGCAGACCTGAGTTTGAATCCCAAGCACCCACATAGTGCTTGCCATGGTAGCCCACACCTATAATCCCAGCACTGGGTAGGCAGATGGTAGGATCCCTAAGGGCTTGCTGGCTAGCTAGTCTAGCTGAATTAGTGAGCTCTCCGGTTAGTAACAGACCCTATCTCAAAAGATAAGGTGAACAGTGATTGAAGAAAACACCTGACTGACGTTGATATCTGACCTCCACATGCACATGTGTATGTAATCATGTACACACAGGAACATGCATACACATATATGCATGCACAACACAACATACCTGAAAAAAAAAAGTCAGCGTCAACTGGGCGTGGTGGCACACGCCTTTAATCCCAGCACTCGGGAGGCAGAGGTAGGAGGATCGCCATGAGTTCGAGGCCACCCTGAGACTCCATAGTGAATTCCAGGTCAGCCTGGGCTAGAGTGAGACGCTACCTTGGAAAACAAACAAACAAACAAAAATCAGATTCAGTGATACTTCAGGCTCCTCACAGGGGTCAGAAGGTGGAAGAGAGGAGAGAGAGGAGTAGGAAAATTGACCAACGCTTTGCACAGTGGAAGGCTTCCCATCTGGTCTGCAGTGGGCAGGAGGCGAGGGCCAGGGCTCCAGGCCTCATGTCCAGGGCAAGTGAGCTTGGCCAGGCTGTCTCCTCGCCTGCCCGGCGAGAGACAAGACAAGACAATTCGCGGCTTCAGGAAATGCCAGTCACGAGTGGCACTCACATCCGCCCTGTCATGGCACATCACCACAGGGGTTTTCTCCCAGGAGGCAGAGGTGCAGCTCTGAGCGCAGCCAGGCATGAACCTCGGCCAGCATCGGCAACAGCGCTTCTCCATTTGCTTTCTGAATTATTTATCCCTCCTTTCCCCATCGCACCCTAGACCTTTGACAGTATTAAGGCTTTAAATAGGTCTGGACGTGGGCTTGGAAGGCTGCTTCCTCGTTCTCCCCTGCCAGACCGTCTCAAAGAGGACTCATCTCCGCACAGATTGATTTCCCCCCTGGCTGTGCCTCCTCGGTAATCGTAATCGGCTCAGCCCGGTTCTAACCGGGGAGCGGGGAGCGGCCCCAGCCCGGGGAAGGCAGAGGCCCAGCCCCAGACGGCGGGCCTGCCCCGGGGGCTCTCCTGTCGGCCACTTGCTGAATATTTCATAGCTTTGTGCAGCTAGCTGATGGCCGCCTCGGACCGAGAAGGCTCCCCAGCAGGGCATTCTGTTCGTCTCTCTTCTCCTAGGCTGGTGCCCAGCTCGTGGTCAGGCGGCGGCCTCATGGCTGTGCTGAGCCTCGGCCAGCTGTCACCCCTTCTCCTGCCCAGGCCTTTCTTCAGCCTCCCTGGGGAATCTTTTGTGCGGACTACCTGGATGACTCGAGAAGCCCCCCGAGGAACATCGCAGGGAGCAGGGGCAGTGGAAAGATTACGAAGCGCGGGCGGAGCTAGCAGGGAAGGATACCCAGAAGAGGACGTGCTCTTCCGGGTGGGGCTCAGGACAGAATCCTGACTGCGACTTTGCATCTCATTTGCATAAATCAATTTGTTTGGCGGCTGTGCAGCCTGGACAAGCTAGCAGTTCTACTCTCCTTTCTGCTTCTTGCCTGGCCTCTGGGGGGAGGAAAAAAAAAAGCAATTTGGTCCCAGGCAACTTCTAGATGAGGACATTCCTTTCCTTTACTTTCTCAGGCCATCCACTCGTTTTGCTTCATACAGCAAAAAGGTTTAAGCCGGGCGTGGTGATGCACGCCTTTAATTCCAGCACTTGGGAGGCAGAGGTAGGAGGATCGCTGTGAGTTCCAGGACAGCCTAGAACTACAGAGTGAATTCCAGGTCAGCCTGGGGCTAGAGTGAGACTCTACTTCAGGAAAGAAAAATAAATAATAATTAAAAGAGGTTTATTTAGCAAACAGATTTGGAGGCTGAGAGTTCAAGACTGGGTGGCTCTATCTACTTGGGCTCTGGTGAGGGCCTCCTAGCTGCATCATAACATGGTAGATAATACCTCGGAGGGAGGAGAAAGTGGGAAGGAAGGGAGGGAGAAATAAGGAGACAGAGAGTGGGGGAAGGGCTCTCATATGGCAAGACTAGAAAGGGGACAGGCTTGCTCTTTAATGACAACCATTTCTCCCATAGTCCCCTGAGAACTACTTTAATCTCCTCTGAAAGCAGCACCCCAAATTACTTAATGTCTTCCTACCTGGTCTACTGCTTAACATTACTACACGGGGGACCAAGCTTCCAACACTTGAACCCTCGGAGGAAAAAAAAAAATCACATCTGAGCTATATATAACACAGCCTTCCTGGCCCCTCAGAGTCTCTATTTCTTGTCTGCAGCCCACTCATGCTCTTGTCAGCCTCAGTTGGCATCGCTCAGCATGTCCAAGGATGTTGCTGACCATCATGTCCCTGTCCTTCCTTTTCCATCCTCCAAGCTGGAAGTGACACTATGGACGTGGGACATGACTGTCCCAGTTCATTGCCACCACTCAGCCTGGATGATTTTCCACGTGTCTGATTTGAATGTCCAGATGCAGTTAAAATCTGCACCCTTACCATATGACCCGGCTATAGCACTCCTAGGCATATATCCTAAGGACTCATCTCATTTCCTTAGAAGTACGTGCTCAACCATGTTTATTGCTGCTCAATTCATAATAGCTGGGAAATGGAACCAGCCTAGATGTCTCTCAACTGATGAGTGGATAATGAAGATATGGCACATTTATACAATGGAGTTTTACTCAGCGGTAAAGAAAAATGAAGTTATGAAATTTGCAGAAAAGTGGATGGATCTAGAAAGGATTATGCTAAGTGAGGTAACCCAGGCCCAGAAAGCCAAGCGCCACATGTTCTCCCTCATATGTGGATCTTAGCTACAGATGATTGGGCTTCTGTGCGAGAAGGAAAAAACTCAGTAGCAGAGGCCAGTAAGTTAAAAAAGAGATAGAAAGGGAAGAGAAAGAAAGGGAGGAGGGCTTTTATTAGGTTGGTATTGTATATATGTAAGTAGAAAGATTGAGATGGGGAGGGGATATGATGGAGAATGGAATTTCAAAGGGGAAAGTGGGGGGGGGGGTAATACCATGGGATATTTTTTATAATCATGGAAAATATTAATAAAAATTGAGAAAAAAAATTATTAAAAAAAAAAGATTTCAATGGTGACAGTCCCCACCAACTTGTCATCCAGCCACCTGGTGTGTGGATCAAAGAACTCTCTATGTTACATAGGATTCAACTTGATACTGTTGACACAGCCTACTCCATATCTGTCTGCTAGCCCACTGTCTGTCTGTTTGGACTTGGTCCTGTCCTTCCCTTCACCCCTGCAGCTCAGCTTGATTCTGAAGTCTGATTTGGCTAACACTTTATAGCCATTCTGTAACATGCATGCATACATGTATTTACTTATTGTGTGATTTGGAAGTTAATATTAATAATTAAGACTGGAATAAAGGAAGCTGTGCTTGTCTTGGCAAGGGCTATCAACAAAAGTAGAGGCATCTGGCAAGTTCTGCCACTGAAAGCACCATACTTCTGAATTTATTACTCAATAAAATTTGATATTCTGGGGGAAAAAAAAAATCTGCACCCTCCCTGTTTCCATCCCAGCAGGATTTTGGAGGCATGTCTCACATACAACATAGCTTCCTTACTTTTCTCGCAGATTCAGACTGACTTAAAAATTTGCTTGAGGTCACAAGATTGTGTCACAGTTGGAATCCTGGGACCCAGGCCCTCTCCCAGCACAGCCCACCACGCCATCCAAAGGGGGAAAAAGCCCATCCCTCTGCAAGACACGATCTTCCCCCACGTCCTCTGTGCCTGCGTCCGCGTCTCATACTGCCCATGAAGTCACTGAGGCTTGGGGGACCTGGGAGCTGGATGCAGCCTCCAGAGCCAGGGAGGGTTCTGGACTCCAGTTCTGCCAGAGGCTCCCACTGGCCTCCTTGTGTTCAGCTGAGAGTGGAGAGGGCGACTCCATCCCTCCAGGCTGTGGAAGTTGGGGTTTGGGAGTCTAAAACTCCACCTGCCCATCAGAAAGCCAAGACACATAGGTTATTGCACTGTGGGAATTCCAGGACCTGACTTCTCACCAAGGCTTGGCCACAGAGATAGCTGGGTACACCCATGCCTGTCACCCTGCACATCACACCAGGCATACGGAGAGGTGAGTCTTTTAGCCCTGGAGCTACAGGAAGGCGATTTTCTGCTTCTCAAATCCGCCGGAACCTTTTTTTTTTTTTAATTTATTTATTTATTTGAGAGAGAGAGAGAGAGAGAGAGAGAGAATGGGCATGCCAGGGCCTCCAGCCACTGCAAATGAACTTCAAACACATGTCCACTTTATGCATCTGGCTTACAAGGGTCTTGGGGAATCAAACCTAGGTCCTTGGGCTTTGCTAAGCACCTTAAGGGCTAAGCCATTTCTCCAGCCCCGCAGAACCCTTCCATAGCTCCTCCCAGCTAGGTAACTCTGATCTGACTTCAAACTGCAGTGTGGAGGTCACTTTCTTTGTGCCCCCCCCCCCGGAAGGAGACACTTCTGAGCCATCCAGCATCGCTGCTGATACTTTCTGCTGTTCTCCTCCCCAGGAGTGGGGGCTTACCCTTACACCCCACCCCCCATCTTCCTTTCCCAGTCTGGCACCTGCAGGCAGAGCCATCTCCCCAGCCCAGTTTTTTTTATTATTTTTATTTACTTTTTTTATTATTTATTTTTGAAGGGGGGCACGCCGGGCTTTGTAGTTAAGGTGTTTGCTTATAAAGCCAAAGGATCCTGGTGTGACTCTCCATGATCCATGTAAGCCAGATGCACAAGGGGGCACACGCATCTGGGGTTTGTTTGCAGTGGCTGGAGGCCCTGGCAAGCCCATTCTCTCCCTCTCTCTCTCTCAAATAAATAAATAAATATTTATAAACAAAAAAGCAAGCAAACTTTTTTAAAAAATAAAATAAATTTAAAAAAAAAGAAAGAAAAAGAAATGCCTGGCTGTCTCTCCTGAACACGATGTGCTAGGATCCTGTAAATAGTAGTTCAGTAAACTTTGCTCTGACTACTGGAGGAAGGGTGAGCATCGTCTCCAGCGGGATGTGACCACAGCCTCTGTAAAGGTCGGGGGCTGGCACCCAGGAACTAGGCCGTGTGGCCCCCTACGTCCATGTGGTCACTGCGTTTGGTGCCTGGTGAGGCTGGCGGGCCAGGTGCCTGGTGTGGTAGGACAGCGCCATCTACCTGTGGCTGGAGTCAGAGCAGCAGCAGAGACCCAGAGCAGGCTGGGTCAGAGAAGCAGCATCCGGAGAGCCCCTGGGCACTGGCCAATTCCTCGGCAGAACAGCATCCTTTCTTGCCATACAGTGAGCGGCACAAACTCAGTGACTTGGTCCCCAGCCCACACACCCAGGCCCCATGGCTGTACCAGGCGTTGTGGTGGCCTTCTGAAGTATCCTCCACTTCGTGGGTAGGAAATGTGGATCCGTTAGTGTGTATCCCTTCGGCTGCATTTCCGCCTTGCTCCCAAGGCTTGAATCTGTGTTCCCTGCCGGCAGTCTCTGGAGCAAAGTGAGATGAAGGTGAGCCTTCAGGACATTCCTTAAGGATGGTCACCAGACACTCCCTGGGAAAAGGGAAAGGCCAAGTTGAACTGCAGTGCAGACCCCAGCCCCAGGTGCCCCACGGGGAGCTCGAGTGCTAGAATGATCGGCTGATCTGTCATTGGACGCAGGCTGGCCTGGGCAGGGCTTGTGACCTAGGGCGGGTCTGGAGGGGCTGGAAGCAATCCCTGCGGCTGGGAAATGTGTCCTGCCTTCCTGGAGGCCGAGGCTGGCGCACACCATAGTCTCTGGCACTGTGACAGTTGAGTCAAGTGAGCCAGGGCACCCTGTTCTGGGTTTCCTTTGTCTGTGGTATGCGTGCATATACATGTTTGTGGGGTCACGTGTGTGCTGGTGCTCCTGAACACTTGAGTGCTTGCATGTAGAGGAAAGAGGCATCTAATTTCTACTGCTCCTCCGCCTTACTTTCTGAGACACGCTCTCTCATTGCACCCGGAGCCACTGGGCTGGACAAGCTAGCCATCAAGCCCATGGTTCTCCCGTCCCTGCCTTTCCCAAATCCCCCAAAATTCATGTTGGTACTGAGAATTCCAACTCAGTACTCATGCTTGCACGACAAGCACTTTATCCACTGAGCCATCTACCTAACCCTGACCTCTAGCTCAGGAATTCACTATGTAGTCTCAGGGTAGCCTTGAACTCATGGTGATCTTCCTACCTCTGCCTCCCGAGTGCTGGGATTAATGACATGAGCTACCATGCTCGGTTTGTCCTCATTTTTTTAAAAATAATTTTATTTATTTATTTGAGAGAGAGAAATAGAGAGAAGGAAAGAGAAAAAGAGAACGAGTGCACCAGGGCCTCTAGCCACTGCAAACAAACTTCAGATGCATGTGCCACCTTGTGCTTATGTGGGTCCTGGGGAATCAAACTTGGTTCCTTAGGCTTTGCAGGCAAGTGCCTTAACCACTAAGCAATCTCTCCAGTATTTTTAAAATTAATTAATTGTAAGCAAAGAGAAAGAGAGAGAGAGAGAAGAGAGAGACAGAGAGAATGGGTACACCAGGGCCTCCAACCACTGCAAATGAACTCCAGATGCCTGTGCTATTATGTGTATCTGGCTTTACGTAGGTCAGGACTTGAACCCTGGACTTTTTAGGCTTTGCAGACAAGCGTCTTAACCACTGAGCAATCTCCCCAGGCCCATCTTCAGTTTTCAAATCTCTTCACTTGAAGAGCTGCCTAAGGGGAGATGTCCTGGATCCACATTATACCTTCCTCCTCTCTGTGCCCCTGAGAGACATTGCAGAAACAGAAGACCAGAAGCCTTTGCTTTAATCGCCAGTGATCAGGTCTGCGCAAACCCGGCTCGTTCTTACTCCCACCATGCATGGGTCTTGATTAAAATTTAAACTCAGCCGGGTGTGGTGGCACACGCCTTTAATCCCAGCACTCGGGAGGCGGAGGTAGGAGGATCGCCGTGAGTTCGAGGCCACCCTGAGACTCCATAGTGAATTCCAAGTCAGCCTGGGCTAGAGTGAGACCCTACCTCAAAAAACAAAAAAACAAAAAACAAAAAACCAAAAAAAATTAAACTCATGTTTCCCTTTCTCCTTTTCAAAATTTCCGTAGTAGGTAATTAGCTTTTCCTTTCTGTGGAAAAGCAATTAATGAATGCTCGGCTCATGATGATGGAGATCGTAGCCCTGCAGTTTGCTTGTTTTTGGTTTCTTGCATTTCTGACTGCTTTTCAGAAGAGCTGCCTCAGTGGGGGTGGAGCAGGGAACGCAAAGATGGCACAGTGGTCCCACAGGCTTCTCCGCTAGGACTGTGGTCATGTCCTTGCAGCTTGAAACTTCCTAACTGTAAGGTAGAAATGTTCTCTTGGAGTCACGGAGGCCACCAGGTACAGTGACAGCTCTCTAAGTGACTTCTTCAGAGGGCAGCCAGATACTTGTCCAGGCACGAATGCCAAGCTGGCTGGGATTCGGGGGCAGGGGCCCTCCCCCTGCCAGCTCTTCTACCTCTCAGTCCAACTTGTCTGTTAGGTTCTGGGTCCTGCCCCCAACCACCACCGTGACCACGCATGCTTCAGGAGAGGATGCCACTGACCAGGATTTGGTACAACTTGCACAAGTAGAAATCAGTGCAAGCACTTTAGAAGACAATTTGACCTCTTGGAAATTGGAATGACTGCATACTGTGAGATCCAGCCTTGTACATACAGATAAATGTGGGGAAAGATGCACATATTTGCCAGGAGATGTGGACTAACAGTACTGAGTGGCACCGTTCAATTGGCAAAAGAGAGGAAATGACCCACATACCTGTGCACAAAGGAGAGGATGAGTAAAGAACACAAGTGACCCAGAAATAATGTCAGGAAAAGTGGGGCTGGGGAGATGGCTCAGAAGGTAACACACTTACCACACAAGCATAATGACCTGAGTTCAGATCATTAGTCCCCAAGTAAAATGATGGGTGTAGTGGTGTAATCCAAGCTCTGGAGAGGCAGAGACAGGAGGGTTCCTGAGGCTTACTGGCTGCCTAGTCTAGTTGAACCATGAGCTGTTAGTTTAGCCAGAGAGACCCTGTCTCAAAGAATAAGGTGGAGCAGGATGGAGAACAACACCTCACATTGACCTCCGGCCTCCACACTCACAAGCACCCAGCTGAAACACACACACACACACACACACACACACACGAAAGGCAGGCAGCAGTGGCTCTTTCCAGAGCACGAGAATAGAAGGGAACAGTTTTCTAGAACTGTGGAGCTTGGAGGAGGAGAACTAAGGAAGTAAGGTGCAGATCTCAGAGGAGTAGATAACTGCTGACTACATAGAGCCATGAAACTAGCCGGGCATGGTGGCGCACGCCTTTAATCCCAGCACTCGGAAGGCAGAGGTAGGAGGAGAGCCATGAGTTCGAGGCCACCCTGAGACTACATAGTGAATTCCAGGTCAGCCTAGGTTAGAGTGAGACCCTACCTCGAAAAAAAAAAAAAGTGAAACTAAACAAAGGCATCATTTAGTCATAGTACCTATGTGGGGAAGTTTAAAAACATAAAATTCAAGGTGGTGATTTGTGTGGTTAAGAAAACAGACATTACTAAGTGAGTTTCTATTTTATTTGAGGCAGGGTCAGCCTGAGCCTTGAACTCATAGTAATTCTCCTAGTTCAGCCTCTTGAGTTCTGGGATTACAGACATGAGTTCTCCAAGCCCAGTGTATGAGCTTCTAATTATGTGAATGATGAGTCCATGGGTTGATCACATTGTATTTTATAATTAATCTTGTCATTTTTTTTAAAGATTTTATTTTTATTTATTTATTTGAGACACAGAGAGAGAGAGAAAGAGAGAGAGGGAGAGAGAGAGGGAGGGAGGGAATGGGCACGCCAGGGCCTCTAGCCACTGCAAACAATCTCCAGACGCATGTGCCGCCATATGCATCTGGCTTACGTGGGACCTGGAGAATCGAACCTGGGTCCTTAGGCTTCACAGCCATGTGCCTTAACCGCTAAGCCATCTCTCCAGCCCCATTTTTTTTTTTTTTTTTTGACGTAGGGTCTCACTCTAGCCCAGGTTGACCTGGAATTCACTAGGTAGTCTCAGGATGGCCCCGAACTCACAGTGATCCTCCTACCTCGGCCTCCCCAGTGCTGGGATTAAAGGTGTGCGCCACCATGCCGGGCTTTGAAATTTTGATACAGGGTCTTACTCTAGCTACCGCTGACCTGGATCTCACTATGTAACATGAGATGATCTCAAACTTGATGCAGTTCTCCTGCTCCATGCTCTTCAGAGCTGGGATTACATGAGCCATCACACCCAGCTATAACTAACGTTTCAAAAGTAGTTTTGTGAGGCTAGAGAGATGGCTCAGTAGATAAAACGCTCATCGCTCAAGCCAGAGTACTTGAGTTTAATTCCCCAGACCCCATGTTTAAAAAAAACCCAAAAGTCCACTATGGACTTCTGTAATCCTGACTGCTGATGGTGAGGTGGGACAGGGGAGGCAGGAGAAATTTCCCAGAAGCCCATGGTGAGCAAAGCAAAGAGCAACAGCTGAGCGAGAATTTAGAGAGAGAAATTCTCACTCAAAACGAGGGGGAAAGGGAAGGAGCGACCTTGAAGTTGTCCATTGACCTCTACACAAGAGCCATGGCATGCGTGCGCACACACCCACACCCACCCACAATAATTTTATAATAGCTCGTCTCTAAATGGTCCCTGGCTCCTGGAATTTATAATCCCTCTCCTATTCTACAAGGGTTGATCTATGTGATCCATAGAATATACTAGATGTGTAGTATGCCATCTCCAAGGTTAGGGTTTTTAAAAAAATATAAAAATTAAATATATATATATATATATATATATATATATATATATATATATATAATTTATTTATTTGAGATGGGGGGCAGATAGAAAGAACAGGTGCTCAAGGCCTCTAGCCACTGCAAACGAACTCCAAATGCATGTGCTACTTTGTGAATCTGGCTTCATGTGGGCACTGGGGAATCGAACCCAAGTCCATTGGCTAAGCCATCTCCCCAGGCCCAGGGTTCAGTTTGACGTGCCGCGTTCTGGCAGCTTTATGGGGAGGCTCCAGTGGTGCGGAGCTGAGGGCTGCTGCCGCCCTTGGCCTTCAGAGGACTGCAGTGCTGATCCACATCCTCGCTGCGACTTCCTGAGCCCCAGAGTGGCAGCCATAAGCGTTTCTGGGGTGGGTCCTGGCTCATGACAACTAGGTGAAAAGACCGATGTCGCCGCTCTGTGCTGCTGCATGGCGGGGGGGGCGGTATAGCTTGGGATATAAGTACTATATAACTTTGGATGCGCATAGCATGCTGACTTTTACAGTGTAAGAAAATACTCAGACACAATAGGAAAGAGGGAATGTGGGTTGGGGGGAAGGCCCGTTGGCATCTGGTAGAGGCAGTTCTGGAAGATGGGAGAAGCGGGTCCTGGAAGAGCTGAGGAGGGGAGGGGAGGGGAGGGGAGGGGAGGGGAGCGGAGCGGAGCGGAGCGGAGCCTGGCGGCCAGGCTGCAGTGTGGCTCTGGCCCACACGAGGGCGCCTTACGCCGCCGTATCGGGGTATGGTGGCAGGATGGCCTGAGGACAGAGGCACAGTGGGAAGGGACTGTCCTGTGTTCCCAGGACCGGCCCTTCTCTCCAGGCTTCTTGTAAAATCTCTGTGGAGTCCCTTCAGCCACTACAAACAACTGGCTTTTGGGTCTTGAGGAATTCCTGTGTCTGCAGGTCAGAGTTCTCTGTCTTGGGGGTACTTCGCGTTTTGGTTAGACGTGCTGTATACAGCTTTGTGCTGAGAGTAGAATGCTGGGCCAGGCACCCCGAAAGTTCCTTTCTGTTGTGCATGGCGAGGGCTTCCTTGTTGCGCCCTGATAGTGCTCAGAGGAGGAAGAGGGTGAGATGCAGAGTAATTGTCAACTGCTCTTCCTCCCTCCCCACCCTCAACTGCCCAGCAGTAGACTTGGGGTCTTCCTCTAGGTGTGACCGGGTTGTGGAGGATTCGTAATGTTGAAGGAGTTGAGCTGCATAAGCGGCACTGTGGAACCAGGGCACTTGATCCTGCGTGACACTGGAAGGGCAGCGGAGGCTCTGTTTGGTCTTTTGTCTCTTGCTCTGCCTGCTGCTCCAAGATATTCATACAAAGCAGAACCTTTTTCAAAGAAAGCCACAACATCTTGGGAGGTCATTCTCTTTCTTCTTCTTCTTCTTTTTTTTTTTTTTTAATTCTTTTTGTTTATTTATTTATTTGAGAGCGACAGAGAGAAGGAGGCAGAGAGAGTGAGAGAGAGAATGGGCGCGCCAGAGCTTCCAGCCTCTGCAAACGAACTCCAGATGCGTGCGCCCCCTTGTGCATCTGGCTAACGTGGGTCCTGGGGAATTGAGCTTCGAACCGGGGTCCTTAGGCTTCACAGGCAAGTGCTTAACCGCTAAGCCATCTCTCCAGCCCTCTTTCTTTTTGCTTCCCCCATGAAGGCCTCAGTCCATAGGTGTTCTGCCCATCCCCCAGAGAAGGAAGACTATGCAGCAAAGCTGAGAAGAGTCTGCACAGATCCCTAGTCTTTTACATTAGATCATAACTTTTTTAAAATATTTTACTTTTAAAAAAATATATTTTATATTTATTTATGAGACAGAGAGAGAGAGAGAGAGAGAGAGAGAGAGCATGTCAGGGCCTCCAGCCACTGCAAATGAACTCCAGATACATGCTCCCCCTTGTGCATCTGGCTTACATGGGTCCTGGGGAATCAAACCGGGGTCCTTTGGCTTTGCAGGCAAATGCCTGAACAACTAAGCCATCTCTCCAGCCCCTAAAATATTTTACTTTTAAAATTTTATTTATTTGAGAGAAAGAGGCACACACACACACACACACACACACACACATAGAGACGGGGGAGGTGGGGAGGATGGGCACTCCAGGGCCTTCAGCTACTGCAAACAAACACCAGCCACATTCACCACCTTGTGCATCTGGTTTACGTGAGTCCTGGGGAATTGAACCTGGGTCCTTTGGCTTTGCAGAACCTCCAGACCAGAGGAAGAAGGGATTTAGTTGAAGCTTACAGATCAAGGGGAAGTTCCACAATGGCAGAAGAAGCTGGTCCCCTTTCACAGGTCCACGCAGAGAGAAAGACGGCCACCAGCACCGTAAGCAAGCACACTCCAGGAAACCCAGGCAGAGCTCCAGCACTTACGTATCTGAGGCTGGAATTCAGATCTGTCCCCCACACCTTAGGGCTGGATCCTAGGATTCGCCCACAGTGACACCAAGTTATGAGCTTGAATAAAACTCCTGAATCTATTGAGGGACATCATTGAAGCTATCACACCATCTTTCACTGAACATACAGCTTCCTCCTTGACCTCTGGTCTTCATTTCTGAAGGCTGCTGGGGTTACATGCTATTCCATTAGACACGCCTGGCCTTTCTGCTTGTTAACCTGTCTTTTGTAATGAATGTCAGCTGTAACTAATGACGGCTCAGGGAAGTTTGCCTCCTTTTGGCCTCTGCAGAAGCAGGGCTTTCTGTGAACTCTGTGCAGGGTCAGAGAGCCCGTGGCAGGCAGGTTTTGCTGTTTAGCCTCCTGGGACCCTGCACAAAGCTGGCACGAGGTACACATGCAACAGTCGGGACAGGAATAGGCACTGTAGCCCACATTTACTCAGTACATGTGGTTGCGAGGGAGAACCCCTGCCTTCTGGGAATTATATAACCAAGAAACTTAGAAACTGTATGGTTGACTTGAAGACTGAGAAACTTCATGGACGATGGGGGACAGGTCGGTCCTCTGGGAGTTCATCCAAAAACATTGTGGTTGGTCAGGGCAATTAATCACTGCTTCTGTGATCAGCCTGCCCTGTTCCGTTCCCTCCTCACCACAAAAGAGCTCCTTGTTGCTACTAACTTTTCAGTAGACAATCAATTTAGGACAGCTCCAATTATAGGTTGAGACAGCCCCAACATACTTAAACCTCCTGAATCCAGCCCTCATTTGAGTTTCCAACTTTTGGGGGCTCCCACCCAATATTCCCGATTGTGGTCAAGCCTGCCTGGTTACTCCTGTCTGTGCAGGAAAGCTTGTTGCCAATGTCCGCTCTTTCTCTCTCTCTCTCTCCTGCCAGCCTTTTCAGTGTCTGCCTGGCTTGGCTTTGTGTTTCTCTAAGTAAGAATGTGGTTCAACAGAGCAGAGCTGCTCCCCCCCTTCAGCCATCATGGCCCACATGGGGAGAGCTGAAGACACCAAAGGGCACTACCAGTACCGGCAGTGACCTTACAGTATCGCTCCCCCCATACACACAAGGCTCAGCTGTGGTAGAATCCCCATGACCAGTCCCTGTGCTGCCACTGACCTCGTAAGGAGGAAGTCATCTTCTCTGTCTCCCCTTTCCACCCTCTCCAGGAGCAATGCAACCTGAACTTCATGTGTCCTCTGGGGACAGCTCCAGCGACCACCCCTGAGAGTAGAGGCCAGTCAAGACTTATACATACACCTGCCTTTTGCCAGGAAGTGAGACCAGAGACAGCCAGTGATGCCTCTGGTGCACAGTTCTAAATGACAAAGGTTGCCAGGCTCTAGCGGTTGCTTCTTCTTCTTTTTTTTTTTTTCAAAATGACTATTTTTTTTTTGTTCATTTTTATTTATTTGAGAGTGATAGAGAGAGAAAGAGGCAGATAGAGAGAGAGAGAGAGAGAGAGAGAGAATGGGCGCGCCAGGGCTTCCAGCCACTGCAAACGAACTCCAGATGCGTGCGCCCCCTTGTGCATCTGGCTAACGTGGGACCTGGAGAATCAAGCCTCGAACCGGGGTCCTTAGGCTTCACAGGCAAGCACTTAACTGCTAAGCCATCTCTCCAGCCCTCTTTTCTTTTCTTTTTTTTTTTTTTTAACTCCTGGAATAATCTCCCTCCCCAAACACCCTCTTTCTCTGTCTTACGGGTCATGCTGAATGGGCAAAAGAATGCAGACTAGACCCCCCCCCCCCATTATCTTTGCCTTACTCTGTGAGGGGAATGTTCATCTCCACCTGAGCAGCCACCCTCTTTTTCAAAGTCCCATGACTTGGTGTAGTAGAGACCCCTGTGGTAACTTGGGTGTATGTCCCCCATACACTCAAGTATTTTATTAAACCTTGCTATCTGGGACTTCAGTTGCCTGACTGGAGGAGGTATCACTGGGAGTGGACCCTGAGGTCCAGCCCCAAGGTGTATTTGGGGGTGGGTCTGGATCCCAGCCCCAAAGGCTTGCAGGGAGGTCTGAGCTCTGGGGGTCTTGCTTACTGCAGGTTTGTGCTTATTGCTTTTTAATGTTTACTGGCTGCTTTTTTTTTTTTTGTTTTTTTTTGAGGTAGGGTCTCACTCTAGCCCAGGCTGACCTGGAAATCACTATGTAGTCTCAGGGTGGCCTCGAACTCACGGTGATCCTCCTACCACTGCCTCCCGAGTGCTGGGATTAAAGGCAGGCACCATCATGCCCAGCTTTGTTTTGCTTTTTTTTTTGTTTTTTTTTTTCTCTGCTTGGATGTATGGAAGCAGCTTCTTCTGCCATTGACAGAACTTCTCCCTGGCTCTGCAAGGCTGACATAAACTCCTTCCTCCCATAAACTGTGCCTGGTTTGGATGTTCATCCGAGCATCATGAAGCGGTCTACAACACTCCCCCGTGTCCTGAGATGGCCTCTATGTTTCAAGTCATATTAGAAGGCTCCCAACCTAAATTCCTGAGACAACATGAATTAACCTCAAGTCTTAACACTAACAGCTGCTAAGTACAAATAATGTTGGAATATCTTTTTCATTTTTTAAATATTTTATTTTATTATTTATATCTCTATCATTCATTTATCTCTATAATTGTTAGAGAGAGAGGGAAAAAAAGAGGCAGATAGAGAATGGGTGCACCAGGGCCTCTAACTACTGCAAACAAACTCCAGATGCATGTGCCACCTTGTGCATCTGGCTTTTTGTGGGCACTGATAATTGAACCTAGGTCCTTAGGCTTTTCAGGAAAGTACCTTAACCACTAAGCCATCTCTTCAGCCCAGTGTTAGTATATCTGGTCTAAGCTCCATCTAACAGTCATGGGTAACAGAAATGAAGCACATCAGATTGATTGCTATAGATATCTCTATCAGGATTAAGGTTGTGTCTAGTCCAGTTTAGACAAAAATGATGGATTTTGAGGTGATGTTAAGCTACCTAAGAACTGGTTTCTGGGTTTTCAGCTTTAAAACATAAAGTGTTCATGCTTGCTACAACCGCAGACAGATGTTCTTGAGTGTGCCAAAGTTCAACTCTACTTTTTTTTAAATTTTGAATTTTTTTATTTTAGAGAGAGAGATAGAACTGATATGTCAGAGCCTCAGCCACTGCTATTGAACTCCAGACACTTGCGCCACCTAGTGGGCATGTGAGACCTTGCACTTACCTCACCTTTGTGCATCTGGTTTACAGGGGATCTGGAGAGTCAAACATGGGTCCTTAGAAGTCACAGGCAAATACCTTAACCAATAACCCATCTCTCCAGCCCCAACTCTGCTTTTTAACTGCTTTACAGACTCAGTTGACCATTTCTGTCTCTCCTAGTCAGATGTTTTTATGTTTAAAGACTATAGTTAAAAAGTTGACATGAGGCCAGGCGTGGTGGCACACACCTTTAATCCCAGCACTCCAGAGGCAGAGGTAGGAGGATTGCTGTGAGTTCAAGGCCACCCTGAGAATACATAGTGAATTTCAGGTCAGCCTGGTCTAGAGTGAGACTCTACCTCATAAAAACAAAACAAAACAAAACAAAACAACAAAAAAAAAGTTGGCATGCAGGCTGAAGACATGGCTGTGCAGTTAACAGTAGTTAAGGCACTTGCCTGCAAAGCCTAAGATTCCAGGTTCAGTTCCCCAGGACCCACGTAAAGCCAGATGCACAAGGTACATGTGCGTCTGGAGTTTGTTTACAGTGGCTAGAGGCTCTGGCGTGCCCATTGTCTGTCTGCTTCTTCCTCCCTGTGTCTCTTCCTTCCCTCCCTCTCTCCCTCAGATAAATAATAAGCATCTAAATTTTTTTTTTAAAAGGTTGACATGCTAAGAGGCTTGGCTCTCTCTTCTTCCAAGTTTTCCTTGTTCTTATAATTGGTAGATTGTCATGTGGTGCTTAAAGCTGCTGCAATCTGGAGCCGGGCGTGGTGGTGCACGCCTTTGATGCCAGCACTCAGGGAGGCAGAGGTAGGAGAATTGCCATGAGTTTGAGGCCACCCTGAGACTACATAGTGAATTCTAGGTCAGCCTGGGCTAGAGTGAGACCCAACCTCAAAAAACTAAGAAAAAAGACAAAAAGATGTTGCAATTTGGCTGTAAGTTCAGGGAAGAGCTTCCTTGCCTCAGACCCAAGCAGATGTAAACTAATTCGTGTTTCCTGATGCCCCTCACTGATGAGATGGGTGATGGGGAAAGAAGGAAACAAACAGCACAAGGACAGTAGTAATCTATATTCTCTCTCTCGCTTCTGGTCAACTAAGCCACCTCTGCCAGATAGGAGTCTTGCTAAGTAGAGGATTGGAGTAGGTGAACTGAGTCTTGAGGCATTTGGCCAAGTTACAAGTGCCTTAAGATACATAAGACCATCATCAGGCTTGCCTAGTGCTTATACCAGTCTAAGAACAGGTAACGTTATAGAGCCCTTCCTGAAAAAACAAAAACAAAACAAACAAACAAAAAGTCAAATGAAGGATGGAGAGATGGCTTAGCGGTTAAGGTGCTTGCCTGCAAAGCCAAGGGACCCAGGTTTGATTCCCTAGGACCCATGTAAGCCAGATGCACAGGGTGGCACATGCATCTGGAGTTAATTTCCAGCAGCTGGAGGCCCTGGCCTGCCCATTCTCTCTCTATCTGCCCCACCCCTCTCTCTCTCCTTTCCTTCCTCTTTCAAATAAATATTTTATTTTTATTTACTTATTTATTTGACAGAGAAAGAGGGAGAGAGTGTGAGAGAATGGGCGCGCCAGAGCCTCCAGTCACTGCAAATGAACTCTAGACAGCATGTGCCCCCTTGTGCACCTGGCTAACGTGGGTCCTGGGAATCAAACCTGGGTCCTTTGGCTTTGCAGGCAAACACCTTAACCACTAAGCCATCCCTTCAGCCCCTCAATAAATAAATAAAAATAAAATATTAAAAAAATTTGGGCTGCCGAGGAGGAGGAAGATGGCAGCAGAGATGAAGTATTTTCAAAAGAAATAATTCCAGCACAAGGGTGATGGAGAAAGATACTGAGGACACTCAACCCCTACTAGACCAGGCATCTAGATGCTCCTAAGTGCCTATCACTGAAGTAGACTTAAAATGCTCCCAGCATGGCTCAGGGAACTTTGCAGGGAGAGGGGGCGGAAACATTGTTAGAGCCACAAGTTGGGACATTTTACGCAGAGACATTGCCTTTCCCCAATAACTGACTGCTGCCCCCATAATGCATGACCCACAATCCCCATGGGGTTGACCTGCATCCCCAGTGAGGAGGGCCTCTTCAGAAAAGGGGGAGAAGGGAAAGGATGGTACCAACATGTGGTGTTTGCACACAAAATATGTCCATATCTAATAATCAAAATAGAAATAAATAAATAAATAAAAAGAAATAATTCCAGATGGATGGATGAAATTTTAAAACAAGAGGAACTTTCAAACCTAGATTGTTCCAAATACTGACCAGTTTGCAAACAGTGATGACAAAGAAGATCAAGTTCTAAAGTTGCCCTGCGGCAGTGAGGGTGCTGTCTGTCCCCAGAAGATGGAAAAGCAGATTCTGTGGGAGCTGCTCAGGACTTTTGCCAATGAGTAGCCCAGCAGCAGAAGAGGTGCACATGCTAGGTGGTTCACTTCATTCAAATGGTTTCCCTGGTCCCGATGTAGCCCTGAAGTTCGGTCCCGTGGACAGCACATCAGGTTTTCTTCCCTGGCAGGTCAGAGTGAGCCTGTCTCTGCGCCTTCCCACCCTAAATATCATCTGTGAGCACGTTTTCTCTGCCCTTCGTCTGTACGCAGCCTGTGGACAGCGTCTGGGAAAGTAGTGATTCCTGCTTGCATAATCTGATTTCAGGCTTTTAGAGAAAAGGATCCAAGTGACTCTGATGTTTACAAAGTACCTATAAAACCCAGTATACATCTAGTTCATATTCCTCATAATTTATTGACAAACTAAAATAAGTGTCTTACCTGAGAGAGAGAGAGAGAGAGAGAGAATGTGTGTGTACCACGTGCATGTAAGTATGGGTATACTCAAAATCAGGGGAACTACTGGAGAATGAGGTACGTAGACCTACAACTATGAGCAATTGGTGGCAATGTTTTAGGAGCTGAGATCTCAGAGTTAAAGGTTTCAGACCCTGCTACTTCCCTGTTTTGTGGGGAGTGGAGGGAGTAATTAGACTTGTTTCGGTTGCAGGGGTTAATTTTTTTTTCTTTTAAAAAAATATTTTATTTATTTATTAATTTGACAGAGAAAGAGGGAGAGAGAGAGAGAGACAGAGGGCACGCCATGGCATCTAGCCACTGCCAACGAACTCCAGACACATGCGTCCCCTTGTGCATCTGGCTAACGTGGGTCCTGGGTAATCGAGCCTCCAACCTGGGTCCTTTGGCTTTGCAGGCAAATGCCTTAACTGCTCCAGTCCCAGGGGTTAATTTCTGTTCAGTGTTTCATAGTTACCAAACTTGTAATTTGTGAGGATATATTGACTTAAGTGGAAATATTCTGATTTCAAGTGGGCTTCAGAGGAGTGAAGACCTGTGGGTCATATGTGAAAAGCTTGCTCACTTTCAGAGCAGAGGGAACATCTCTCTTTGGATATCCATCCATTTTCATTTCTTCATTAGAGTCAGAGTGCTGTAGTATCTTGTTCTGGGGCGTGAAGATCATTTACAAAGGAAACTTTACAACACTTCAGTAAATACTGAATTAGGCAGTCAATAAAGAAAAGAAAAGAAAAAAGTGTATGGACTCTTAAAAGTAAAGGTGGAAATTTTCCTTAAAAAGGAGGCTTTTGATTCTCTTGTGTCAGAGTTGTATGTTTAGTATGTTGTATGATACTTAGAATTGGTTCAAAAAACATTTCTGTCAGAGCCACATGTTGGGTCATGATATGCAGAGACATTTCTCCTACCCATAACTGTGGGCTAACTCCACAATATATGACCCATATACCTCAACAAGGAGGGGTCAGGGGGAGAGGGTAGTACATGGATGAGCCTAACAATGGTACCAACTTGACTGTATTCACTGAGTACGAAACTAATTAGTAAAAAAATAATAATAATAATAATAAATTAAAAAATTAAAAAATAATTAAAAAATTAAAAATGTCCATGTTTCTACCACAAAAAAAACCCATTTCTGATCACTTTTTATTTAAAGTGAACATTTGAGGGAAGTTACTAAGGCAGCTCTTTTCCTCAAAAGAAACCTGTTTTTTAGAGTAATACTGAGATTCTTATTCAGTAAATCCCAGGGGTAACTTTGCATAAAAGATTAAGTAGAATTGAAGCCTGTGTAGAGAATAAAATATTACCAAAGTATAAAAAACTTAAATTGTCATGTTCTTTTTTTGTTTTTGTTTTTCGAGGTAGGATCTTGCTCTAGCCCAAGCTGACCTTGAACTCACAGTGATCCTCCTACCTCTGCCTCCCAAGTACTGGGATTAAAGGCACGCACCACCATGCTCAGCTTAAATTTTCATGTTCTGAGCCGGGCGTGGTGGCGCACGCCTTTAATCCCAGCACTCGGGAGGCAGAGGTAGGAGGATCGCCGTGAGTTCGAGGCCACCCTGAGACTCCATAGTGAATTCCAGGTCAGCCTGGGCTAGAGTGAAACCCTACCTCGAAAAACCAAAAAAAAAAAAAAAAAAAAAAAAAAAAAATTTCATGTTCTTTTATGATAAAGAACAGCACTGGTTTTGTTATTTTAAGTATATGTGATTTCTCAATAGGTGTTCAATATTCTTCCCACACACTGATCCTTGAACAGAAATCATTCTTTATATTTGATGGATAGCTTTTAGAAAACTCTTATCAACAAGTGTACAATAGTTATGTACATTTAAGATATAGTAATTTAAATACTGGGTCTCCATCTGAAAAAATAGCCAAGAAAATTGTGTTTGGAAGGTATAAAATATGGTCTGGAATTGCTTGTCAAATTTTAAAATGATGCCAGGCGTGGTGGCGCACGCCTTTAATTCCAGCACTCGGGAGGCAGAGGTAGGAGGATCTCCGTGAGTTTGAGACCACCCTGAGACTCCATAGTGAATTCCAGGTCAGCCTGGGCTACAGTGAGACTCTATCTCAAACAAACAGACAAAATAAAAAAAAAAAACAGGAAATTTTAAAATGATGAGTAAATGTTTCAACTTTGGATTATAAAACCCCATTTATGATTTTTTTAAATATACTTGAATAAAAATGATTAAATTAAAAATTTTTAAATCAAATGGCTAACTTTCTGTAAAGAGGAGAAATCTCCAAAGCGTCTGGGATACAAAAGACAGAAATTCCACCAGAGGCTTGAACCCATCTTAAAACATCAGTAGGTCCCAGGCAATGGGTCCCAGGCTTCTTCAGGCCAGAGACAGGAGAGAATCCTGGTCTGGGAGACTGGAGCAGAAGCCGGCCAGGCCGTGGATGAACACAGAGTCCAACACCTGGAGCCCCTCACTCTGAGACACACACGGACTGGACGGTGCTGAGCGTCGACTGCTAATTCGCAGGAAGTCCTTCTCTGGACCCTCCCTGGTCTGGGAGGTGCCCACCCCCACTGGGACAGATCAGGTACATCTCGAGCCTGGACTCCTCTATTGCCTCTTCCTGCATCTCCTTTCAGATGGTACACTTTACGTCCAAGATACCTCCAAAGACACCACTAGGCTTTAGTTCACACTCAGATGGTCTGACTCCATCTACCTGGATCCCCTTGGTCACCCCCTAAGGCCTGGAAGTGTGTACTGATGGGAACCCTAAAGAGGCTGATCACTTGCCACTTCCTTTTTTTAAAAAAAATTTTCGGGCTGGAGAGATGGCTTAGCGGTTAAGTGCTTGCCTGTGAAGCCTAAGGACCCTGGTTCGAGGCTCAACTCTCCAGGACCCACGTTAGCCAGATGCACAAGGGGGCGCACGCATCTGGAGTTCGTTAGCAGTGGCTGGAGGCCCTGGCGCGCCCATTCTCTCTGTGTCTCTCTCTCTGCCTCTTTCTCGCTCTGTCTGTCGCTCTCAAATAAATAAATAAAAAAAAAAATTTTCTTTCTTTATTTATTTGAGAGAGACAGGGAGGAAGAGGCAAAAAGAAAAACAGAATGGGTGCACCAGGGACTCCAGCCACTGCAAACCATAAACTCCAGATGCATGCACCCCCTTGTGCATTTGGCTTATGTGGGTCCTGGGGACTTGAACCGGGGTCCTTAGGCTTCACAGGTAAATGCCGTAACTGCTAAGCCATTTCCCCAGCCCCACTTGCCACTTCTAACATGGCCGCAGACCATCCTGTGAACATCAATCTTTTACTAGGGTGTTACTAATACCTCCTTATATGTGTCTCAGGCATGGCACCCAAATGCCAAAAGTACAAGGAGACACTCCAACACCATAAGCTGACCCCCAAACCAGAGTGTTCTAGGCTCTTAGATGGCCCTCCCTCCAGAGGAACCCTGCTGCTGCTTCTGGCCCAACAACACCCCTTGAAGCATCAGGCAGTTAGAAGTGCTCATGGTCCCATGTCCCCAACAGTGGTTCGAGTGGCCTCTGGTGGGTGGGTGAGGATTGAAACACTACAGGAGCTAGTCAGTTTCCTTGGCTGGGCAGATAGGTAGCGGAAAAGGGCCCTTGGTGGATGGCCACATTCTAACCTAAGATAGCAAAAGGGGTGACTCCCACTTCCCTCTTGCTCTAAAACCAGAAAAGGTGTCTAACCACTAGGCAATCTGTTCAGCCTCTAGATGGGCGGCTTTAAGACTGAGCAGATGAACCTGTTTGCCAAGCATGACGCGGCCACATGGTCACTGTCAGTATGACCTGGCTGTGGCATCTCACAGGTCCCATCCCCAGTAGAAGTTGGGCTGATTTATGACAGTGGAAAATGAGGGGGAAATCCTCCACTTCTGGAAATTGCATAGTTAAGAAACTTAAAAGCTGTATGGCTGACTTGGAGACTGAGAAACTGCATGGATGACCGGGGACAGGCTGGGCGTCAGGAGCGTTCATCCAGAGACACTGTGGTCAGCCTCTACCTCTGCCATCAGCACACCCTGTTCCCTGTTCCCTGCTCAGCACAAAAGATTTCCTGGTTGCTGGGTGTGGTGGCGCACGCCTTTATTTAATCCCATCACTTGGGAGACAGGGGTAGGAGGAGTCGTGGTCGGTTCAAGGCCACCCTGAGACTACATAGTGAATTCCAGGTCAGCCTGGGCTAGAGCGAGACCCTACCTCGAAAATAAGGTGATAAGTGAATGACAAAGACCCCTGATGTTAATCTCTGGGCTCCACACACATCCACAATATACACCCACATATACTCATGCACCCACACATATATGAACATGCATACACACACTTGCAAAAATATAAAAATAACAAAGAAAATAAAATAAGAAAGATCTCCCGGTTATTACTAACCTTTCAATAGACAATTAGTTTAGGATACCTCCTAACATACTTAAACCCTCCCAAACCCAGCCCTCATTTGAGTTTCCCACTTTTGGGGGCTCCCCCCTAATATTCCCAATTGGGTGCTGTCCTTACCTGCCTGGTTACTTCTGTCTGTGCTAGAATTCTTGTTCCTGTACAATAAAGCTCGTTGCCAATAGCTACTCACTCTCTGAGACTTACTTGGAGACAGTCTTTCTCTAAGTAAGAATCTGGTTCAGCAGAGCAGAGCTGCTCCCTCCCCCTTCAGTTGGATGATGCCAGGAGCTCTTTAGGGCACCCTCTAGGTATAACAAGGCCCATCAAGATGGGCCATGGCACACCCCCGACTCAACCACACCTATTTCTTCTTCTTCTTTTTTTTTTAATTTGAGAGCGACAGAGAGAGAAAGAGGGAGACAGAGATAGATAGATAGAGAGAGATAGAGATAGACAGAGAGAGAGAGAAGAGTGAGGAGAGAGAATAGGCGCCCAGGGCCTCCAGCCGCTGCAAATGAACTCCAGACGCACTGCGCCCTCTTGTGCATCTGGCTAACGTGGGTCCTGGGGAATCAAGCCTCAAACCTGGGTCCTTAGGCTTCACAGGCAAGAGCTTTAGCCACTGAGCCATCTCTCCAGCTCAACCACACCTACTTCTTGTCCCTTGCAGAGAGTAAGCTAGAAAGTGCATCTCCCTCAGGAGTACTGATGGAACCAGCACTGAGGCCCTCATGTGACATCTGGAAGGGGCACGAGGGACAGGGCTGTCTTCCTGTGGTTCCTCTGGCAAGCAGGGCCATGTGGATGTGCAGTCTTTTTTGCAGCAGCATTTGGGGTCCAGTCATCACCCCTGGGGAACAGCAGTGAGACCACGTGTGCGCTCCAGATAACAGCCACATTGGTGCAGCCTGGGCCTCAGCAGGGCGGCAGGAGCCTCAGGCATCCGCCTTCCTTCCTTCCCTGCTCAGACAGAGCAGCAGATCCTCTGGAGGAGGCTGGGCCCTGCCTCCTGTCTCCTCCCTTCCCCACACCGGACCCCTCACTCAAATCACTGTCTGCTCCAAGTACCTCTAGTGGCTCCAGGGTCTTGATGACTCATCCAACTCTCACTACCCTCAGTGTACAGGAAACAGGCCCAAAGCCACTGGGGAGTGACAGAGCCATGCTAAGCCCAGCTCATCCTGACTGCAGCGCCCACTCCTCACTGCCTCTGAGGACAAGCGATGCTGGAGCCAGGTGGGGAGGGCAGCTCAGAGGCCCCGAGGCAGGGGTCCGAGGTGCCTGGCGCTTCCTAAGCAGCTCAGTTTCTCAGGGATCGTCCCCAGGCTAGGTTAACCCAGATGAGATGCACAAAAAAGCAGGGAGGTTGCCTGGGACAGCCAGGCTAACTGGGCACCATGCCAGCTCTCATGGTGGAACCAGGAATTGCCCATCCAGATTGGCATGTTTGGAGAAACACTTCAGTGGTGATGGCAAACTTGCGAAATGAGGCGTAAGGTGGGGTGTCACCAGACCCATGGCTCAGTGTCCTCTCGATGTCCTCAGTATCCCAGGGCTGACTGGAGCCTGAGAACCCAATAGGCATGCTGTGTCCTCCCCTGAGGCTGTGTACCAGGTTACTAAGTGGGGACTTGCAGGGAGCCCATCAGCTGCCTGGGCTGGAACATTCTTTGCTGCTGGTGGAGGAGGCAGGAGCTGCTGCGTGGTGAGGACAGTAAATCAAAGAAGCTCGATGCTTCCATTGATCCTGGACATCAGCCTCAGTCCCGGAACATCTGAGGTCCTTGAGCAGGGCCGCTAGATGGGCCTGCCCCCCAACCCAGGTCCGCCTCTGAAACAGTCTCCGGTTATCCATTCATTGTCTTACACATTCAACAAATATTTGAGTGCTTTGTCCTTGGCTGCCTGCCAGAGACAGAATTCTCAGATCCACATGGAGCTTGCTTTCCCCTGGAGAACACGTCTTCCTGTTTCCTTGTTGATTAGTTTCCCTGTCACGGGTTATTCTCACTGCTGGGACAAAGGCCCGCCAGGAGCAGCTCAGGGGAGGAAGGGTTTATTTCAGGCTATGGAATCCAGGGGAACACCATCATGGTGGAAGAAGCTGGCCCACTCCCATAGATCCATAGCAGAGAGATCTCTCCAATGAAAACTTTGAAACACTCAAGCGAGAAATTGCAGAAGACACTAGGAAATGGAAAGACATCACCAACAGCCAGAGCTCAAACTGGCCAGACTAAAAGATCCACCCCCAGGGACACCTCCTCCAGTAGGCTGCTGGAGACTTAAGTAGGAAGCTTAACACGAATCAAAAACCACTGAGAGGCCGGGTGTGGTGGCACACACCTTTAATCCCAGCACTCAGGAGGCCGAGGTAGGAGGATCGTCATGAGTTCAAGGCCACCCTGAGACTCCATAGTGAATTCCAGGTCAGCCTGGGCTACAGTGAGACCCTACCTCAAAAAAAAAAAAGGGCTGGAAAGATGGCTTAGTGTTTAAGGCACATACCTGTGAAGCCTAAGGACCCTGGTTTGATTCTCCAGGTCCCACGTAAGCCAGATGCACATGGTGGCGCATGCGTCTGGAGTTTGCAGTGGCTAGAGGCCCTGAGATGCCCATTCTCACTCTCTCTCTCCCTCTCTCTGTCTCTAATAAAAAAATAAAACAGGGCTGGAGAGGTGGCTTAAGCGCTTGCCTGTGAAGCCTAAGGACCCTGGTTCAAGGCTCGATTCCCCAGGACCCACGTTAGCCAGATGCACAAGGAGGCGCACACATCTGGAGTTTGTTTGCAGTGGCTGGAGGCCCTGGCATGCTCATTCTCTCTCTCTTTCTCTGCCTCTTTCTCTCTCTGTCTGTCACTCTCAAATAAATAAATAAAAATAAACAAAAAAATTTTAAAATAAAAGTAAAATCTTAAAAAACAAACAAACAAAAGCATCCCTGAGGCTATGGCGGGCATCCAGTCACATTCAGACCACCACAGCAGTTATCTCAGGCAGGTGAATTCCATCATTGTTTTCTTTCACAGTCATATTAGCTGTGTGCCAGGGCCTTAGTTCCAAGAGATGTGGACTTGGAGAACTCAGGCTTCCATAGACACTCTAGGAGGGAGTTCTGCTATTACTCCCATTGTACAGTGTAGAAACAGAGACTTGAAGAAGGTAAAAACTTTCTTTGGCCTTTTAATGTCAAGGAGCTAGATGTTAATGTCAAGGTTCGTTGTCTGAATAATCACTGTATTCTAGCCACGAGAAGATACGAGTCCAAAAATGACCACTGGGGTGCTGTAGCTCAGGGGATAGTGTGTACTTAAATGTATAATGGCCTGAGGGCCCTAACACTGGGGGGTGGGGGTAAGGCACTGAAATAAGCCAGGAAGCTTATCAATCAAGATTTGTACAAAGAAGCGATTCATCAAGAATAATATGAAACAGCCGGGCGTGGTGGCGCACGTCTTTAATCCCAGTAATCAAGGCAGAGGTAGGAGGAGCGCTGTGAGTTCAAGGCCATCCTGAGACTACAGAGTGATTCCAGGTCAGCCTGAGCTAGAGTGAGACCCTACCTTGAAAAACCAAAGGGGAAAAAAAAAAAAAAAAGGAATACTATGAAATAAAGTAACTTATTATAGAAATTAGAGCCTGCGTAACTGTGGGAAATGTGGAGACTTTGAGGAAGGTCAGGGCCGTGCCTCTGGAATCTGGAATGTGGGGTCACTGCAGGCCTGTAGAGGGAAAAGTGGGGAGAACAAGTACCATCGACTCTGAGAGGACAGATGAGGACTTACGTCTCTCCCCTTCCACCTCCACCACCGGGGAGCCAGCGGATGCCCTGTGGCAAGAAGTTGCAGAGTTGAAGAGGCGGCTGCCCCCAGGTGGGGAGCATGGGCCTAGGGGTCCGGCTGCTACTGCATATCAGCAAGGGGAGCCAGCAGTTAAGTGACAGTGGCGCCTCATTTTGCCAGCATCATACAAAATGCTCTGCCACTTAGAAACTGGGTGCAAGGGTCACTGTGTGCCCTTTCAAAGTCATGCTGGGTGGATGGAGCTTGTCTGATGCACACACCCAAAGCTTATTTAATCCTCTAGGTTCTAGAATCTAGGAGAATAAGCCTTTGCTGTCTGTTTATCTAGGGCTCAGAGTCTAGGGCGGCACAACAGTTATACTTCTTTTTTGGTTTTTCAAGGTAGGATCTCACTCTAGCTCAGGCTGACCTAGAATTCACTATGTAGTCTCAGGGTGGCCTCAAACTCGTGGCGATCTCCTACCTCTGCCTCCTGAGTGCTGGGATTAAAGGCGTGTGCCACCATACCCCGCACAGTTGTACATTAAAAAAAAAATTTTACTTATTTGGGAGAGAGATAGAGAAAGAGGAAGATAGAGGGGGAGAGAATGGGTGCACCAGGGCCTCCAGCCGCTGCAGATGAGCTCCAGATGCACAAAGAAGCAGATTCATCAAGAATAATATGAAACAGCCGGGCATGGTGGCGCACGTCTTTAATCCCAGCAACCTTGTGCATCTGGTCTACATGGGTCCTGGGCTTTGCCAGCAAGCACCTTAATGGCTAAGCCATCTCTCCAGCCCAAGATTACACATTTTTGCCTTGCGGATGTCAGCACCAAATGCAGCTTTCAAGAGATCAGGACTGGAGAGCTGGCTTAGCAGTTAAGGCACTTGCCTGTGAAGCCTAAGGACCCAGGCTTGACTCTCCCAGAATCCACCTAAACCAGACTCCCAAGGCCACACATGCGCACAAGGACAGGCATGCGCACAAGGTGGTGCATGTGTTTGGAGTTCGATTGCAGTGGCTAGAGGCCCTGGCACGCCAGTTCTTTCTCTCCCTCTCTCATAAAAAATAAGAGATCATTTGTTCTGATGTGAATAGGGATGACCATGGCCAGGGAACGCAACACAGATCTGCGTTGCCCTGAGTGACATGTTCCACTATAGAAGCAGTCACGCGCAGTTTTATAGTCACAGAAGCAAGGACAGTCAGCGATCAAGGCATTTACCAAGTACGCTGGTGCGGACAGGATTTGGGCAGGTTATATGGCCAGGCAGAGGAATCTGCTATAGGTTTCAATGCTATCTGATGACACTGCTAGCTTTTGGTTTGGTAGACACTAATGATCTGCTAAAATTGATGCATTCAAAAGGTTTTAGGAGCCAGGCATGGTGGCACACGCCTTTAATCCCAGCACTAGGGAGGCACAGGTAGGAGGATTGCCATGAGTTCAAGGCCACCTTGAGACTACATAGTGAATTCCAGGTCAGCCTGAGCTAGAGTAAAACCCTACCTCAGGAAAAAAGAAAAAAAAAAAAAAAAGATTCTAGGGCTAGAGAGAGAGATCAGTGGTTAAGGAGCCTGCCTGCAAACCCTGCTGACCCAGGTTCAATTCCCCAGTGTCCACTTGAAGCCGGATGCACAGGGTGGCACATGCATCTGGAATTCATTTGCAGTGGCTCTATGTCCTGGCACATCCATTCTCTCTCTCTACTTGCAAATAAATAAATAAATATGCTTGGCATGGTGGCACATGCCTTTAAAAAAAAAAAAAGAAAGGCTTTAGCTGATAGTTTAGAGGCTGTTCGGTCAGATACAGAGGTAGGTGATAAACAGTTGTGGGCTATGGAGGGACTAAAGATAGCTCAAGAGAACTGCAGCCCTGGACCTACAACATTCCAGCTCCCCATACTCAAGGGAATTCCGGTCAGACTGCAAACCTTCAGCACTGGCTGTGGCTTTTTCAGGGAATGTCCGTTCACACAGAGATACACGTGATCTCTTGTCCCATGAAAACAAGAGTCAGAGCACCCAATGAAACAAGCCAAGCATGTAAGCTAAACTTCAATCCCTATTGAAGTGGTAGAAGCATGAAGTCTCTGCCCTCTTCCCTAGGGAAGACTCACCCATCAAGGCTCAAGTGGATCCACACAAACATCATCACTGGGGTCATCCCCTACGGTCAAAGATGGCCCCCAACAAAAGGCCCTGGCAGCTTAAAGGACCTTGGGGTTTGGGCTGTGTGGAGTTGGGGGGGAGGGGCTAGGAATGGGAAAGTCCTGGGGCTGAGTCAGTGGGGATATCACCTTCCACAGCAGGCCTGGGCAGAGAGGACCTGCAGAGGACCAGAACAGTCACTCCCTTTGGCCAGGAATGCAGATAGGTGAAATAGCAAAAGTTGGTTTCACGGTATCATGTTTGCGTTGTTTTTCATTGACTGTAAGTAGTCTCCTGAGTTTCCTTTGCAAATATGCTGCCGCTTTCCTTATTCATGAGTTAAGACCTCTTTATAGTGTGCTCACTGTGTACTCATGGGTCATGCTTTTAACCTTTGGATGGTTGTGGTGGCTTGATTCAGGTGTCCCCCATAAACTCATGTGTTCAGACTGCTTTGTCCCCAGCTGGTGGCAATTTGGGAATTGGATCCTCCTGGAGGCAGGGTATTGTTGAGGACAGGCTGATGGGTGTTGTAGCCAGTTTCCCCTTGCCAGTGTTTGGCACACTCTCCCGTTGCTGTTGTCCATCTGATGTCGGCCAGGAGGTGATGTCCACCCTCTGCTCATCTTGTCTTTTTCCCCTGCCATCATGGAGCTTCTCCTTGAGTCTGCAAGCCAAAATGAACCCTTTCCTCCCACAAGATGTTCTTGGTTGAGTTCTTTGGGCAGCAACTTGAAGATGACTGCAACAAAAATTGTCCCACGACTGGAAGTGCTGGGGAAAGATTGTAAGTGATGAGTGGGCAGCAAGGTTGGAAGGTTCTATATGGCTATTTTAGGAGCCTGGGGAGTGAAGGCAGTATAAGGGTTTGATGGGAGGCAGAAGTACAGCAGAAAGCTAGGGTGGGCTGGACAGGACAGAGAAGAGGGCTACCTGTAGGTATTAGTAAGTGATGAGACATATACATGAGGAAGGGTAGGCTGGTGTGTGGGTGGAGGGCTTGGCGGAGTCTCCACTCACAGACCCAGACCAAGGCCTGAGCCTTCCTGGATTGAACTTACTATTAGTGTTTTACAAGATGGATAGCACTTAGAATTTATTGGTTTCGAGCTGGGGAGATGGCTCAGTGGTTAAAAGTGCTTGCTGCCTGTGGTGATTTGGCTCAGATGTCCCCCATAAACTCATGGGTTCTGAATGCTCGCTCCTCTGCCAATGGCAACTTGGGAGGTGGAGCCTTGCTAAAGGAAATGTGTTGCTGGGAGTAGACCTTGAGGTTCATTAGTCCCTACTGTGCCAGTGTTAGGTGGCTCACTCTCCTGCTGCTATCCACCACCTGCTGTGGCAAGGAGTTCATGTTCAGCCTCTGCTCATACCATGCTGTCCCCAACCATCACGGAGCGTCCCCTCAACTGTAAGTCAAAAGATAAACTTTATTCCCATCAGCTGGTTTGGGTCTGGTGCTTTACCTCAGCAACAAGAAGGTAACTACTACAACACTCCCTACACATGAGGACCCAAGCTCAATCCCAGCACCCACATAAAAACCAGGAATGGCTGGACGTGCCTGTAGCAGTACAACCAATACAGCAGTTACTTTTCACTGCCGGGATGGAACGCCTGAGGTCAGAATCAATTCACGGGAGGAAAGGGCTTATGTCCAGCTGACAGTTGCAAAAAGAATTTATGTTCTTACTCCTTTGAGCCTTCCACAGGTGGATTTCACCCTCAGTCATCTTTCCTATCGTCCCAATGTGAAGAAGTTGGTCCACTCTTAATGGTGGTAATCAACTTAACAACCACAGTTTCAGTAACCTAAAACCAGTCTCTGTACCTCCAACTTCAAACTTGCATTAATCTTCCCTGTGATAAGCCATACATGTTCGTGGTTCCTGGCCGCCCCGGGGCCGCTGCGCACTGGTCTCCCAGAGGCGTCCAGGCAACTGCGGAGCAGGGTCTTGAGTGGCCGTGAGTGTGATGTGAAGAAACACCCCGGAGGCTGTGTCAGAGGACAGCTCATTTATTTGTTGGGGGAATGGGCTTATAAGCATTCATGTAGTGGCAGAAAAGGTACGGGGTACAGGTCACGGAGAATTGGCTGTTTATTTCAGGCTTACAAAATTCGGAACCATTATCATGGTGGAAGAGGTGGCTCGCTTCCGTAGATCCACAGCAGAGAGACAACACCAATAGCCAGAACTCAAACTGATTCCTACACGGCTGGACTGCAAGGTCCACTCCCAGGGACACTTCCTCCCCAGCGAGTCTGTGCCTGCCGGAGACTCAAGTTGCGAGTTCAATCTTAATCAAAAGTCCCTGAGGCTATGGGGCCATGAATCTATATTCAAACCACCTCACCAATCTTGCTTCTCATTTTTTCAAACTACTTTTATATATTTGTGAGCAGAGAGAGAGAGAGAGAGAGAGAGAGAGAAAAGCATGGGCCAGGGCCTCTTGCCATTGCAAACAAACTGCAGAATGCACAAGCCACTTTGTGTATCTGGCTTCATGTAGTGTTGCAGCCAGCTTCATGTTGCTGGACCAACATCCAACCAGAAGCAGCTTATGGAAGGAAAGGCTTTATTTCAGGCTGACAGGATCCAGGGAGGTTCCATCGTGGCAGAAGCTGGCTCCCTTCCACAGATCCAAGCAGAGAGACATCACTAAACAGCCAGTAAATACCAACACCAGCAAGCACGAGCAGCCAGAGCTCCAAAGTGCTCTCCACACACCTTAGGGCTGGACTCCAAGATTGGCCCCCAGTGACGTACCTCTTCCCCAGCAGGGCTCTGCCCACTGGAGACTCAAGATTCAAGCCTGAGTCTATGGGGCCACATGTTTAAACCACTACGTGTGGGCACTAGGGAACTGAACTCAGGCTGGCAGGCTTTTCAAGCAAGCACCTTTAAGTGCTAAGCCATCTCCCCAGACCCCTGCTTCTCATTGTTAAGATAGAAAAGTACATTAGGAAAAGAAGTCAGCAAGTAAAAGATTCACACTGTGTCCCAGTGAAGAAACATTCATGGGTTTTACTTCCTGTCCTAGCCAGAGCCCTATAGGGTGAACTCATTCAAGCTGGTTGAGGGACAAGAGGAAAATTTGTTCCAAAAATAGCTGTGAGAGGGATCATCAGCTTTTATCCATGGCAACGGGAAGAATTGTTCAAACATCCAGGGCTGCTTATTTTTTCCAGACCTGAGGAAAGAACTAGATCCATGTGAAGAGACTCTAACTCTTTAGGGACATCAAGTTGGAAATGCTCTGCTCCTTTTTTCTACAATCTAGCTGTTCAAGACAGCATATAGTAACCTTCATTTTCCTAATAATGCTAACTGTCCTTTAAAATTTTTAAAAAGAGCTGGGTGTGGTGGCTCACACCTATAATGCTAGCACTCCAGAGGCCCAAGTGAGGAGGTCAGCCAGCCGGGTAGAGTAACACTGTGCCTCAAAACGTACAATTCTTTCTTTTATTTATTTTTTATATTTTTGTTTTTTCAAGGTAGGGTTTCACTCTAGCCCAGGCTGACCTGGGATTCACTATGTAGTCTCAGAGTGGCCTTGAACTCACAGGGATCCTCCTACCTCTCCCTCTCAAGGGCTGGGATTAAAGGTTTGATTCCCCAGTACCCATGTAAAGCCAGATGCACAAAGTGGTACATGCATCTGGAGTTTCTTTGCAGCAGCTGGAGGCCCTGGCATACTCATTCTCTCTGTCTAGATTTCTTCTCTCCCCCTCTGTGCTTGCAAATAAATAAGTAAATAAAAATGCTTATTTAAAAGGGGGTGGGGTAGGTGTGGCAGCACACACCTTTAATTCTAGCACTCAGGAGGCAGAGGTAGGAGGATTGCCCTGAGTTCGAGGCCACCCTGAGACTGCGTAGTGAATTCCAAGTCAGCATGGGCTAAGGCGAGACCCTACCTCAAAAAAAAAAAAAAAAAAAAAAAAAAAGAAAGAAAGAAAGAAAGAAAGAAAAGAAAAAGCAGGAAGAGACAAGAGGGAAGACTCAGTTCAGTAGCAGAGGCAGGCTTTATTTGAGAACGTCTGAGAAGGGCCCTGACCTGAAGCCCCTTCCCTTACAGACTAGGGGATATTTGTGGTGGGGGTGGGGGTCATTGGAATTCATTGGTTGCAGAACAGTCCACCTTGCCGCAGGGCTTGGGCCACTACAGAAAGTAATCATGAGGGCTGGAGAGATGGCTTAGCGGTTAAGCGCTTGCCTGTGAAGCCTAAGGACCCCGGTTTGAGGCTTGACTCCCCAGGACCCACGTTAGCCAGATGTGCAAGGGAGCGCACGCATCTGGAATTCGTTTGCAGTGGCTGGAGGTCCTAGCGGGCCCATTCGCTCTCCCTCTCTCTATCTGCCTGTTTCTCTCTCTGTCGTTCTCAAATAAATAAATAAAAATAACAAAAAATTAAAAAAAAAAGAAAGTAATCATGAGGATGGGTGGTGTGGGTCAGTCCAGGAATGTGGTAATTGGAGGGGTGTTTGGGTCACATGGGAAACAGAGGGCTACAATGAGATGCCAATCAGAGACTGTGGTGGCTTGATTCAGGTGTCCCCCATAAACTTAGGTGTTCTGAATGCTAGGTTCTCAGCTGATGGAGATTTGGGAATTAACACCTCCTGGAGGCAGTGTATTTTGGGGGGGCAGGCTTATGGGTGCTATAGCCAGTTTCCTCTTGCCAGTGTTTGGCATACTCTCCTGTTCCTGTTGTCCATCTTATGTGGGCCAGGGGGTGATGTCCACCCTCTGCTCATGCCATCATTTCCCTGCCATCGTGGAGCTTCCCCTCAAGCCTATAAGCCAAAATAAACCTCTTTTTTCCACAAGCTGCTCTTGGTTGGGTGATTTCTACCAGCCATGAGAACCTGACTGCAACAGAGTCCAAAGATGGAGTCATTCTGGTTCTAACAAGGACCTGCAGGCAACTTCACTGAGGAAGGGCTTTTGGAATATTTAAGTATATACGTCATTGGGGGATAGCTATTTCTACCATCTTCCTATCATGTCTTGAGGTCTATCATGTTTCTTTGCACTTCTATAAAACAGGATTTTCTCTTATGTCTCAAGCCTTTCTAGTCAAGATAAGCACCTGCAGTCTATATCAAAAGGGTATTATCAACAGCTGATAAGCCATTTGTAAAGGGGTGACTGACCTTCAACCATGCCATTCCCTTTGGAGGAAGCTGTTATGTTGATATGCATATGTCTCAAATGGTGCCCGGGCAACAGCTGGTTGCAGAAAGGACTTTTATTCCCTTTCCTCCTGCCTAGCATCCTGCATCATACATAGATTAAAATGTTATCAAAAGTACTTGAGGGAGCTGGAGAGATGGCTCAATGGACAATTAACTTACCATGGCAAGCGTGAATAACTTGAGTTCAGATCTCCAGACTCCCACAATAAAAGCCAGAAGTTGTAGCAGGCTTCTGTAATCCCAGCACACCTACAGCGACATGAGAGGCAGAGATTAGAGAATTTCCCAGAATCTGGCAGAGCTTGGTTGAACTGTGGTGGTGGCGGTGTGGGGTGGTCTCAATCAAAATAGCTTTTCTAGATCTCTCTGCCTAAGGTGCTGAGCAGTTAAGAGGAACAGTTTCAGCAGCCAGGGAGATTAAAGGAGCACTCCTCTGCTCCTGGCAACTATAGGGTTAACCATAAATAACAAGATAGGGCTGCAGGTGGCACAGACAGACTGGAGTTAAGGGATTGAGGCTCAAGAAGAACCAATCAGGAGGGCTGGAGAGATGACTTAGCGGTTAAGCGCTTGCCTGTGAAGCCGAAGGACCCGGTTCAAGGCTCGATTCCCCAGGACCCACGTTAGCCAGATGCACAAAGGGGCGCACGTGTCTGGCGTTCGTTTGCAGTGGCTGGAGGCCCTGGCGCTCCCATTCTCTCTCTCTCTCTCTCTGCCTATTTCTCTCAAGTGGGATTGAGGGATGGAGGATTGCTTAGCCGTTAAGGCGATTGTCTGCAAAGCTTTATGACCTGTGTTCTACTCTCCAGATCCCACGTAAGCCAGGTGCACGAGGTGACACAAGTGTGCAAGGTCGCACATGTGCACAAAGTAGTGCACTAGTTGCAGTGGCTGGAGGCCCTGGCGTGCCAAGTTTCTTTCTCTCATAAAAAAATGTCTGATTGAGACAGATCCACAGCGGCCCCTGCTGCCCACAGTCTACTGCGCTACCTGGGTGGGCTGACCCTCAGGTTCATCCTCCAAGTTTACCAGCCAATCAGGTCTTCCCCTTACATACCTGAACCAGATGCTATAAAGGCTGGGAGCTTCTAGCCCCTCCTTCTCTTCTTTCTGGATGAGACCCTCAGTGTGTGTGCTCCGGCCACAGGGACACGTGTGAGTCCCTGGCGAGGGGCACGGAGGGGCCAATAACATTATTTGTTGGCTTGGATGGCTTTTCTGCTTGTCTCTGCTTTATAGTTTGGGGTAACTTCTCACTTTAATTACATGTACGATTTTTCTCTGATCTCAGAATCTACCATGTGGGTGCACTCACCAACTCTAGACTTGCTGCCTGTGTAGTTACTCTAAACTCGGGGTTCCAAGGAGTGTAGCCCTCTCCATCACTCGTTTCCTCTCTGAATCACTTGGTCTCTGCTTTGACATCTGCTCTCTCAATTTTTTCCTGAGCCTCCTAACTGCCATGTACGTCCCTCCCAGGTTTCCCTACACAAGCTCTTAGATTCTACTTTTCACGTGCTTACAGCCTTACCCTAATTTCTCTCTAAAGCCTCAGTTTCTCTCAAGTCTTTGTGCTTGTAGCTCTACTCCAGTTTTTCAAAAAAAGAAAAAACTTTATTTCTCTTAAATAAACCTTATAAATTATGCAGTGTTTCCATATGACAGTGTGTTTCCTAAACCCCACGATTTGTGATTTCCCCCTAAATCACTTAATAATTCATAATGTATTCTTCTTGAGTCCATCTTTACTTATTCTTTTTTATTTTAGAGAGAGAGAGAGCGAGAGAGACAGACAGAGGAGAGAGATTTGGCCAGCCAGGGCCTTAGCCACTGCAATTGAACGACAAACGCTTGTGCCACCTAGTGGTCATGTGCGAGTTTGCACTTGCCTCACCTTTGTACGTCTGGCTAAAGTGGATCTGGAACATGGGTCCTTAGGCTTAGCAGGCAAGTGCCTTAACCACTAAGCCATCTCTCCAGCCCTATTAATTTTTTTATTAAAGGTAAGACAGAACCCAAAACTTGGGATTCATAAATTCTGGGGAACCCCTCCTGAACCCCAAGATCTTGCATCACCAAGGACAACTGACCAGCTCTCTTAATGAAACTTAAATCATAACAGTCCTAACTCCCCCTTTATATTGCCTTAGAAACTTGATAATGTAAAAGACCCACAGTGATGTCAGACTGCCTGCCCAACAGTCCATGAAAGACACGGACTCATCCTAATTCAAGGTGGAAGACATGTGGGAGCACCGAGCTCACTTCAGCCCACTGGTGTAAATAAATGAACTCTCCACCTCTCCAAGCGAGGCTTGGATTTCTCACTGACTGGAACCCAGATTTTCTGGAACAGAACAATGAAAGGCCCTATCTTAAACTAAATGGAAGGAGACACACCCTGAGGTTGTCCTTTGACCACACATGTGCGTAGACACGCGTGTACACACACACACACACACACACACACACGTGTCAGGTTTCAGGTTCATAATAGAGGACTTTGAGACAGGCAGTTTCTTGAACCCAAAGTGTTTGTTGTTGTTGTTTCCAAGGTAGAGTCTAACTCTAGCCCAGGCTGACCTGGAATTCACTATGTGGTCTCAGGGTGGCCTCGAACTCATGGCAACCCTCCTACCTCTACCTGTCAAGTGGGATTAAAGGCGTGCACCACCACGCCTGCAGGAGGATGTCTTTTGGCCTGGGCGTTTTCCTGCTTGGTGTTCACATCTGCCCTGTTTTGGGTGCGTTCCTGCTTTGCTACATGGCTAAGTTCTGAGTCCCTTACTCTCTCTCAGTCCTCTCTGACCCTTTATGTGAGGGCATCTTCTGGCGTGGGCTCCCCTGTTTTGCTTTCCACACGTGTAAGCCCCTCCTCCAGAGGCTTCTTCCCCAGGAATGTGAAAGAGACTTTTCTCCTCCCCTTGAAGGGGAGAACTGTTAACTTGGGCCTCCCTGCTACCTTCCCTCTGGATTCTAACTGCCCTTAAAATAAACCTTATAATTCATAATTCATCCTTCTCTGAGTCCATGGTGTCAATTCTTTTTGTTTGTTTGTTTGTTTGTTTGTTTTGTTTTGTTTTTCAAGATAGGGTCTCACTGTAGCTCAGGCTGACCTGGAATTCACTACGTAGTCTCAAGGTAGCCTCAAACTCATGGCAATCCTCCTACTTCTGCCTCCCAAGTGCTGGGATTAAAGACGTGCACCACCGTGCCTGGCTGAAGGCTCACCTTGTATCTATTTATGTATTCTGTTCTTTCCTTTGAGACATGGTCTCTCTGTAGCCCAAGCTGACCTTAAACTCTAGGCAATCCTCCCGTCTCAGCTTCCTAAGTGCTGGGATTACAAGCATGAGTCACTGCTCCACTTGGCTTTATCCATGGCTCTATTCAGAATTTTTTGTTTTGTTTTGTTGTTGTTCCCTTAAACTTGCTGTTCACAGGCTGTGTTCCCTACTAGAAGTAAAGGCTGTGGAAAACAGACACTTGTGTTTTGCTCCTGTTGAATCCTCAGTGCCTAGGATGGTATTTGGAACTGCACAATGTCAGTATTGGTTAATGGATGTTAGAGAGGCAGGCTTCCTTGTTAGCCAGCATCACTCTGTCTCTGTAATGTCAGAGTTACTGTTTTCTGACACTGATCCTAGAAGGGCCAATCTCAGCGCTGACGTGGGTGAGCGTGTTCCTCTGCCTCCCTGAGCTTAACATTCACGGGTGGCTGACTGATGCTCAGAAGGGGAGCCACAGGGATTCTGGCTCCAAGACACCTGCCTGTAAGAAACAGGCTACAGGCTGGCCCAAGTGGCCCATGGGCTCTGCCCTCCACAGCCCCAGCAAGATCATAACTAGAGACGGTTGTGCTCTGAGTTCCATGGCACTCACTTTCCTATCATCAGAATGCAGCTCGTGGAAAAGCAGGAAACTCACCTGCCTGTGCTCATCAGGAACTTCCTTTTCTTCTCTTCTCTTCTCTTCTCTTCTCTCTCTCTCTTTTTTTTTTTGGTTTTTCGAGGTAAGGTCTCACTTTAGCTCAGGCTGACCTGGAATTCACTCTGTAGTCTCAGGGTGGCCTCAAACTCACAGCGATCCTTCTACCTCTGCTTCCTGAGTCCTGGGATTAAAGGTGCGTGCCACCACACCCGGGTTAATACCTTTGTTTTGTTTTTGTTTTTTTGAGGCAGAGTCTCCCTCTAGCCCAGGCTGACCTGGATCTCCCCTAGCAGGCTATAACAGCTCATCCAGCTCCAGGAAACACTCACATCTAGTGGTGATTACAAAGCATATAATAACTTGGGAACAGCTTCATGGAGGAGAGAGGTCAGGGCAAGGTGAGGAGGAAAGGCATGGAATTCCACTTCCTGGAATGCTACCTGCCCAGGACCCCGGGGTGCTCCCTGACCTGGATGTCCTCTGAGCCCTGTTGCTTAGAGGATTTATGGAGATTTCATGACATAGACACAAGTGATGAAGTCACTGGCCTTGGCGATTGGACTCACTCTCCAGGCCTCAGACCTACGTAGAACTGAGGGGGCGGAGCCCAAGGTCCTAAATGTATAATCACCACTCACCCTTCCTTCCTTCCTTCCGTCCTTCCTTCCTTCCTTTTTCCTTCCTTCCTTCCTTTCCTTCCTCCCTTGCTCTCTCCCTTTCTTCCTTCTTTTTTTCCTTTTTTGGTTTTCCGAGGTAGGGTTTCCCTCTAGCTCAGGCTGACCTGGAATTCACTCTGTAGTCTCAGGGTGGTCTTGAACTCATGGTGATCCTCCTACCTCTGCCTCCCAAGTGCTGACCAGCCCATCCTGAAGCTGTCTAGAGGCCCCATGCACAAGTCATCTTGTTAGCAAGCAAAAGACACCTGGGTCACCTTAGAAATCTCAAGGGTGCCAAGAACAGGGGACAAAGATCGAATATGTGGCTACATATTACGTGATTTCATTTATTCCATTTTGGAAAAAGCAGAATCATATGGGACAAAACCCAGGTCAGTGGCTCCCAGAGATTGGCATGGGAGAAAGGGTTGAGTGCAAAGAGAAAGGAGAAGTCCCTGGGCCTCTTTGGCATACTCTGTATGGAGGTGTAGTGATTTACTAAACCTTCCTTCAACTTGTCATCTGATATTTGGTCACAGCAACAAGAAAGTACCTAATACACACCTTCACCAAAACTCATCACAGGGATGGAGAGACTGCATAGTGGTTAAGGCACTTGCCTGCAAAGCCAGTCGACCAGGGTTCGGTTCCCCAGTGCCCACGTAAAGCCAGATGTACAAAGCGGCGCACGCATCTGCAGTTCTTTGCAGTGGCTGAAGGCCCTGGAGTGCCCATTCTCTCTGTCTGTCTCTCTTCTCTCTATCTTTCCCTCCTTGCAAATGAATAAATAAAATACTTTTTAAACTCTTTTATTGACAACATCCAAAATTATACACAATTAACCATGATAATTCCTTCTCCCACTTTTCCCTTCACAAATCTACTCTCCATCATATCCTCTCCCCCTCTCAGTTAGTCTCTCTTTTATTTTGATCTCATCATCTTTTCCTCCTATTATGATGGTCTTATGAAGGTAGCACTAGGCACTGTGAGGTCATGGATATCCAGGCCAACTTGTGTCTGAACGATTGCATTGTAAGGAGTCCTACCCTTCTTTTGGCTCTTACATTCTTTCCGCCACCTCTTCCACAATGGACCCTGAGCCTTGGAAGGCGTGATACGGATTTCTCAGTGCTGAGCACTCCTGTCACTTCTTCTCAGCACTATGTTGCCGTTTGGGTCATCTCAGTGGACACCACCATCTGAAAAGAGAAGCTTCTCTAACCAAAAGTGAGAGCAGCATTAATATATGAGTATGAACATTAAGAAAAGTGCTTACAGGGCAGTTTGTGAGCATAATATATGCATTTAGCCATACAAGAGCAGGTGTTACACTCCTAGGGTTCATGACTTCCCCCACGATAGGCTTTTGATTAGGTTTTCAGCTCTTAATAAAGGGAATGGAAGCAGGTATGGTGGTGATAGCTGTCACCCCAGTTCTCAGGAGGCTGAGACAGAAAGTCTAGCCTGTGCTACATGTCAAGACTTCATGTCAAAAAAAATTTTTTTTTAAGCAGGGGCTGGAGAGATTGCTTAGTGGTTAAGGCACTTACAAAGCCCAAGGACCAGGTTTGATTCCCTAGTACTCACATAAGCCATATGCACAAGATGGTGCATGCATCTGGAGTTTACAGTGACTGGAGGCCCAGCACACCCATTCTCTCTCTTTCTGTCTTCTTTATATCTGCATCTCTTTCTCAAATAAAAATAAAATATTTTAAATAAAAAAATATACCTTAGCCAGTTGTGGTGGCACACTTTTTTAATCCCAGCACTTGGGAGGCAGAGGTAGGAGGATCTCTGTGAGTTCAAGGCCAGGCTGACATTACATAGTGAATTCCAGGTCAGCCTGGGCTAGAGTGAGACCCTGCCTCGAAAAATGGGAAAAAAGTATACCTTAATTAACCTTCTTTTACATAAAAGCTATCTATCTTCTCCCATCTTTTATATATTTTATATATTTCCAGTACCCAAGGGTTATGAATAATTTATTTTGGGGCTAGAGAAATGGCTCAGTGGTTAAGGCATTTGCCTGTGAAGCCAAAGGACCCAGGTTTGGTTCCCCAGGACCCACATAAGCCAGAAGCACAAGGGGAACATGCATCTGGAGTTCGTTTGCAATGGCCAGAGGCTCTGGCATGCCAATTTTCTCTCTGTCTCTCTTCTCTCTTTCCTTGCAAATAAATAAATAATTAAAAAAAAAAAGAATTTATTTTTGACTGTTGTGAAGGAATAAAATTTAAAAAATTAGGGCTGGAGAGGTGGCTTAGTGGTTAAGGCGCTTGCCTGCAAAGCCAAAGGACCCAGGTTTGACTCCCCAGTACCCACATAAACTAGTTGCACAAGGGGGTGCACGCATCTAGAGTTCATTTGCAGTGGCTGGAGGCCCTGGCATACCCATTTTCTCTCTCTCTCTCTGCCTATTTCTGAAACTCTCTCTCAAAAAATATATATATATATTTGAGGCTGGAGAGATGGTTTAGCAGTTAATGTGCTTGCCTGCAAAGCCAAAGGACCCAGGTTTAATTCCCCAGGACCCATGTAATCCAGATGCACAAGGTGGCACATGCATCTGGAGTTCATTTGCAATGGCTGAATGTCCTGATGTGGCCACTCTCTCTCTCTCAAATAAATAAATTAATTAATGTAAAAAATAAAATTAAAATAAAAAAATTTCCTTGGGCATGGTGGTGCATACCTTTAATCTCAGCACTCAGTAGGATTGCTGTGTGTTCAAGGTCACCCTGAAACTACATAACAAATCAGCCTGGGTTAAAGCAAAACCCTATCTCAAAAATAAATAAATAAATAAATAATATAAAATGTTTCATCTGTGGCTGGATACCTGGTTTGATTTCCACACAAACCTCCACTCTGCCTTAAGTGCTGCTAGTAAACCACGGTTTATGAGAACGTCCGCCATCTTTTTTTTATCACGGTTCCTCCTGGTATCCGTGGTGTCAGATTGGAGGCTTCCCTTCAGAGTCCGTTTCCGACATTCTGCGGCTTTGGTGTCTCGTTTGCTGGCTCCCTCTTTACTTTCCTTTTTCTTCTCCTCCTCCTTTGCTTTCTGTTCCTTTGCCAGAAGTCGGTAGTTGATGCCTATGCCGATGAAGAGGTAGATGCCCGCGATGATGAGGATGACTCCACAGGCCCAGTACGTGTACTTGTACTCGCCATAGATGTCATTGAGATGGCCTGGGATGGAAGGCGAAGCAAAACAAAAAAGCTATGTGGAGCCGGGCGTGGTGGCGCACACCTTTAATCCCAGCACTCGAGGCAGAGGTAGGAGGATCGCTGTGAGTTCGAGGCCACCCTAAGACTACAGAGTGAATTCCAGGTCAGCATGAGCTAGAGTGAGACCCTACCTCGAAAAACTGACAAACAAAAAAAAAAGCCATGAGGGTAAAAGTAAACAAAGAAAAACAACCTTTTTCCAAATGAAGTTTAAGGTTCCAATCAGAAAGATGTCAATCCAACTTTCAAAGCACCCACGGATGACAAATTGGATTATAAAAAGTAATTGTTGGGCTGGAGAGATGGCTTAGCGGTTAAGGCACTTGCCCAAGAAGTCTAAGAACCCAGGTTCGATTCTCCAGGTCCCATGTAAACCAGATGCATGGGGGGGGGGTTCCTGCATGCATTTGGAGCTCATTTGCAGAGGCTCGAGGCCCTGGTTCACCCATTCTCTCTCTCTCCCCCTCTCTAATAAATAAAAATAAATAAATCAGAAAAAAATAAAATTAAAGCTAGGCATGGTGGGGCATGCCTTGGAAGAAAGGAAGGAAGGAAGGAAGGAATTGTTGGGTTGGAGATGTGACTTAGCGGTTAAGGTACTTGCCTGCAAAATTAAAGAACCCAGGTTTGATTCCCCAGGATCCACGTAAGCCAGATGCACAAGGTGGTGCATACATATGGAGTTCAATTGCAGTGGCTGGAGGCCCTGGCGTGCCCATATTCTCCCTCTCTTCCTCTCTCTTAAATAAATAAATAAATTTTTTTTTTTTAAAAAGGAGCTGGGTGTGGTGGCACACACCTTTAATCCCAGCATTCTCGAGGCAGAGGTAGGAGGATCGCTGTGAGTTTGAGGCCACCCTGAGACTCCATAGTAAATTCCAGGTCAGCCTGGGCCAGACTGAGACCCTACCTTAAATTTTTTCTTTAACTTTTTTTTTTTTTTTTTTTTTTTTGAGGTAAGGTCTCACTCTAGCCCAGCTGACCTGGAATTCACTATGTAGTCTCAGGGTGGCTTTGAACTCATGGCGATCTCCTACCTCTGCCTCCCAAGTGCTGGGATTAAAGGTATGCACCATCACGCCCAGCTATTTTTTTTTTTTTTGACTTTTTAAAAAAAGAATTGTTAAAAGTTATATGGGTGGGCTGGGGAGATGGCTCAGCAGTTAAAGGTGCTTGCTTACAAAGCCCAATAGCCCAAGTTCAATTCCCCAATACCTGGAGAGTTGAGCATGGTTTCTTAGGCTTCGTAGGCAAGCTCCTTAACTACTTAGCCATCTCTCCAGCCCAAGAAAAAAAAAAAAATTTTTTTTTTTTTTTTTTTGGCTTTTCCAAGGTAGGGTCTTGTTCTAACCCAGGCTGACCTGGAATTCAGTATGTAGTATCAGGGTGGCTTCGAACTCACGGCGATCCTCCTACCTCTGCCTCCCAAGTGCTGTGATTAAAGGAGTGTACTACCACACCCAGCTCCAATAAATTATTTTTAAAATACATTTTATTCAGATATCACAAAGATGTGGGGAAGAGAGAAAACTGGGCTAAGCAAGGGAAGGCAAAGTGGGGAGAAAGGAGAAGGAAGACATGCTATGTGGAGCCCTGGAGCCCATGTAAATGAACATGGATCTTAGAGGGGGGGAAAAAACTTGAAAAGGGATTTTAAAGCATATGCTTCCAAAAACATTAAAAGTGAAGACAGCAATAAAGGGTAAAAAGTGTCTGTTTTCACCCCAGCATGGCTGCTGTGATGGGAGAGAGATCTGACCAGCGCAAGGACCCAGAAACATTGCTGGCCACAGTTGAGAGAGAGAGAGAGAGCCCCTCTCTGCATGGGTCAGGGCAGCTGTAGTTCAGAATGCGCGCCAGCCCACCTGGACACGCCTACCCCAGGTGTCTCAGCCAGTCCACCTGGGCTTAGAGGGGAAATCCAGTAGGCAGGCACACACTGCTTTTCCTTGGATCTCTTTATATCCCGGTTTTCTATTGAAGGATGTTGCAGTCAGGTTCGCATTGCTGGTAGAAATCACCCAACCAAGAGCAGCTTGTGGGGAAAAAGAGGTTTATTTTGGCTTACAGGCTCAAGGGGGAAGCTCCATGATGGCAGGGAAAACAATGGCATGAACAGAGGTGGACATCATCCCCTGGCCAACATCAGGTGAACAGGAACAGGAGAGTGTGCCAAACGCTGCCAAGGGGAAACTGGCTATAACACCCATAAGCCGCCTCCAGGGGGCTTTAATTTCCAATTGCCATCACCTGGGGAACCTAGCATCCAGAACACCTAAGTTTATGGGGGACACCTGAATCAAACCACCACAAAGGTGTTGTCCACATTGAGGGCTGGTTTTCTTCCTTAGTTAATCTTCTCTGGATTAGCTATGCCTCCCAGATAAATCCAGACATGTGTCTCATAGGTGACTCTAAATTCAGTCAAGTTGACATTTAAGACAAACCATCACGTTAGCTATACTCATCACATTGTACAACAGAGTTCTAAACTTGGGTTTCCTGTGGCTAGAATCTCATGCTTCCCTTCCCCGCCTCCAGCCTCTAGGAGCCACCACTCTCTCTATATATATGTAGTTTTATTTATTTATTTATTTATTTGAGAAGAAAGAGGGAGGGGGAGAGAGAATGGGCATCAGCCTCTGCAAATAAACTGCAGACGCATGCGCCACCTTATGTGGATCCTGGAGAATTGAATCTTGGTCCTTTGGATTTGCAGGCAAGTGCCTTAACCACTAAGGCCATCTCTCCAGCCCCATTCTACTTTTTTGTGGGGGAAGTGAGACAGTCTTTCATTAGGTAGCCCAGCATGACCTTGAACTCATGTTGATCTGCCTGTCTCAGTGTCCTGAGTGTGGGATTACAAGCATGAGCCATCATACCTGGTCATTCTACATTTTTTAACAGAGAGTAAGAGAGTGAGTGAGAGAATGAGAGAGAGAGAGACAGAAAGAGACAGAGGGAGAGAGAGAATTGGTGTGCCAGGACCTCGGCCACTGCAATGGAATGCCAGACACTTGCACCACCTAGTGGGCATGTGCAGCCTTGCGCTTGCTTCACCTTTGTGCATCTGGCTTACATGGGATCTGGAGAGTCAAACATGGGTCCCTAGGCTTTGCAGGCAAGTGCCTCAACTGCTAAGCCATCTCTCCAGCCCCCATTCTACTTTTTGATTTGAGCAATTCAGATTCTACATGAGCTGCATGGTGCAGTATTTGTCTATCTCTGCTTTACTTATTTCATCTGATATAATGTCGTTCATGTCATTGCAGATGACAGTGTTTCTTCCTCCTCCTCTTCCTCCTCCTCCTCCTTAGAGAAACAGGGTCTTGCTATGTAACCCAGGCTGGACTGAAACACCCTATATAGACTAGGCTGACTTTGAATGAATCCTCCTCCGCCCCCTGGGTGTGGATGTTAAGGGTGCACCACCATGCTTGGCTTAGAACTGTCTTCCTTTTTGTTGTTCTTAAAATACTTAATTTTAATTTATTTATTTGGCAGAGAAAGAGGCGGGGAGAGAATGGGTGTGCCAGGACCTGCAGCCACTGCAAACGAACTCCAGATGCATGCGCCTCCTTGTGCATCTGGCTGACGTGGGTCCTGGGGAATCGAACCTGGGTCCTTTGGCTTTGCAGGCAAATGCCTTAACCGCTAAGCCATTCCTCCAGCTCAGAACTGTCCTTTTTGAAGGCTAATAGCATTTATTTTGAATACATGACTACTTGATACGGTTTGTCCTAGACATTGTCATGAGCTGCTCAAGAAGCACTCCAGCTGCTGAGGCCTTCTTACTATCTTTTCTTTCTTTTTTGAGGATATCAGGTGCCAAGAAGGTTTCTCAATGTACTGTTATCTCTCCCTGGAGTTTCGTTGGCCCAGATACCACTTCAATGTTCACGGACCGGTGAGGCTTTTCTGGACTTTCCTAATCAAACAGCAAACCCTCACTTCCACTTAGCCTCGCTTGAGTTTTTCCATTGTACCTTTCAAAAGAGTGACTGAGTGCAAACACTCATTAAGTGCTTTGTATGAGGCAGACATTAATCGTTTGTCAACTAATTTACTGCTGTTAACACCCCTGTGAAGTAAATGCTATTACTATTCTCAAATTAGAGCCAGGCAAATTGAAAAAACAAACAAACGTTAAGTAGCTTGTTCAGGACTTGGCAGAGCAGGGAGTCAAACCTTACCAGAAAGGCTCTCAAGTCAAACGAACTCCAGACACATGCCCAACCTTCTGTACCCGACTTATGTGGGTCCTGGAGAGACGAACCTGGATCCTTTGGCTTTGCAAGCAAGCGTCTTAACCACTAGGCAATCTCTCCAGCCCCGTTTCCTCAATTTTTTGTTGGAATGGACAAGCATCTAAAAGTTGAGATGCACAAGCCAGGGGGGGAATAAATCCCTGTTCTCCCAAATCCCATAACACCAGCACTTAGGAGGCTAAGGTAGGAGGATTGTCATGAGTTCAAGGACAGCCTGGGCTACAGAGTGAGTTCCCCATCAGCCTGGACTAGAGTAAGTCCCTTCCCCAAAAATGAAAGAAGGAGGGAAGGAGGGAGGGACAGAAAAAGAAAAAGGGAAAGAGGACTTTTAAATAATGCTATCCTTAGCCCTTAGGAAGGTATGAATGAATGAATAAAGCAGGGTGACTCAGTCCGAAGGGAGGATAGATAGTGGTCAGATCAATTCTTTCCAGCCCAAATCACTAGCTCAGATCAGATACTTGGAGGTTTTAATGCGTCCACACACTGTGGAATGGCTCCATCAAGCTAATTAACATGCACCTCGGAATATTGTACATTTAAATTTACTCTGGAAGGCAGGCTGTTAGTCACCATTTATTATCCTTCCTCGTCAAAAGCATCTCCAGTGGACTGGTTTTAGGCCACTCTTCCTGTAGCTTGAGGCCACTGTGTCAGCATGGCTCTTCTCCAAGGGGTGTCCGGCTGCTCAAGGACATGTCGCCCCGCGGCTGGGCCTCCCGCCTCCAGACTCTCCTCTCCCCGCGGTCCTGACGCCCACTGAGGAGAGGCTAGCAGGGTTTTTTTTCAATGTTTTATTTATTAATTTGAGATGGGGGGGGGCAGATAGAGAGACAATGGGCGCGCCAGGGCTTCCAGCCACTGCAAACGAACTCTAGATGCGTGCGCCACCTTGTGTAGCTGGCAAACTTGGTCCCTGGGGAATTGAACCTGGGTCCTTTGGCTTTGCAGGCAAATGCCTTCACCGTTAAGCCATCAGCCCAGCCCCCCCCCAACTTTTAATTTAAAAGTTTTTATTTATTTGCAAGCAGAGAGTGATACACACAGAGAGAAAATGGGCGCCGCAGGGCCTCCAGACACACGTGCCACCGTGCATCCATCATCTGCCTTAACATGGGTCCGGGGGAATCGAACCCTGGTCATTAGGCTTTGCAGACAAGTGTCTTAACCGCTGAGCCATCTCTCCAGCCATCGTTAGGTGCTTTTATGAGAGGTTTTCTCAACTGTCTCACCACTGAGCATGACCGACCGGGGCATTTGATGATGACCATGGGTTTAAAGAGCCGGCGGTGGGAAGCGCAGGAAAGGGGAGGGAGAGCGGCCCTGTGGCGTCCTGTGGGCACGTGGGCAACGTGGAGACATGAGCAGGCACCTGGGCCATGCCTCTAGGGACGCCAACGTGCTCTGGGACCTGGCCAAGTTGAAGTCACCACTGTTGGGCCTGAGGGAGAAATAGGAGCAAGGTAACTTTTTTTTTTTTTTTCAAGGTAGGGTCTCACTCTAGTTCAGGCTGACCTGGACTTCACTATGTAGTCTCAGGGTGGCCTCGAACTCTTGGTGATCCTCCTACCTCTGCCTCCTCAGTGCTGGGATTAAAGGCGTGTGCCACCATGCCCAGCTAAGGTAACTCTTTTTGTGTGGGTGAGGGCGGGAAGAGCTGTAGAGATAGCTTAGTGGTTAAGGCACTTGCCTGCGAAGCCTAAGGACCCAGGTTCAATTCTCCAGGTCCAACGTAAGCCAGATGCAGATGGTGGTGCATGTGTCTGGAGGTTGTTTGCAGTGGCTAGAGGCCGTGGTGCACCCGATTTCTCTCAATCTCTCTCACTAATAAATAAATATGAATAAATCTTTCTAAAAAAAAGAGAGAAAGAGAATTGGCACCAAGGCCTCAGTCCCTGAAATCTAATTCCAGACGTGTGTGCCACCTTGTACATATGTATAACCTTGTGCGTGTGTCACCTTGTACGTCTGGCTTACATGGGATCTGGAGATTTGAACAGGGGTCCTTAGGATTCTCAGGCAAGTGCGCCTTAACTGCTAAGCCATCTCTCCAACCCTACAGTCTTTAAAAAATATTATTATTACCCAAGTGAGGTCAGGGGAAGAGATTGAATAAAGGAAAGGTGGAGGGAGGGCTAATCAAAATCTAAGAGGATATAAATAAATCATGTGGAAACCTACTTTTTTGGACAATGGAACACTCAGGAGCCATAGATTGTTGCTAGAAAAATTTCAGTGACAGGGATGGGATACCTTCCAGTGAGTAGTTGTCCAGGGAGGTCCCTGATAGCCCCAAAACATTACAGGCCATTGCCGAGGCCCTTGGTTTCCCACCAGGAATAGATGATAAGACCCTATTGCTGAAGACTCCACAAACTTGGGCTGCAAGGCCACTGAGAAATCCTGCTGGAACTGAGCTGATAACCTCCTCCATGTAGACCAGCTGAGAGAAAGCTGGAAGAAGCCATTCTGCATGCAGTTCAATGGGAGAAAGAGAAATCACCAGTGAAGATACTCAACAGTGACTACTGCAAGTCTTAAATTTTGCCAGCCAGGCCAAATGAGCCAACGGGTGCAACAGTGGCATGTCTATCATGGTGGAAATCAACTGCCCTCTAATTGGACTGGAGGCCTGCTCCATGGGAGGGAATATATTTCTGATACTGAAAACCTACAACAGGGGTAGTCATGAGCCCTAGGGGTGTAACGTCTACTGCTGTCTGGCTAAATGTATATACTATGCTTATCAAACTGCCCAGTAAGCACTTCTCTTCATGTTCATACCTGTATATTAATGCTACTCTCACTTTTAATAGAGAACCTTCTCTTTTCAGATGGCAGTGACCTTAGGATGACTCAGAAGGCATCATGGTGCTGGAAAGAAGTGACAGGAATGCTCAGCACTGCAATATCTTTTATCAAACCTTCCACGGCTCAGGGTCCATTGCAGAAGAGGTGGCTGAAAGAATGTAAGAGCCAAAGGAAGGGTAGGACTCCTTACAACGTGCTCTTCCAGACACAAAATGGCCTGGATATCCATGACCTCACAGTGCCTGACACTACCTACACAAGACCATCATAAGAGGAGGAAAAGATCATGACATCAAAATAAAAGAGAAACTGATTGAGATGGGGAGAATGGAGTTTCAAAGGGGAAAGTGGGGGGAGGGAGGGCATTACCATGGAATATTGTTTACAATCTTGGAAGTTGTTAATAAAAAAAAGTGAGAGAGAAAGAAAAGAAAAAGAAAAAAATTGTTATTTAAGCCAGGCATGGTGGTGCACGCCTTTAATTCCAGTACTCAGGAGGCAGAGGCAGGAGGATCACTGTGACTTCAAGGCCACCCTGAGACTACAGAGTGAATTCCAGGTCAGCCTGAACTAGAGTGAGATACTACCTTGAAAACCCCAAAAATAATAAAATAAAATAAAATAAAATAAAATAAAATAAAAAATAAAAAAATAATAATTATCACTATTTGGGGGTCGGGGAGAAGGGGCGTGCCAGGGCCTCCAGCTGCTGGGAACTCTAGACTCATGCCTTACCTTGCCCAACTGGTTTCCGTGGGTCCTGGGGAATCAAAGCTGGGTCCTTTGGCTTTGCAGGCAAGGGCCTTAACCACTAAGCCATCTGTCTAGCCCAGTAACTTTTTTGGTTATTTTTTATTTATTTGTTTTTATTTTTTTCCCAATAACTCTTTTTGAATTAGTCAGAGCCACAGGTCCAGAGAGAGAGAGAGGGAACAAGGAGATGCCACCTCGCTTGTGCCCGCAAAGCTGGAACCCGGCTCCCATGCATAAATCCAAGCAGAGACGCCACCAAACAGCCTGCGCCGCACGGAAGCGCCGTCAAAGCTCAAAACCTCTCTGACACCTTTAGACTGGAATTCGATGCAAACCCAGTGGCACGCTCCGCTGTAGCAGGAGTCTGCCTGCTAGCACTGAAGCTGCAGCTCAATTTCAAGAAAATACCCGAGTGTATGGAGAACACACATTCGAGCTACCATGCCCTCCCAGGTAGTATAGATATGCATAAAGTGGTTTAAAATGAATTCAAGGTAAATAAACAGCTTTAAGAACAGAAAGGAAAGAAAGCATACTACTCTGAAATCACTTTAAAATTTCCTAAGAAGGGGCTGGAGGGATGGCTTAGCGGTTAAGGCATTTGCCTGCAAAACCACAGGACCCAGGTTCTATTCCCCAGGACCCACATTAGCCAGATGCACAAGAGGGGCGGGCACACGCGTCTGGAGTTCGTTTGCAGTGGCTGGAAGCCCTGGCACATCCATTCTCTCCCCCCCCCCCACCTTTCTCTGTACAATAAATAAATAAAATATCTAAAAATTTTTTCTTAAGAAGATTATAGACTCGGCCGGGCGTGGTGGAGCACGCCTTTAATCCCAGCACTCGGGAGGCAGAGGTAGGAGGATTGCTGTGAGTTCAAGGCCACCCTGAGATGCCATAGTGAATTCCAGGTCAGCCTGGGCTAGAGTGAGACCCTACCTCAAAAAACCAAAAAAAAAAAAGAAGATTATAGACTCAATCAACATTTTTTTGACCACTTGGCACATACCAGGACTCTTCCCTTTCCCCTCATATCTTCCTCCCATTTCTTCTCCCTTTCACTTCCACTTAATTTGCACAACAATCCTCTGCTGTAGGCCTTAATTTTTGCTCTCCAAAGACCTAGAGATTGAGGAATGGAGATTGAAAGAATCAAGTTCTGAGAGATCCCAAAGTACTTTCACCCAGTGTGCCTCTTTCACACAACAAAAGGTTTCAGCAAAAGCTCAACAAGTCAATAAAAGACAAGATGGGGCTGGAGAGATGTTTTAGCAGTTAAGGAGCTTGCCTGCGAAGCCTAAGGACTCAGGTTCAATTCCCCAGTACCCACATAAAGCCAGATGCACAAAGTGGTGCATGCATCTGTAGTACATTTGCAGTGGCAGGAGGCCCTGACATGTCCATTCATTCTCTCTCTCTCTCTCTCTCTCTCTCTTTCTGCCTTCAAATAAATAAAAACATTTCTAAAAAGAAGCAGTTATTACTAACAAGCAGTACTTGAGCATGGATTCCATATTGTCATGCACCAGGGCCTCCTGGGAACTTGAACCCAGGCTGTCAGGCTTTGCAAACAAGCATCTTTAACCACTGAGAAATCTCTGCAGGCCATAACTGATCCTTATGTTTGATGCATGCAGAAAAGAAGGGACTTCAGGTAATTGGGGTGGCCAAGGCTTATGAACACTTTATAATTGTTGGGGTGACAGTGCCACTGAGGGTTGAAGAACTAGGGAACAGAAGGACTGGTTAGGTGCGAGTTTATAAAGTCCTGCAAGATGGAGTAGTAATGGAAGGACAAGATGATTTCTGGGGGATGGGGAGATGGTTCAGCAGTTAAAGGCACTTGTTTGAGAAACCTGTTGGCCTGGGTTCAATTCCCTAGTACCCAAGCCAGATACACAAAGTCACGCATGTATCTGGAGTTTGTTTGCAGTGGCAAGAGACCCTGATGTGCATACATGCACATACATGTGCAAATAAATAAAATTAAAAAAATATTTTTGCCGGGTGTGGTGGTGCACACCTTTAATCCCAGCACTCGGGAGGCAGAGGTAGTTGGATCACAGTGAGTTCAAGGCCACCCTGAGACTCCATAGTGAATTCCAGGTCAGCCTGGGCTAGTGTGAAACCCTACCTCAAAAAAACAAAACAAACAAACAAAATAATAATAAATAAATAAAAATAAAATTCTCAGGACACTTGTTTTTTAAAGATTTTATTTTTATTTATTAGAGACAGAGAGCGAGACAGTGAGAATGGGCATGCCAAGGCCTCTAGCCACTGCAGATGAACTCCAGATGCATGTGCCACCATGTGCATCTGGCTTACGTGGGACCTGGAGAATCAAACCTGTGTCCTTAGGCTTCCCAGGCATGCACTTTAATTGCTAAGCCATCTCTCCAGCCCCCCTCAGTACACTTCTTAAGGAAAAGGTAGAAAGTAGTGCTATGTTAAGTTCAGAATATGAATTCAGCAGCCAGGCTGTCCAATGTCCAAAAGGACAAGTACTCCACAGAGTTCTTATAAGAATACTCTTAGAAATAAATAAAAATAAAATATTAAAAAAAGAATGAGTATTTTAAAAAAAGGGGCTGGAGAGATGGCTTAGTGGTTAAGGCGCTTGCCTGCAAAGCCAAAGGACCTCAGTTCGATTCCCCAGGACCCATGTTAGCCAGATGCACAAGGGGGCGCACGCATCTCGAGTTCGTTTGCAGTGGCTGGAAGCCCTGGTGCGTACATTCTCTCTCTCTCTCTCGCTCTGCCTCTTTCCCTCTCTCAAATAAATAAATAAAAATAAAAATATTTTAAAAAAAAGAATGAGTATTTAAAAAAAAAAAAGAATACTCTTAGAATTTATAAGACACTTGAGCCTGGCACATAGCAAGTACTGAGTTGCGAAACAGAGCTCAGAGTGTAGTTCTTGCTAGCACCTAGGACACACAGGACCCTGTGTTTTATCCCTTGCATTGGAAGGGGGAAAAGATATCAAAAATAAAGTCAAAACAAAGTAAGCCAGCATGGTGGAGCACGCCTTTAATCTCAGCACTCCAGAGGCTGAGGTACAAGGACCCTGTGAATTCAAGACCAGCTTTGGCGACAGAATGACTTCCACATTAGCCTGGGCTAAAATGAAACCCTGCCTCAAAAAAAAAAAAAAAAAGGAAAAAAAAAGGAATAAATTAAGAACACAATTCTTGGGGGCCTAGGAAGATGGCTCAGCAGTTAAAGACACTTGTTTGCAAAGCCTTTCAGCCTGGGATTTGATTCCCAAGCCACCCATGTAAAGCCAGATGCAAAATGTGACACAAGCATCTGGTGTTTGTTTACAGTGGCAAGAGACCCTGGCACACCCATATACACACAGGCAAATAAATGAATAGATAAATAAAAATATTTTTAAATAAAAGAAAATAATTCTTTTTTACAATAGTCTCTAAAATAATGAAATATCTAGGAGGCTATATTTAAGAAGGCCACAAAGATTTTAGGCAACAATATGAAGGCCTACTTACCACTGGTCTCTGTAGATACTAGCTATGAATTCAAGACTTCAGGAGAGCTAGCTACAAATTTGAGGTTTCTACAGCCATCTTCAGGCTCATTTGTTTTTTAAAATATTTATTTATATGAGAGAGAGAGGCAGATAGACAGAATGGGCGCGCCAGGGCCTCCAGCCACTGCAAATGAACTCCAGATGGGTGCGCCCCCATCTGGCTTATATGGATACTGGAGAATCAAACCTGGGTCCTTAGGTTTTTCAGGCAAATGCCTTAACTGCTATGCTATCTCTCCAACCCCAAGCTCATTTATTTGCTGGAAAGTCTCAATGCAATGAAAGCTATTATACCTAAGGTCATATGTTGACCAAGGGAAGAGTCGTATAAGGATAAAATCCTGGAAGCTTTCAAATGCAAGGCCTCTGGACAACCTCTCCCCACAAGTCCTCAACAGCATTACCTCCTCCCACTAGAATGTTTACAGTGCTCAAAAAATACTCCCAACCAGGAAACTTCACTCCAGTTCTGATAGCTAAAGTTTTTATTGACGCTTCCTTATATCTAGCTATGTGATTGATTGCTGCATAGTTGAACTTAATTTCCAGATGCCCCTCTGTTCTCTGGAGACCAGAATGTTATCAAGTGGCTCATTGTCCCCCCGCCCCCATCCTCTGATCACATGGATGGTCTTTTCTGGCACTGTCAGCCCCTGCCCTGAGTCATTTTATTACATCAACTATCAATGCCCAACACAATTCATCTCTGTGTTTTTATCATTGTAATAAATACCTACAAGAAACAATTTAACCAAAAGAAAAGAAAGAAAGAAAGAAAAGAAAAAACCCGGGAGTGGTGGTGCTCGCCTGGAATCCCAGCACTCACTCGGGAGGCAGAGGTTTGCTGTGAGTTCAAGGCCAGTATACCGAATTCCACATCTACAGAGAAACCATGCCTCAAAAGAGAACAAAAAATAAAAAATAAGAGGGCTGGAGGGACGGTTTAGCTGTTAAGGCGTTTGCCTGCAAAGCCAAGGACCCAGGTTCAATTCCCCAGGACCCACGTTAGCCAGATGCACAAAGGGGGCGCACATGTCTGGAGTTCGTTTGCAGTGGCTGGAGGCCCTGTTGCACCCATTCTCTCAATCTCTCTCTCCCTCTTTCTCTGTCAAATAAATAAATAAAATATTTTTTAAATTTTTTATTTTTATTTATTTATTTGAGAGCAGCAGACACAGAGAGAAAGAGAGAGAGAGAAAGAATGGGCGCACTAGGGCCTCCAGCCACTGCAAATGAACTCCAGACATGTGCACCCCCTTGGACATCTGGCTAACGTGGGTCTTGGGGAATCAAGCCTCAAATTGGGGTCCTCAGGCTTCACAGGCAAGCGCTTAACCACTAAGCCATCTCTCCAGCCCAAATAAAATATTTTTAAAAATAAAATAGGGCTGGAGAGATGGTCTAGTGGTTAAAGCATTGCCTGCAAAGCCAAAGGACCCAGGGTCTATTCCCCAGGGCCCACATAAGCCAGATGCACAAGAGGGTGCACGTGCCTGGAGTTCATTTGCAGCAACCAGAGGCTCTGATGCGCACCCATTCTCTCTGTGTTTCTCTGTCTACCTGCCTATTTCCCTCTCTCTCTCTCTCAAATAAATAAATAAATAAAAACATTGAAAAAACAAAATAATAAATAAGAAACAATTTCAGGAGGATTTGTTTTGGCTCGTGGTCTTGCTGTGTGGTTAGTTCAGTCCATGCTGAGGCTGACCATCACGGCAGGAGCACATACAGCAAAGCGACACAGGAGGGGTTGGGGCCAAGGTACAACCTTCAAAGTCATCTCTGAATGACCTCCTTCCTCCATCCATTTCCTGCCTCCTGAGTAGTAGCTCATCCAGCTATGAATTTATTAACAGATGAACCCAGGATATAGTCGCCTTTCAATAGTACCACCACCTGGAGACTAAGCCTTCAACACCTGAGCCTGTCCTGTGAGGGACATTTCATACTCAAGGCCAGCACTTTACCAAGTGAGCCATCTCCCAGCCCTGCCATTTCATTTTCAAACCCTAAAGACCTCCTTAGCATACACTATCAATTATGTTCGGAAGGACCTAATATGGGGCTGGAGAGATAGCTCAGAGGCTAAAGACATTTGCTTGCAATGCCTGAAGGCCAGGCTTCGAGTCCCCGAGTAACCATGTAAAGCCAGATGCACAAAGTGCTGCATGTCTCTGAAGTTCATTTGCAGTGGCTGAAGTCCTTGGCCTGCCCATTCTGTCTCTATCTGCCTTTTTCTCTCCCCTCTCTCAAATAAAATAAAAAGTTTTCAGAAAAGAACCTGTGGGCTGGGGAGAGGGCCTAGCTGCAGGAGTTTAGAGGTTAACTCCCAAGGCTTGGGACCAAAGTCAGATCTCACAAAGAGGAAAGATTTACACAGTGAAATTGTAAAACATTATTGAAATCAATAATACCTAGGTAAATGAAAAGATGCCCCACGTTCATGGATTGGAAGATAACATTGTTAAAAATGTTGTAACTACACAAACTAAGATTCTTGGAATGACTTTATCACTTCAGAATTGACCATGACTTCTTAGATAACAACATCAAAAGAGGAGCAACAGGGGCTGGAAAGATGGCTTAGTGGTTAAGGAGCTTGCCTGCAAAGCCTAACAATCTGGGTTCAATTCCCAGGACCCACATAAAGCCAGATGTAGTAGCGCATGCATCTGGAGTTTGTAGTGGCTGGAGGCCCTAGTATGCTCATTCTCTCTCTCTCTCCCTTCCCTCTCTATTTCTCTCTCTGTCAAATAGATAAATATATATTTTAAAAAAGAGAGGAGCAACAACAACAAAAAAGACAAACTGAACTTCAATGAGATTAAAAGTGTTTGGATAGCAAAAGATACAGTCAACACTGAAATGCCAAGCCGGGGGTGGGAGACTGTGCATGCCCATCACATAGCTGATGAAAGTCTAATACCCAGTCTGGGGAGATGGCCCAGTGGATACAGCGTTATCCACTCGAGCCGGGGATCCCAGGTTCAATCCCCAGACCCCGTAGCAGGCTCCTATAATCCCGCACACTGAAGCGGACCTGACTGCAAGATGGGAAGCAGTGACAGGAGAATTGCTGCAAGTTCATGGCCAACAAGGTAAAAACAGTGAGAATCTAGTGAAGAACCTGAAGTGGACGGTGAGACCGAGGCGCACGTGTGCCCACACTCCCACACATGAACACACAAACACAAATAATAAAAATAAAATTTTAAATGTTTAAGATCTAGGAAATATAAGGAAATCTCAAAATTCAACAATAAAAAGACCCAGTGGAATATGGGCAAAGGTAGATGTGAGGGTCATCTGGCTGCAACATTTGTCACCCCATTGATCCCCAGGGTTGCTTCAGCTGATCTGATGGCAACACAGGTGCCCCCTTCCCCTGTCACCATTCTATGCGTATCCCTAGAGAGGACGCCCTTCCTCTATAGAGGAGGATCACTCTTGGATCACGGGTATTTATGTAGCTACCCTCCTTCCCCTGTCCAAACCTCCAAACTCAAAATGGGCAAAGAAGTTCAGGATGGAGCTCAGCCAAAGGCCCTGGTTTATCCTAGCATGGTAGTGGGGGTAAAGGATTTTAGTAAACTTTTATAATATTTATTTATTTACAAGCGGGAGAATGGGCTGTGCCAGGGCCTCCAGCCACTGCAAACGAACTCCAGATGCATTCGCCACTTTGTGTATCTGGCTTTACCTAGGTAGTGGGGAATCGAACCCAGGTCATTAGGCTTTGCAGGCAAGTGCCTTAACTGCTGAGCCATCTCTCCAGCCCCTTAAATAAACTTTTCTTGGGGGAGGGGCAGAATTGGTGCACCAGGGCCTCCAGCCACTGCAATCAAACTCCAGACACATGCGCCATCTTGCGCACATGTGTGACCTTGCGTGCTTGCGTCACCTTGTGCATCTGGCTTATGTGGGATCTAGAGAGTTGAACATGGGTCCTTAGGGTTTGCAGGCAAGTCCTTAACCACTAAACCAAGTTCTCCAGTCCTTGAATAAACTTTTAAAGTTGATCGTGGTAGCTGTAATCCCAGGATTTGGGAGATGGATTCAGGAGACTCAGTGAGTTCAAGGTCAGCCTAAGCTACTTGAGATTGTCTCTCTGTCATTAGAGAAACACAAATCAAAGTCATAATGAGAAATTAGATGCCACTTTACACCCGCTAGTATGACTATGAAGAAAAACTTCTGGAAGGAAAAACAAGTAACAAACATGAAGAAATTTGAAGCTTCATACACTGCTGTTGGTGTTATTAAGTGGTTCTCCATTTTATGTTTCAACAGTTTGGTAATTCCTCAAAAAGTTAAAAAAAAAAAAAAAAGGGCTGGAGAGATGGCTTAGTGGTTAAGGCGCTTGCCTGAAAAGCCAAAAGACCTCAGTTCAATTACCCAGGACCCACATAAGCCAGATGCACAAGGTGGTGCATGCATCTAGAGTTCGTTTGCAGTGGCTGGAGGCCCTAGCATACCCATATTCATTCTCATTCTCTCACTCTCTCTCCCTCTCAAATAAATAAATAAAAACAAAAAATTTTTTTAAAAAGAAAAGTTAAAAGATGCTGGGTGTAGTGGCACATGCCTTTAATCCCAGCACTTGGGAGGCAGAGGTAGGAGGATCGCCATGAGTTCAAGGCTACTCTGAGACTACCGAGTGAATTCCAGGTCAGCCTGAGCTAGAGTGAGACCCTACCTCGGAAAACCAAAAAAACAGAAAGAAAGAAAGAAGAAAGAAAGAAAAATATGGGCTGGAGAGTTTGACTAATGGTTAAGGTGCTTGCCTGCAAAGCCAAAGGACCATTCGATTCCTCAGGACCCACGTAAGTCAGATGCACATGCATCCGTAGGTCGTTTGCAGTGGCTAGAGGCCTCTCTCTTTCCCTCTATCTCAAATAAATAAATAACAATAAAATATTTTTTAAAAAATTATTTATTTATTTGAGAGCAAGAAAGAGGCAGAAAGAGAGAGAGAATGGGCACACCAGGCCTCCAGCCACTGCAAACGAACTTCAGACACACGCGCCCCCTTGTGCATCTGGCTTACGTGGGTCCTGGAGAATTGAGCCCGTATCCTTTGGCTTTGCAGGCAAACATCTTAACTGCTAAGCCATCTCTCCAGCCCAAAAGTAAGATTTTTTTTTTTAGACAAGAAAGTAAGAAAAATACATTTTGTTATATTTTATTGATAACTTCAACCGTCTCACTTCCGTTCCTTTGGTTTGTTTAGCTTGACATAGGGTCTGCTTGTTAATCTAACCTGGGCGGACCTTGAGCTTGGGATCCTTCTGCTTCGGCTTCCAGAATGCTAGCATTGAGGGCTTTCCCTCCCTGGAGCCTCCCTCTGCTGTCCTTTGCTTTGCTCACCGCGAGCTACTGGGACATTCTGCTGTCTCTGCCTCCCATCTTGCTGTCAGTGTTCTGGGATTATAGAAACCCGCCATGGCTTCCAGCTTTAAATATATATATGCATGCATGCATGTGTGCGTGTGTGTGTGTGTGTGTGTGTGTGTGTGTATGTGTGTATGCCAGGTCTCTCATCCTTGCCAAGGAACGCCATATGCTTGTGCCACTTTTTGTGTACAGCTTTACATGGGTGCTTGGGGAATTGAACCCAGGTTGGCAGACATTGCAAACAAGCAATTAAAAAAAAATTATATATATATATATATATATATATATTATTTATTTACAAGCACAGAGAGAGAAAATGGGTGCACTGGGCCTCCTGACACCACAAACAAACTCCAGATGGATGCACCACTTTATGTGGGTGCTGGGGAATAGAACCTGAGCCACTGGGCTTTACAATCAACACCTGCCTTTAACCACTGAGCCATTGCTCCAGCCCTAACCAAGCACTTTTAATGGATGAACCATCTCCATACATATATACAATAGAGCCTGATCATAGTCCCTTCCCTCCACCCTTCTTTGTCCCTCTCATAACCCCTTCCATTAATCCATTCTCTTTTCCAACTAGATCCTCTTTTGATGTCTTTTTTTCTTTCTTTCTTTGCCATCATACTATGCACATCTTATGTAGGTAGTATCAGCGACTGTGAGGTCATGAATGCAGCGGCCACTTTGGTGTAGAGGACAGTATTCCAAGGCACTCCGCCCCGTCCTTTGCCTCTGACGTTCTTTCTACCACCTCTTCCACGATGGTATCTGAGCCTTGGAGGATGTGACAGAGATGTCTCTCAGGGTTGCCCAATCCACTATCACTTCTGCTCAGCACATTGATTAGTTTTGAGTCATCCCAGTGGTCATGCCATCTGAGAAAAAGAAGCCCCTCTGACCAAAAGTGAGAGTAGCATTAATATATGGACACAAACACAAATATTTAGATGTCCATACTATATCCATTTAGCCAAACAATAGTAGTAGCTTCCTTCATGGCTTTTTCCTCCCAGCCATAGGCATTTGACTAGGTTTTCAGTACCAGACATGAGCTCCCCCCATGGAGTGGCCTTAAATCCAATCAGAGAGCAGTTGGTTTCCCCTTTAACAAGATGTGCCACTATTGCACCAATTGGCACATTTTGCCTAATCTCACTCTAGCCTAAACTGACCTGGAATTCACTCTGTAGTCGGAGGGTGGCTTTGAACTCATAGCAAGCCTCCTGCCTCTGCCTTCCAAGTACTAGGATTAAAAACATGCACCACCATGTCCAGCAGTCTTTTCAACCATTTCTATGTATTGGCTACCTGTACACTCTTTCATCACTTGCCAGAACTATAGCTACCCTTCTGTGCTATAGAACACCAGAACCAACTCCTCCCATCCAGCAATGTCTTGATGTACTTCGCCTAAAGTGTTTCCATCTCTCTTCCTCCTCCTCCTAACACTTCCCACTGTTTAGTAGCTACTACTATTCTCTCGTCTTCTGTGAGATTGATTCCTTCTTTATTTGTAATGCGAGAGAGAGAGAGCGAGAAAGGATCTCCAGGATCTCTTGCCACTTCAAATCAACTCCAGATGCATGCCCCACTTTGTGCATCTGGCTGTACATGGGTACTGGGGTATCAAACCCTGGCCAGCAGGCATTGAAAGCAAGTGCTTTCAACCACTGAGCCATCTCCCCAGCTCCATAAGATGGATTCGTTTGTTCCCACAAACAGTGAGAGCATGCAGTATTTGCCATTCTGTGCCTGATTTATTTGACCTAAAATGATGACCATCCATTCTGATGCAAATGACAGAATTTCACTCTTTTTGTGGTTGAATAATATTCCACTGTGTATCTGTGCTGTATACCATATACCCCTGACAGACACTTTGGTTAATTCCATTTCTTGGCTCCTGTGAATAGTATGCAATAAACATGGGAGTGCAGGGATCTCTTTGATATGATGATACTAATTCTTTCAGATCTACACTCAGTAATGAGATTGGGTTCTCACTCTAGCCAAGGCTGACTTGGAATTCACTATGTAGTCTCAGAGTGGCCTTGAACTCATGGTGATTCTCCTACCTCTGCCTCCTGAGTGCTGAGATTAAAAGCACGCACCACCACGCCTGGCTTGTAGTTTTGTTTGTTTGTTTGTTTGTTTTTGAGGTAGGGTCTCACTCTAGCTCAGGCTGACCTGGAACTCAATATGTAGCTTCAGGCTGACCTTGAACTGACAGCAATTCTACCTCTGCCTCCTGAGTGCTGGGGTTAAAGGCATGCACCATCACGCCTAGGTTTTTCCCCTTTCTTTGTAGTTTTTAAAAGAACTCCATACTGTTTTCCATAGCTGGTTTGCTAATTTAATTTGCATTTCCATTAGCAGTGTATAAGAGTTTTTCTTTCTCTACAACCATTTGTTTTTTGTTTTCTGACTTTTGGTAATAGCTGTTCTAATTGGAGTGAGATGATATCATGTTGTGGTTGATTTGTACTTCCCTGATAATCAGTGATAACAACCTTTTTATTTCTTTTCCATAGTCTTTTTGGCCATTGTCTATCTTCTTACTGAGAAATAACCTAATAATCATTTGCCCCATTTTAATGAGATTTTTTTTTCCTGTTGAGTTTTTAAAATTTTGTATGTATTCTGGATCTTAACACCTTAATGGATAAAATGACTGGACTTCTGTGTGAGTAGGAAGAACTGAGTAGCAGAGGCCAGTAAGCTAGAAGGGAGATATAAAGGGACTAGAAAGGGAGGGGGGACTTAATAGGATGGTATTGTATATATGTAAATAGAAGAACAGATTAGTGGGAGTGAAAAGGCCTAAGTGAGGTCAGGGGAAGAGATTGAGTAAAGGAAAGGTAGAGGGAGGACTAATCAAAATCTAAGAGGATATAAATAAGTCATATGGAAACCTACTTTTTTGGACAATGGAACACTCAGGAGCCATAGATTGTTACTAGAGAATTTTCAGTGCCAGGGATGGGATACCTTCCAGTGAGTGGTTGGCCATGGAGGTCCCTGATGCCCCCAAAACATTACAGGCCATTGCCAAGACTCTTGGATTCCCACCAGGAATAGATGGTAAGACCCTATTGCTGAAGACTCCACATACTTGGGCTGCAAGGTCACTAAGAAACCCTGCTGGAACTGAGCTGAAAACCTCCTCCATGCAGACCAGCTGACAGAAAGCTGGAAAAAGCCATGCTGAATGCAGTTCAATGGGAGAAAGAGAAATCACCAGTGAAGATACTCCACAGTGGACACTGCAAGCCTTATATTTGGCCAGCTAGGCCAAATGAGCCAACGGATGCAATAGTGGCACGTCTTTTATGGGGGAAACCAACTGCCTCTAATTGGACTGGAGGCCCGCTCCATGGGAGGGAATACATCCCTGATACTGAAAACTTAAAACAGGGGTAGTCATGAGCCCTAGGGGTATAACATCTGCTGGTGTCTGGCTAAATGTATGTACTATGCTCACCAAACTGCCCAGTAAGCACTTCTCTTAATGTTCATACCCATATATTAATGCTACTCTCACTTTTGGTTAGAGAACCTTCTCTTTTCAGATGGCAGTGACGTTAGGATGACTCAGAAGGCACCATGGTGCTGAGAAGAAGTGACAGAGGAGTGCTTAGCACTGCAATATCTCTATCACACCTTCCATGGCTCAGGGTCCATTGTGGAAGAGGTGGCAGAAAGAATGTAAGAGCCAAAGGAAGGGTAGGACTCCTTACAACGTGCTCCCCCAAGACACAAAATGGCCTGGATATCCATGACCTCACAATGCCTGACACTACCTACACAAGACCATCATAAGAGGAGGAAAAGATGATGACATCAAAATAAAAGAGAGACTGATTGAGAGGGGGAGGGGATATGATGGAGAATGGAGTTTCAAAGGGGAAAGTGGGGGAGGGAGGGAATTACCATGGGATATTGTTTACAATCATGGAAGTTGTCAATAAAAAAATATAAAAATAAAAAAGAGAATAAAGATAGTTGCCAAACATTTTCTCTACTTCTGTTTGTTATCTCTCCCCTGCCCTTTGTCTTTGTAGAAATGTCTTAGTTTAATATAATCCCATTTGTCTAGTTTTGTCACCTGTGTTTGTGGCACCTTATACAAACTGCAAACAAAACAACGACAAAAAAGCTTTTGGGATTGGCTGTGGTGGTGCAGGCCTTTAATCTCAGCATTCTGGAGGCAGAGGTAGGAGGACTGCTGTGAGTTCAAGGCATCCTGAGACTACATAGTGAGTTCCAGGTCAGTCTGGGCTAGATCAAGACCCTGCTTACAATAATGTCATTATTTCCCATCCATTTCCTTCTAGTAACTTCATAGTTCCAGATCTTACATGTAGGTGCTTATTAACCAATAATTGTTCACAGTAGTCTCTTTTCATTCTTTGTATTTCTAAAACATCAATTATATGTCTCCTTTTTATCTTTTTTCAAATATTAATTTTGTGTGTGTGTGTTTTCTCTCTCCTTTTTTTTTTTTTTTTTTTTTTTTTTTGTTACTTTGGTAAGATGGGTCTGTGTTTTTGTTTTCCTCTTTACAGGTCCACCTGTAGTATAGAAGATTCTGATTTCTATACATCTTTGCCAATACTTATTTTCATTAAAGGCATCTTAGTGGGGTGTCACAGAATATTTTCAAAGAGTCTTAGAACAAAATTAGAATATTAAAACCAAAATAAACCTGGAGTGGTGGCACATGCCTTTAATCCCAGCACTCGGGAGGCAGAAGTAAGAGGATTGCCAAGAGGCAACCCTGAGACTACATAGTGAATTCCATGTCAGCCTGGGCTAGAGTGAAACTCTACCTCAATCAATCAATAAACAAACAAATAAATAAATAAAATAAGTTGCTGCCCTTGCAGAAAAAAAAAACCCTGCATACTCTTACTTTGTCACGACGGACTAGAAGAAGGGGTCTTTTGGCTAAAATACTTGTAGCCGGCACAGTGGTGTGTCCCTGTAATCCCGCAACTCAGGGAGGCTGAGGCAAGAGAATGGAGAGCTCAAGACCAAGACCAGCCTGGGCTGCATAATGAAACCCTGTTTCAAAAGAAATGAAGGTGATAATCAGCTGCTTAAATGAGGGAGATCCTTCCGTGACCTCCTATTCTGAAGTGCTAAGATTCTGTTCAAGTGGGGCTTCTCCCTTACTGGGGTGCATCTAATAAAGAGTGCCACTTTGCAAGCTTCCGGGTGATCTTCGTTCGTTTGGCAGTCTGTGGGTGTGTTTCTAGATTGGTTTAAACGAGGAGGGAACACACTGAATGTGGACAGCACGATCCCATGGGCTTGGGCTGGACAGAAAGAAAAACAGGAGAAGGAAAGCTGATTGGGAGCAAGTTCCTGCTGCCACACAGGCTGCTGAGTGGTCATGCCTCTCCAGCCACGATGGGCTGCACCCTTGACTGTGGGCCCAGCCACGTCTTTCCTCTCCTAATTTTTTTTTCTTTTCCTTTTTAATTGATTTATTTATTTGACAGAGAAAGAGGGAGAGAGGGAGAGAGAGTGTGAGAGAATGGGCGTGCCAGGGCCTCCAGCCACTGCAAATGAACTCCAGATGCGTGCGCCCCCTTGTGCATCTGGCTAACGTGGGTCCTGGGGAATAGAACCTGGGTCCTTTGGCTTTGCAGGTAAACACCTTAACTGCTAAGCTATCCCTCCAGTCCCTAAATTTTTTCCTTTTAAAAAATATTTTAGGGCTGGAGGAATGGTTTAGTGGTTGAGGTGCTAGCCTGCAAAGCCAAAGGGCCCAGGTTCAATTCCCCAGGACCCACATAAGCCAGGTGCACATAGTGGCCCATGCTTCTGGAGTTTGTTTGCAGCAGCTGAAGTCTCTGGCATGCCCATTCTCTCTGTGTCTGCCTCTTTCTCTCTCTCTCTCTCTCTCTAATAAAAAAAAAAAAAAATTTAAGGGGTTGTAGAGATGGCTTAGAGGTTAAGGCATTTGCCTGCAAAGCAAAAAGACCTGAGTTTGATTCCCCAGGACCCACTTAAGCCAGATGTACAAGGGGGCGCATGTGACTGGAGTTTGTTTGCAGTGGCTGGAGGCCTTGGGGTGCCCATTTTCTCTCTCTCTGCCTTTCTCTCTCTCTTGCAAATAAACAAAATATTTAAAAATTTTAAAAATATTTTTTATTTATTTATTCGAAAGAGAGCATGGGAATGGGTGGACCACTACAGAAGAACTCCAGACATATGCTCCACTTTGTGCATATGGCTTATATAGGTACTGGGGAATCGAACCTGGGTCCTTAGGTTTCACATATCTCCAGCCCCTAAACTGCTTGTCAGGTGTTTGGTCGCAGTAATGAGAAAAGCAAGAATAGATTGAATTATACTTTGACACAACACCAAGGGCTTTGCAACACACTCTAGAAACCCAGTACAAGTTCTGGGGTAAGTTTTTTCCTCAGTTGGGTGGACCTGGGGGCTCTCTGTGAGGGTCCTCGGACAACCCTGTGCCCCACAGGCCACGGTCAGACCATCCTTGTCCCCGACCCCACCGTCCTGGGTGCGGCTGCTCCTCTGCCCAGGGCTGGACATGGGGAGGACCCGTCCTAGGAGAGGTGTCCCCGCACTGCTCAGCGCAGAGATGCCCACCCTGTCTTCCCCATGCACTGACACTTGGCCTTCCTTCGGCCTCAGGCCCTGCACATCTATACAAACCTACTCCACTATTCCACACCCACAGCCTCCTCCCTCCGTTATGCCTTCTCATCTCCTAAAGGACTAATCTCCACAATTGCAACCGATGTTTTTTCTATGTGCATTTAATTAAAGGCTCTCTCTGGAAAGATCGTTGATAGGTGTCCATTAGCAGCTCAATCTTTGAAACACCAACAATTAAAAAGCAGACTTTCACTGTCACTCAGAGGGATAGGCACCGCCAGCACCCAGGCAGCGGACAGGCTGCATCATTAAAGTTTTACAGTCTTGAAGGACCCGCACGGACCGGGCAATGATGCATGCCAGAGACATCTGAGTTCTCTGAAGAGTTTAAGAGTTCAGAATCTCCTGTTCTGAAAACAGCTGCAAAGCAAATTGCCGCAGGTTTAAAAATAGAAATTAGCCGGGCGTGGGGTGCAGGCCTTTGATCCCAGCACTCAGGAGGCAGTGGTAGGAGGATCCCTGTGAGTTGGAGGCCACCCTGAGACTACAGAGTGAATTCCAGCCCATCCTGGGCTAGAGTGAGACCCTACCTCATAAAAAGAGGAAGAAAGAAAGAAAGAAAGAAAGAAAGAAAGAAAGAGAGAGAGAGAGAGAGAGAGAAAGAAAGAAAGAAAGAAAGGAAGGAAGGAAGGAAGAAGGAAGGAAGGAAGGAAGGAAGGAAGGAAGGAAGGAAGGAGAGAGAGAAAGAAAGAAAGAAAGAAAGAAAGAAAGAGAGAGAGAGAAATTACATGGTTGCTTGGGGGGGGGGCGGGTTTGAAGTAAGATCTCACTCTAAGAATGATTCCACAAGAATGTCACACACAAGCCTAACATTTACAAAAATCCCCAAACTTTGTAAAGTCATACCCAAAAGTCTATACGTTAATGCAAATTGACTCATTCTGTTACCAGGCACTTAGGTTCATAAACCTGCCACCTCACTTTCCCTGTAATGCAAAGAAATGAGGGAACAGAAATTGGTAAGGGGGTGGGAAATAAAAACAAATTATTTTGTTTATTTATTTGCAAGCAGATAGAGTGAGCGAGTGAGAGAGGGGGAGTGGGTGGCCAGGGCCTCCTCCCGCTGCAAATGAACTCCAGATGCACGAGTTACTTTGTGTATCGGGCTCTAAGTGGGCGCTGGGGAATCGATCCTGGGCTATCAGGCAGTTGCTTACAGAATTGACTGTTGAGTCTGCCCACCTCTCAGAACTCTAATTCCAAAAGCACAACTAGGCTGGGTAAGGTGGTGCACACCTTTAATTCCAGCACTCAGGTGGAGGTAGGAGAACCCTACCTCAAAACTAAAACAAAACAAAACAAAAAAGCACAATTATTCTTTCTTTTCTTTTTCATATTTTATTTATTTATTTATTTACAAACAGAGAGAGGGAGAGGGGGTGGAGAAAGAGAGAGAATGGGCCTCCTGCCACTGCAAAAGGGCTCCAGAGGCATGCACCACTTTGTGCATCTGGCTTTACATGGGTACTGGGGAACTGAATCCAGGCTGTCAGGCTTTTCAAGAAGTGCCTTTTTTTTTTTTTTTTTTTTTTTTTTTTGAGGTAGGGTCTCACTTTCTAGCCCAGGATGACCTGGAATTTACTATGTAGTCTCAGGGTGACCTCAAACTCATGGTAATCCTCCTACCTCTGCCTCCCGAGTGCTGGGATTAAAGGTGTGCGCCACCACACCCAGCTTCTTAAAAAATATATTTATTTATATAGAGACAGAAAGAGGAGAGAGAGAGAGAGAGAGAGAGAGAGAGAGAGAGAGAGAGAGAGAATGGGCGGACCAGGGGCTCCAGCCACTCCAAACAAACTCCAGACGCCGGGCACCACCTTGTGCATCTGGCTTTACGTGGGTGCTGGGAAATGGAACCTCGGTCTTAGGCTTTGCAGGCAAGTGCCTTAACTGCTAAGCCAGCTCTCCAGCCCCAAAAGGAAATTCTTTAAGATATCAGAAGCCAACCAGCTCATATATTGTTACTTAACTTTTAAACTCTACTTAAATTTTAAGCTTTACCTAATCTTTAGAGCAGCATAACGTAGAAAGACCCACAATCACATGGTCACCACAGTCTGTGGGGTCCCAGCGTGGGCTCTGCAGCCACAACAAGCCAGGCTCCGCCACCTGTCCCAATGTGCCAGTGAAAGACTTCTCAATGCGCTCACAGTGGGAAGAGGCTCCGGGGTCCCCCCACCCCCGTCTTCAGGGCAGTGACGTGAGGTTTGAAGACATATGCAAAACTAACCCGTCCCTGGTCAAGGTACAGTCCCGGGGGTCCTCAGTGCCTTGGCTCCATTCTGTCCTTCAAGGAGCTCTGAAAAACGCTGTGAGAAATCTCGTCCTGGGAGACTGGCTCCTCCCCTGGCTGACACCAGGCGTCAGCCTTTCCCCTCTCCCAGTATGGGATTTCTGGGGAAATTTTAGTTCTTTGGGATCTGATTTGTCTCAGGGGTGGAGGTCCCTCAGGGAGAGGTGGAGCGGTGGGGGGGAGGGCAGCACTGGGCTGTATCTCCCTCCCGAGGAGGATAAGAGGATTGGAAATGCCGAAGTGTAGATGACAGAGGTGTTAGTATTATCTGACCAACGTTTGCTTCTGTGTGATGTGTTACTTATTTGCTTATTTATTTAGTAGTGCCGAGGATCAAACCCTTGGTCTTGTAGATGAAGCAAATCGGTTTGTTCTAACACTGGGCAACACCCTGACAAAGGGTTCTAATGCAGCCACCAAAATAGGGTCTCAGCAAGTAATCGTGAGCATAGCTGAAACAAAAGCCAAAGGGGGGGGGGGGGTCGCTGGAGGGACGGCTTAGCGGCTAAGGCATTTGCCTGCAAAGCCAAAGGACCCAGGTTCAATTCCCCAGGACCCACGTTAGCCAGGTGCACAAGGGGCACATGCATCTGGAGTTCATTTGCAGTGGCTGGAGGCCCTGGTGTGCCCATTCTCTCTCTGTGTCAAGTAAATAAATAAATAAATAAATAAATAAATAAATAAATAAATAAAAGCTAAAGGGGTCCCGGAGAGAAAAACAGAAAACAAAACAAAATAGGTCAGCTGGGGAGATGACTCAGCAGTTAGAGATTTGCCTGATGGTAGGTCCAACCACATAAAGCCAGATGCAAAGTGATACATGCATCTGGTGTTCATATGCAGTGGCAAGAGATCCTGGCAGCCCATACATACACAAGTAAATTCATTAATTCATTAAATTTAAAAAGAGAGAGAGAACTTTCATGTGAAGTTGCTTCTCTAGAAAAAAAAATTTATTTTTTTTTTTGAGGTAGGGTCTCTCACTCTAGCCCAAGCTGACCTGGAATTCACTCTGCAGTCTCAGGGTGGCCTTGAACTCACGGCAATCCTCCTACCTACTGCTTCCCGAGTGCTAGGATTAAAGGCGTGCGCCACCACGCCAGGCAAAAAAAAAAAAAAAAAAAAAAAAAAAAAGAGAGAGAGAGAATTAAAGTAGGCTAGTTAGATGGAGTTATCTCATTCTTCCAGCCCTTCCAGCAGCTTTGAGTTTCCTGTACTAAATCCTTTCTGCTCAGAATACCTGGAGTTCCTAGGGTGATTTGAGTTCCCTGCACAGACCCCTGCTTATTGAATGGCTTTACAGCAGCCCAAGGGGCCAGGGACTCGCAGGATGAAGCAGCATTTCAGCGAGAGACGGAGCTGCTTAGGACTCTTAAGTTTCTCTCACATCAGCCTAAATCCCAAGTAATGCCACTAAGCCTATTTATTTGCTTCTTTTCTATCCATTGTGGAACCACTTCTCATGGAGGTCACAGTTGTCCTCTTATCTGCAGGGCGTCCACTCCAAGAGTCCCAGTCAGTCCTTAAAACCACAAACCCTACAATACGATGTCTTTACCCAACCTATAATTTTTAAATATTTTATTTATTTATTTATTTATTTGCAGGGGGGCCAGATAGAGAGAGAGAATGGGTGCATCAGGGCCTCTAGCCACTGCAAACAAACTCCAGACACATGTGCTACCTTGTGTATCTGACTTATGTGGGTACTGGGGAATTGAACCTGGGTGCTTAGGCTTAGCAGGCAAGCGTTTTAACTACTATGCCATCTCTCCAACCCAAGCCTATAAAATTTAACTTATAACTTAGGCACAGTTAAATGATCAACAGAACAACCATAATAATATACTATAATAAAAGTTGTATGAGGGCTGGAGGGATTGCTTAGCCGTTAAGAAGGACCCAGGTTCAATCCCCCAGATGCACAAGGGGGCGCATGCATCTGGAGTTCGTTTGCAGTGGCTGAAGGCCCTGGCACGCCCATTCTCTCTCTCTCTCCCCCGCTTTCTCTGTCAAATAAATAAATAAATAAATAAAATAAATATTTTTTGTAAAGTTGTATGAATGCTGGGCGTGGTGGCACATGCCTTTCATCCCAGCACTTCGGAGGCAAAGGTAGGATTGCCATGAGCTTAAGGCCATCCTGAGGCTGCACAGTGAATTCCAGGTCAGCCTGGGCTAGAGCAAGACCCTACCTCAAGAAACCAAAAAAAGAAAGAAAGAAAGAAAGGAAGGAAGGAAGGAAGGAAGGAAGGAAGGAAGAAAGAAAGAAAGAAAGAAAGAAAGAAAGAAAGAAAGAAAGAAAGAAAATGCAGTGAAACCAAAACCAGCACTTGGGATTCGAGGCACAAGGATCAGGACTGCAAGGCCAGCCTTGGCTACATAGTGAGTTGAAGGTCAACCTGGACTGCAGGAGACCCTATCTCAAAACAAAACAAACAATAACAAAGAAGTGAATCCAAACCCGGCATGGTGGTGCACGCCTTTAATCCCAGCACTCAGGAGGCAGAGGTAGGAGGATCACTGAGAGTTCGAGACCACGCTGAGACTACATAGTGAATTCCAGGTTAGCCTGAGCTAGAATGAGACCCTACCTTGAACACCCCCCCCCAAAAAAAGTGAATCCATGTGTTAAGTTCTGGTCCTAAGGGTGATGATATTGAGGGACATTGGGGACTAGTAGGAAGTCCTTGGGTTACTAAGAACATGCCTTTAAAGAGGATTGTGGGACTCTAATCCCCTCCTCTTTCTGTTTGCTTCCTGCCTCATAATGCAAATAGTTTTGCTGCCCCATGGCATGCTGCCCCATTACAAGGCCAAACCAGTGGGGCCAATTGACATAGACCAGAACCTTCAAAATCATGAGCCAGGATAAACCTCTCATTTAAAAAAAAAATATATATATATGTATATATATATATAAAATTTACATTTGAAAGAGAGGGAAAGAGAGGCAGAGAGAGAATGGGTGCACCAGGGCTTCCAGCCACTGCATACAAACTCCAGACGCATGTTCCACCTTGTACATCTGGCTACAAGGGTCCTGGGGAATCAAACCTGGGTCCTTAGGCTTCACAGGTAAGTGCCTTAACGGCTAAGCCATCTCTCCAGCCCTAAACCTCTCCTCTTTATAAGTTAATTGCCTCAAGTACTTCACTGTGGCAGAAAGCTGACTACCACAGGAGGATAACGTATTGTTTCTGATAAGGAAGCAGCTTCTTAGGCCATCCTCATGGGCCTGGGCCTGGGCCTGGGCCTGGGCCATGACTACAGCCTTTCCCTTTCTGACCTTAGTGGTAAGCAGAATGTTCTTATGATGAGTTCCTGGAAGAAGTTCTGTCAATAACCAGAATGGGAGCCAGGCGATGGTGACGCATGCCTTCAATCCCAGCACTCAGGAGGCAGAGGTAGGAGGATCACCGCAAGTTCCAGGACACCCTGAAACTACATAATGAACTCCAGGTCAGCCTAGGCTAGAGCAAGACCTTACCTTGGAAAACAAACAAACAAACAAACAAAAAAAAAGCCAGCGTGGGGCTGGAGAGATGGCTTAGTGGTTAAGGTGCTTGCCTGCAAAGCCAAAGAACACAGGTTCAATTCCCCAGGTCCCATGCAAGCCAGATGCACCAGGTTGTGCATGTATCTGGAGTCTATTTGCAGTATCTGGAGGCTCTAGCATGCCCATTCTCTCTCTCTCTCTCAAATAAAGAAAAATAATTTTTTTTAAGCCAGAATGAGGGGCTAGAAAGGTGACTCAGTGGTTCAAGGTGATTGCTTACAAAATCTGCTGGCCCCGGTTCAATTCCCCAGCACCTATGTAGAGCTGGACACCAAGTAGCACATGTATCTGTGATCCCAGTGTGCTTATGCCAATGGCAGGCAGAGCCAGGAGAACCTGAAGCTCAAAGGGCAGACAGTCTCACGTTCCTGCGCAGTCTGGCAGTTAGTTTGCAGTGACAAGAGATCCGATCTCAACGGACTCCTCAAAGTTGTCCTCTGACCTCCAAATGCACAGTGTGACATCTATGCCCATACACACAAACAAATAAGTAAATAATTAAGTAAATAGAATGTTAGAAATTCTTTTAAAAAATAATTTGTTTGAGGAGAGAGAGAGAGGGAATGGGCATGTCAGGGCCTCCTGCCACTGAAAACGAACTCCTTTGAAGATGCACCACTTTGTGCATCTGGCTTTCCAGATGTCAGAAGGGGAGAATGGATTTATCAGGAGTGAAAAGGAAGAGCTTGCTAGGAGTCAAAGAAAATAATAAAAAAGCCCAGCACTAGGGCTCCTCCTTCTACCAAACGTAAGGACTGCTCTGATGAGAAGTTCAAGTATCGCTCTAAAGATAAGAGAAGGGCCGAGGCAGGGATACGACCCGGAAGAGGCGCAGAGCACCAGGTCTTGTTCTAGCTCAGCCTCCCGCTCAGCTGGCTCTAGCTCTGGCTCTGGCACTGGCTCCAGCGCTGGCTCTAGCACCTCCTCGGCATCCAGCGCTCGGGAAGCTCCAGCACATCCCGCAGCTGCAGCTCCAGCGGCTCCTCTGGCTCCCCCAGCCCTTCTTGTTGCAGGCATGGCAACAGGCCCTGCTCCGCTCGGAATCCAAACTGCCCAAAAGAGATGGAAAGGCGAGGCCCGTCCCCTAAACCCACCGAGTGTGCATTGGAAGGCTTACCAGGAATGTGACAAAGCACCACATCATGGAGGTATTTCCCACGTGTGGGGAATTACAGTGGTTGACATGCCTGTAGAAAGGATGCATCCTCATCTGCATCCTGACTCCTGAGTCTGCTCAATGGCAGAGCCAAGCAAGTCCTCCATAGGATATCAGGCTTTCCACACACGACCCGGTCAAGCCTTTGCCATGCAGCATCTGCAGGAAGGGGACCAAGCTGCCGTCCTGTTAGGCCTGCCGTGCCCCTGCTGAGTTTTCCCCAACCTCTAGGGCTAAACCTTGGAAGAGCCATAAATGGTTCTGTCTTTCCATGTCCTCACGCACACACCCCTGCCCTGTGTCTCCCTTTCCCTTGAAATGGGTGAGCCAGTTCCACAAGATAACCTATTCCGCCCCCATTTCACCTGCCATTCATGATGGCCTTGCAGGTTACCTTGGCAACGTGTACATTGCCTTCTTTCTTTCATGGTACAGTCAGTACTATAAAGTTGAGTTTTGTAACTTTGTAGTGTTTTAGATGAGGTTGAGGTTGTGTTTGTACTTCGTGTAAAGAAATTGTATTAAATAGATGTAGGATTGGAATACAAAAAGAAAGAAAGAAAAAAGAAAGCCAGTGTGAGATCACTACACATTAGACTCATCCCTTCCAAGCTAGCGTCCCTCTGACTAACGCTGCAGCAAATGCATTAATACCTGTGGTGGGTGAGCAGCCGTTACTAAACGACGCTGACTCTTCTACTCTATACTCCTCTCTCATGAAATATTCAGAGGAATAAAGACATTTCAGTTTAAATAGTCACTAGGGCTTTAGTCCAATTTAGTGGTAAGCTCAGGTTTCATCATATTTTTACACGGGTCAGATGTAGAGTACAAAAATAATAATTCCAGGAAAAAGTATTTAAATAGTCCCACTCCACACAGAAGGGGGCGCTGTGTCTGCAGGAATAGGGGATTGCGAGTGGCCAGAGGGCTCGAGTCTCACATTCCCAGGCCCACCCAACCTCGCAGTGCACTCCTTCCCAGTTCGTTTTGTTGTTGTTTGTTTGCTTGCTTTGTTTTTCGAGGTAGGGTCTCACTCTAGCCCAGGCTGACCTGGAATTCACCATGTAGTCTCAGGGTGGCCTCGAACTCACAGTGATCTTCCTACCTCTGCCTCCCGAGTGCTGGGATTAAAGATGTGTGCCACCACGCCTGGCCCCTAATTCTTGATTGTATTTGAGGGGCTTCCAGTCTTCTGAGACTGTATAAGGGGATATGGCTGGTGGAGGACTTCATGTGACCTCTTCAACTGGGAATGTACCAGAGGTACCAGACAACAGAACCACCAAAGCAACCGCTGGCGGTTGGAGGTTTGGAACTCAGCCCGCCTGTGAGAGATGAGTGACAGACACTTCTATTGTCATGTCTGAGGAGTTGTGATCCCGATTGGCAGGTGCTGAATATGAGAACCATCTGAAGCGTGAGTTATACAGCAATCCAACTCCATCTTTACAGGTCCACTTGAACACCCACCGAGAGTAGAACACTTGCCACTTCTGATGGAGCTACCGACCCCCTCCCTCACAATGCTAAACACCTCCATGTCTGAGATAGGCCCCAATATTTATGTTAATAATGCTTATAATTTTTGTACCAGGCCAAAGAGATCTAAGTGATATGGTGTCTGACTGATAGGTTTCTCCCTTGGGCCTTTAAAATTGTTCTCTTCTCCTCAGCTAGCTTTCTCCTTTTTGAACAGTCCAGGAACCCAGCCTGTGAGATGTTGCCACCCACAGTTAGAGTGGGTCCTCCAACCTCAACTAACCTAATCTAGAAAATTCACAGACTGGCCCAGAGACCTGTTTTTGTAGTGATTCTTAAACTTATGATGGCAGCCAGAGATAAACCATCACATCCTGTCTCAAAAAAAAAACAAAAATACATTTGGGAACTGAGGGTGTAGTTCAGTGGTAGAGTGCACACCTAGTTAGTTCCCATATGACATGCCAGAAATCTTGGGGTAGATATTATTGAAATGTAAGTGTTATATTAGTATGTCGAGCACAGAAAAATCAAGACTAGGAATGCTTTTTATCACTTAGCTGCTTTCCGAATATTCTGTAATGTTAAATAAATATTAATGCTATTGCAGCATCATAAATGAAAATGAGAAATAAAGAACATTTTATGAATTTTTTAATTGCTTTAAAAAAAAATTGTTCTCTTCTCTGGGAACCACTCTAACTGCCATATCTCTGTGCCCCGTTCAGCATGAAGTAGCTCAAGATCTGATGTCCTCGTCCCTTTTTCTCCAACAGCAGTATCCACATAAGCTAGGTGTACAAGATGGCACGTGTGCGCTGGGCATGGTGGTGCATGGCTTTAATCCCAGCACTCGAGAGGCAGAGGTAGGAGGACTGCTCTGAGTTCAAGGCCACTCTGAGACTATTCCAGGTCAGCCTGGGCTAGCAGTGAGACTCTACATCAAAAAAACAAAACAACAATAAAACAAAAAAAGATGGCACATTGTCTGGAGTTCATTTGCAGTGGCTAGAGACCCTGGCATGCCCATACTCTCTATCTCTCTCCCTTTCTCTCAAATAAATAAATAAAATATTTTTAAAGGGGGAGGGATCTTAGGACATCACAGCCTTGACCCCCCTCCCGTGTCAGACGTGGGATTTAGTGCTTGCCCATCCCATTCAATTAGATTCTCTTGAGCACGCACCCTGCTCAAGTGTGGGTAGATTTCTTTTTCTTTTTCTCTTTCTTTCTTTCTTTCTTTTTTGAGGTGGGGTTTCACTGTAGCCCAGGCTGACCTGGAATTAGCTATGTAGTCTCAGGGTGGCCTCGAACTCATGGTGATCCTCCTACCTCTGCCTCCCAAGTGGGATTAAAGGCATGTGTCACCATGCCTGGCTTGGAAGTATACTTTAAAAAAAAAAAAAAAACTCCCCTTTTTTTTTTCTTTTTGGTTTTTCAAGGTAGGGTCTCACACTGGTCCAGGCTGACCTGGAATTAACTATGTAGTCTCAGGGTGGCCTTGAACTCTCAGGGATCCTCCTACCTCTGCCTCCCGGGTGCTGGGATTAAAGGTGTGCGCCACCACGCCCGGTGTTCTTTTCATTTTTTTTTTTTTTAAGATCCATGTTCATTTACATGGGCTCCTGGGCTACATGTGGCCTACACAGGCTTTTGGGCTCCACTTGGCGTACCTCTCTTCTCCCCACTTTACCTTCCCTCACCTCCCAGTTTTCTTCCTTCCCCACTCCTTTGTAAGATCTGAATAAAATGTGGTATTTTAAAAATAAAAGAGGTAGGAGGATCGCATGAGTTCGAGGCTAGCCTGAGACTACATAATAAATTCCAGATCAGCCTGGGCTAGAGTAAGACCCTACCTTGAACCACACTACCCCCCCCCCCGCCACAAAAAAAAAGTGGCACATGAGTGTGGAGTTTGTCACACACACAAATATTTAAATAAATAAATAGTGGCTGGGATACGGGGTAGGTGGTCTTGCTGAACTAGAGTGCTAAGAGAACTTCTCACCTTTCCATGTGTAGAACTTAAGACTTTATAAACAGGAGTGCCTGGAGGTTTGTAAGAACTGTTGCCTCTCTCTCTCTCTCTCTCTCTCTCTCTCTCTCTCTCTTTCTCCTTTCCTCCTCTACAGATCAACTAGAGCCCACCACCAAGTGCTGTGACCTTGGCTTTGTTACTTCCTCCATGGCCCTTCTAACTCAGGGACCCATCGGGTCTCCCACGGCACTCCCACAGTCTACAGCTCTCTCTGCTGGAAAGCCAGCTCCCGGTCAGGTGGAGAATGAAGTCAGCCCCTCACTGCTTCTGAAGTTCTCAGCAGCAACAGGAAACTTTGGAAAACAAAGCATGAAACCTGAGTATTGGGGTGGGGGGAAGAAGGGGACACTCATCAGGCCAAATGGAAGGGAACTAAACACAGAAAGTTGCCCTGAATTCTGCCATCCCCCACCACCAGGCTGCCCGGGTACTCATTGCTAGCAACTGGGGCCAGTTATGCTGCCAAGTGAAAGCATTTATAATAGCCCATAATTATCCATAATGACTTCCCAGGGCCTGGCCCAGGTAGGAACCCTGGCATTTCAAGATAATGGCTTTTCTGCCCTTTTTATTCTGTGTGTTTTCACTCCCTGCAGACTGAAAGGCCTTATTAACAGGAGTGCACTTGATAGTAGGTCAATTCCAGTGTAGTAGCACAGGGCTGAGCCTCAACTTTCTTTCTATGGGGACGCAGGAATGTTGCAGCGACAGGGGACCAGAGGCCATGATGAACTTTATTTGTTCAAACTGTGAATCAAAATGTGCTCTTTGCCGGGCATGGTGGTGCACGCCTTTAATCCCAGCACTGGGGAGGCAGAAGTAGGAGGATTGCGTGAGTTCAAGGCTACCCTGAGACTACATATTAAATTTCAAGTCTGCTTGGGCTATTTTGGAAATAATAAATAAATAAATAAAAAGTGCCCACCCTCCCTTCATTTGCTTCTGATCAGGTATTTGGTGGCAGAGACAAAACTGTGATCCCATTAGCACACACATACATAGAGCAGGGTCTTCCGACACAGTCTCACAAAAGAATATCCCTTCCCCCATGTCATGTGGATGGGTGCGGGAGCTGCTGCATAAGGGAAGACTTGACCTAGTGTTCCCTCTCTCTGCCCCGGATGCAGCCTTCAACTTCCTTGCCTGGGGCTTTTGAGGCCACCAGGGGGGAAACTGTTTAGGTTCTTGGGAAACTGCCTCCCCAGCATGACAGAGATGTCTACAGTCTCTTTCTGAACTTGCTTGAAAATAATGTTTTCTTTTTCTATTTTTATTAGTTGTGCATAATGTATGGTGTGTATGGTGGGTATTGTGTGTGTTGTGTAGGTGTGTGGTGTGTATGGTGTGCATGTGTATGGTGTGTTGTTTACAGTATGTATAGTGTGTGTATGGTATGTATGGTGTGTTTGGATGGTGTGTATGGTGTGTGTAATATATGGTATGTATGGTGTTTGTATGGTGTGTGTAGGGTGTGTAATGTATGGTGTGTGTGTATATGGTGTGGTGTATGATGTGTGTACGTAGGGTGTATATGCTGTGGTGTTGTGTATGTATGGTATGTGTATTATAGTGTGCATGTGTGGTGTGTATGGTATGTATGATGTGGGTGTATGGTGTGTTTTTGAGGCCACCGGGGGAAACTGTTTAGGTTCTTGGGAAACTGCCTCCCCGTCATGACAGAGATCTCTACAGTCTCTTTCTGAACTTGCTTGAAAATAATGTTTTCTTTTTCTATTTTTATTATTTGTGCATAATGTGTGGTGTGTGTGTGTATGTGGTGTGTGTGTAATGCATGGTGTTAATCATCTTGGTCAACTTGAAAGGATGTGGGATAGTCCATGGAAACAAAAATCTGGGTGTTTTGGTTAAAGTGTTTCTAGAAAAGTTTAAGAGAAGAGAGAAGACCCACACTGAATGTAGGCAGCACTATCCCATGGGCTTGGACCCAGACTGAATAAAAAGGAGAAAACTAGCTGAGCTCCAGCAGGCATCTCTCCTGCTTCCTGATGCTCAGCTCCAGCATCCATGTCTCCCTGCTTCCTGATGCTCAGCTCCAGCATCCATCTCCCCTGCTTCCTGATGCTCAGCTCCAGCATCCATCTCCCCTGCTTCCTGATGCTCGGCTCCAGCATCCATCTCCCCTGCTTCCTGATGCTCAGCTCCAGCATCCATCTCTCCTGCTTCCTGATGCTCAGCTCCAGCATCCATGTCTCCCTGCTTCCTGATGCTCAGCTCCAGCATCCATCTCCCCTGCTTCCTGATGCTCAGCTCCAGCATCCATGTCTCCCTGCTTCCTGATGCTCGGCTCCAGCATCCATCTCCCTGCTTCCTGATGCTCAGCTGCCAGCATCCAGGTCCTCTGCTTCCTGATGCTCTGCTCCAGCATCCATCTCCCCTGCTTCCTGATGCTCAGCTCCAGCATCCATCTCCCCTGCTTCCTGATGCTCAGCTCCCAGCATCCATCTCCCTGCTTCTGATGCTCAGCTCCAGCATCCATCTCCCCTGCTTCCTGATGCTCAGCTCCAGCATCCATCTCCCCTGCTTCCTGATCTCAGCTCCAGCATCCATCTCCCTGATTCCTGATGCTACAGCTCCACATCCATCTCTCCTATTCCTGATGCATCCAGCATCACCTCTCCTGCTTCCTGATGCTCAGCTCCAGCATCCATCTCTCCTGCTTCCTGATGCTCAGTTCCAGTATCCATCTCCCCTGCTTCCTGATGCTTGGCTCCAGCATCCATCTCCCCTGCTTCCTGATGCTCGGCTCCAGCATCCATCTCCCTTGCTTCCTGATGCTCAGCTCCAGCATCCATGTCTCCCTGCTTCCTGATGCTCAACTCCGGCATCCATTTCCCCTGCTTCCTGATGCTAGGCTCCAGCATCCATCTCTCCTGCTTCCTGATGCTCAGCTCCAGCATCCATCTCTCCTGCTTCCTGATGCTCAGCTCCAGCATCCATCTCCCCTGCTTCCTGATGCTCGGCTCCAGCATCCATCTCTCCTGCTTCCTGATGCTCAGCTCCAGCATCCATCTCTCCCTGCTTCCTGACACAATATTACCAGCTGCCTCACCTCCAGGTGACATGCCTGGCCTCCCCAACTCCCATGATGAATGGTGCTCTCAAACTGTGAGTTAAAACAAACATTTCGATTATAAGTCAGGCCAAATGTGGAGTTGTGCACCAGACTTAGATGTGCTTGCAGGGCGGCTGCCTTGGAGGGGACAAACCAGTGGAAGGTCAGCTGCAAGCAGGGAAACAAGAGAGCCTAGATCCATTGATAAGACAAGAAGATAACTGACTACCCACCATGAGACTTGCCACCTCTACCACATCTGCCAGGGCCCAGGAGAAATTGAAGAGGAAGAGGCAACATGAATACTGCTCTTATTGCTAGTCTGACAACAGCTCCAGGGTGATGGTGACAGACACAGTGATCAATCAGATCCTATCAAAGCAGAAATACAGAGGCTACAGAGAACTCAACACTACACCAGACTGCTAACAGGCCTGCCATGGCTCAGGGGACATTGCAGAAGAGGGAGCAGAAAGATTGTAAGAGCCACAAAGTGGGTAGGAATACCCTGAGGCCCAGTCTCCCTCTCCCTGCTACACCATAGGAACTGACTGAGGCCTTCCTGACCCCACAGTGAATACCATAACCCTACTGAGGAGGGCCCCAGGGAAATGGGAGCAGGACAAGGGGACCAAAGAATATAACCTGTTATACATTTAAAAAAATTTTAAATTAAAGGAAGCTGTGTGTGGTGGTGCACGCCTTTAATCTCAGCACTTGGGAGGCAGAGGTAGGAGGATCGTTGTGAGTTCAAGGCCACCCTGAGACTACATAGTGAATTCCAGTTTAGCCTGGGATAGAGTGAGACCCTACCTCAAACTCCCCCCCCCCAAAAAAATTAAAGTTAAAAAAAAAACCTAGGCGTGGTGACACATACTTTTGATCCCAGTACTTGGGAGGCATATGTAGGAGGATCATTGTGAGTTCAAGGCCACCCTGAGACTACATAGTAAATTCCAGGTCAGCATGGGCTAGATTGAGACCCGGCCTCAAAACAAACAAACAAGACTATAATTCTAAAAATAAAGACTAAATAAGATATTATCACCAGTTTGAAATTAGTAACACAATTAGCAAGAATGAAGCATTAATTTCCAAACACAAAAAGACAAAAAAAATCTATCCTTCATTAGGTTACTTTTTGTCAGGTGTTTTTTCACAGCAATGAGAAAAGCATTTATGGAGTATGCAAATCAGGCCATCTCTAAATAGCTAACAAAGTTTATTTGAATTCAGTATGAAAATATTTGAATTTGGAACTGATAAGCTTGTAAGTCGGTGATCCTTTAAGAAGCACTTGGGATTCAGCTGGACTCAAACACACAATGAAAGCCTTGCGTCTTCGCTTCAATCTTATCTCGGGTCAACTACTCACCTCTGCATGTGGGCGTGTTAGTCACTCAAGGAATGTTTAGCTGAAAACCTTTCCGATCTCATCCCCCTTCAAGGCAAGAGTCTAAAACATCTCACTGTCAGCCTTCACAATGCCTTCGGTCCAGAACCTCAACAGGCTCAGGCACCCAGAGGTCTCCAGTCATTGTCTTACACCTGCATGTCATCTTGGCTTCCAGGAAAAGCACAGTCTCCCAGGACAGATCACCCCCAGATCAGAGCAGTTCTCCACATGGTGAAGCAACACTGTGGAGCAGGCGGAATCCCCTTAAAGGGAACCAGCTTGCTCCCCTCAAGCAATAAGGACTTCTCCAAGCCACCTCGCAGAAGCAGAACTGAGATAGTGGTCACCCAGGCCTCACTTTGATCAGCATTGCATGATTATACACGCCTTTTACCCCTACTTCCAATTCTTCCTCTACCTAACCTAAAGCTCCCGTTGGGTCCCTGAAGACAGCCTTAGGATCACTAGACCCTATTATCTGTTCCTCTTCCCAACGCACACATCGATTACAGATCCTTTCTCTGCAAAAAAGATGGCACCATTGTCTCTGAGTTCATTTGCTGTGGCTAGAGACCCTGGCATGCACATCTTCTCTATCTCTCTCCCTTTCTTCAAAATTAAATAAATAAAATATTTTTAAAGGGGGAGGGAATCTTAGGGGACATCACAGCCTTGACCCCCTCCGTGTCTAGACGTGGGATTTAGTGCTTGCCCCATGCCCATTCAATTAGATTCTATTGAGCACGCACCCGCTCAAGTTGTAGGTAGATTTCTTTTTCCTTTTCTCTTTCTTTCTTTCTTTCTTTTTTTTTTGAGGTGGGGTTTCACTGTTAGCCCAGGCTGACCTGGAATTAGCTATGTAGTCTCAGGGTTGCCTCGAATCATGGTGACCTCACTACCTCTGCCTCCCTTGTGGGATTAAAGGAGTGATAACCAGCCTGGCTTTTGGAAGTATACTTTAAAAAAAAAAAAAAAACTCCCCTTTTTTTTTTTCTTTTTGGTTTTTCAAGGTAGGGTCTCACACTGGTCCAGGCTGACCTGGAATTAACTATGTAGTCTCAGGGTGGCCTTGAACTCTCAGGGATCCTCCTACCTCTGCCTCCCGGGTGCTGGGATTAAAGGTGTGCGCCACCACGCCCGGTGTTCTTTTCATTTTTTTTTTTTTTTAAGATCCATGTTCATTTACATGGGCTCCTGGGCTACATGTGGCCTACACAGGCTTTTGGGCTCCACTTGGCGTACCTCTCTTCTCCCCACTTTACCTTCCCTCACCTCCCAGTTTTCTTCCTTCCCCACTCCTTTGTAAGATCTGAATAAAATGTGGTATTTTAAAAATAAAAGAGGTAGGAGGATCGCATGAGTTCGAGGCTAGCCTGAGACTACATAATAAATTCCAGATCAGCCTGGGCTAGAGTAAGACCCTACCTTGAACCACACTACCCCCCCCCCGCCACAAAAAAAAAGTGGCACATGAGTGTGGAGTTTGTCACACACACAAATATTTAAATAAATAAATAGTGGCTGGGATACGGGGTAGGTGGTCTTGCTGAACTAGAGTGCTAAGAGAACTTCTCACCTTTCCATGTGTAGAACTTAAGACTTTATAAACAGGAGTGCCTGGAGGTTTGTAAGAACTGTTGCCTCTCTCTCTCTCTCTCTCTCTCTCTCTCTCTTTCTCCTTTCCTCCTCTACAGATCAACTAGAGCCCACCACCAAGTGCTGTGACCTTGGCTTTGTTACTTCCTCCATGGCCCTTCTAACTCAGGGACCCATCGGGTCTCCCACGGCACTCCCACAATCTACAGCTCTCTCTGCTGGAAAGCCAGCTCCCGGTCAGGTGGAGAATGAAGTCAGCCCCTCACTGCTTCTGAAGTTCTCAGCAGCAACAGGAAACTTTGGAAAACAAAGCATGAAACCTGAGTATTGGGGTGGGGGGAAGAAGGGGACACTCATCAGGCCAAATGGAAGGGAACTAAACACAGAAAGTTGCCCTGAATTCTGCCATCCCCCACCACCAGGCTGCCCGGGTACTCATTGCTAGCAACTGGGGCCAGTTATGCTGCCAAGTGAAAGCATTTATAATAGCCCATAATTATCCATAATGACTTCCCAGGGCCTGGCCCAGGTAGGAACCCTGGCATTTCAAGATAATGGCTTTTCTGCCCCTTTTTATTCTGTGTGTTTTCACTCCCTGCAGACTGAAAGGCCTTATTAACAGGAGTGCACTTGATAGTAGGTCAATTCCAGTGTAGTAGCACAGGGCTGAGCCTCAACTTTCTTTCTATGGGGACGCAGGAATGTTGCAGCGACAGGGGACCAGAGGCCATGATGAACTTTATTTGTTCAAACTGTGAATCAAAATGTGCTCTTTGCCGGGCATGGTGGTGCACGCCTTTAATCCCAGCACTGGGGAGGCAGAAGTAGGAGGATTGCGTGAGTTCAAGGCTACCCTGAGACTACATATTAAATTTCAAGTCTGCTTGGGCTATTTTGGAAATAATAAATAAATAAATAAAAAGTGCCCACCCTCCCTTCATTTGCTTCTGATCAGGTATTTGGTGGCAGAGACAAAACTGTGATCCCATTAGCACACACACACATAGAGCAGGGTCTTCCGACACAGTCTCACAAAAGAATATCCCTTCCCCCATGTCATGTGGATGGGTGCGGGAGCTGCTGCATAAGGGAAGACTTGACCTAGTGTTCCCTCTCTCTGCCCCGGATGCAGCCTTCAACTTCCTTGCCTGGGGCTTTTGAGGCCACCAGGGGGGAAACTGTTTAGGTTCTTGGGAAACTGCCTCCCCAGCATGACAGAGATGTCTACAGTCTCTTTCTGAACTTGCTTGAAAATAATGTTTTCTTTTTCTATTTTTATTAGTTGTGCATAATGTATGGTGTGTATGGTGGGTATTGTGTGTGTTGTGTAGGTGTGTGGTGTGTATGGTGTGCATGTGTATGGTGTGTTGTTTACAGTATGTATAGTGTGTGTATGGTATGTATGGTGTGTTTGGATGGTGTGTATGGTGTGTGTAATATATGGTATGTATGGTGTTTGTATGGTGTGTGTAGGGTGTGTAATGTATGGTGTGTGTGTATATGGTGTGGTGTATGATGTGTGTACGTAGGGTGTATATGCTGTGGTGTTGTGTATGTATGGTATGTGTATTATAGTGTGCATGTGTGGTGTGTATGGTATGTATGATGTGGGTGTATGGTGTGTTTTTGAGGCCACCGGGGGAAACTGTTTAGGTTCTTGGGAAACTGCCTCCCCGTCATGACAGAGATCTCTACAGTCTCTTTCTGAACTTGCTTGAAAATAATGTTTTCTTTTTCTATTTTTATTATTTGTGCATAATGTGTGGTGTGTGTGTGTATGTGGTGTGTGTGTGTAATGCATGGTGTTAATCATCTTGGTCAACTTGAAAGGATGTGGGATAGTCCATGGAAACAAAAATCTGGGTGTTTTGGTTAAAGTGTTTCTAGAAAAGTTTAAAGAGAAGAGAGAAGACCCACACTGAATGTAGGCAGCACTATCCCATGGGGTTGGACCCAGACTGAATAAAAAGGAGAAAACTAGCTGAGCTCCAGCAGGCATCTCTCCTGCTTCCTGATGCTCAGCTCCAGCATCCATGTCTCCCTGCTTCCTGATGCTCAGCTCCAGCATCCATCTCCCCTGCTTCCTGATGCTCACCTCCAGCATCCATCTCCCCTGCTTCCTGATGCTCAGCTCCAGCATCCATCTCCCCTGCTTCCTGATGCTCAGCTCCAGCACCCATCTTCCCTGCTTCCTGATGCTCAGATCCAGCATCCTTCTCCCCTGCTTCCTGATCTCAGCTCCAGCATCCTATCTCTCCTGATTCCTGATGCTCAGCTCCAGCATCCATCTCTCCTGCTTCCTGATGCTCAGTTTCAGCACCCATCTCCCCTGCTTCCTGATGCTCAGCTCCAGCATCCATCTCCCTGCTTCCTGATGCTCAGCTCCAGCATCCATCTCTCCTGCTTCCTGATGCTCAGTTTCAGCACCCATCTCCCCTGCTTCCTGATGCTCAGCTCCAGCATCCATCTCCCCTGCTTCCTGATGCTCAGCTCCAGCATCCATCTCTCCTGCTTCCTGATGCTCAGCTCCAGCATCCATCTCCCCTGCTTCCTGATGCTCAGCTCCAGCATCCATCTCCCCTGCTTCCTGATGCTCAGCTCCAGCATCCATCTCCCCTGCTTCCTGATGCTCAGCTCCAGCATCCCATCTCCCCTGCTTCCTGATGCTCAGCTCCAGCATCCATCTCCCCTGCTTCCTGATGCTCAGCTCCAGCATCCCCTCTCCCCTGCTTCCTGATGCTCAGCTCCAGCATCCAATCTCTCCTGCTTCCTGATGCTCAGCTCCGCTATCCATCTCTCCCCTGCTTCCTGATGCTAGGCTCCAGCATCCATCTCCCCTGCTTCCTGATGCTCGCTCCAGCACCCATCTCCCCTGCTTCCTGATGCTCGGCTCCAGCATCCATCTCCCCTGCTTCCTGATGCTCACCTCCAGCATCCATCTCCCCTGCTTCCTGATGCTCGGCTCCAGCATCCATCTCCCCTGCTTCCTGATGCTCAGCTCCAGCATCCATGTCTCCCTGCTTCCTGATGCTCAGCTCCAGCATCCATCTCTCCTGTTTCCTGATGCTCAGCTACAACATCCATCTCTCCTGCTTCCTGATGCTCAGCTCCAGCACCCATCTCTCCCTGCTTCCTGACACAATATTACCAGCTGCCTCACCTCCAGGTGACATGCCTGTCCTCCCCAACTCCCATGATGAATGGTGCTCTCAAACTGTGAGTTAAAACAAACATTTCGATTATAAGTCAGGCCAAATGTGGAATTGTGCACCAGGCTTAGATGTGCTTGCAGGGCGGCTGCCTTGGAGGGGACAAACCAGTGGAAGGTCAGCTGCAAGCAGGGGAACAGGAGAGCCTAGATCCATTGATAAGACAAGAAGATAACTGACTACCCACCATGAGACTTGCCACCTCTACCACATCTGTCAGGGCCCAGGAGAAATTGAAGAGGAAGAGGCAACATGAATACTGCTCTTATTGCTAGTCTGACAACAGCTCCAGGGTGATGGTGACAGACACAGTGATCAGTCAGATCCTATCAAAGCAGAAATACAGAGGCTACAGAGAACTCAACACTACACCAGACTGCTAACAGGCCTGCCATGGCTCAGGGAACATTGCAGAAGAGGGAGCAGAAAGATTGTAAGAACCACAAAGTGGGTAGGAATACCCTGAGGCCCAGTCTCCCTCTCCCTGCTACACCATAGGAACTGACTGAGGCCTTCCTGACCCCACAGTGAATACCATAACCCTACTGAGGAGGGCCCCAGGGAAATGGGAGCAGGACAAGGGGGCCAAAGCGTATAACTTGTTATACATTTAAAATTTTTTTAATTAAAGGAAGCTGGGTGTGGTGGTGCACGCCTTTAATCTCAGCACTTGGGAAGCAGAGGTAGGAGGATCGTTGTGAGTTCAGGGCCACCCTGAGACTACATAGTGAATTCCAGGTTAGCCTGGGCTAGAGTGAGACCCTACCTCGAACCCCCCCCAAAAAAATTTTTTTTAAAAACCTAGGCGTGGTGGCACACACTTTTGATCCTAGCACTTAGGAGGCAGATGTAGGATGATCATTGTGAGTTCAAGGCCACCCTGAGACTACATAGTAAATTCCAGGTCAGCCTGGGCTAGAGTGAGACCCGGCCTCAAAACAAACAAACAAGACTATAATTCTAAAAATAAAGACTAAATAAGATATTATCACCAGTTTGAAATTAGTAACACAATTAGCAAGAATGAAGCATTAATTTCCAAACACAAAAAGACAAAAAAAAAAAAAATCTATCCTTCATTAGGTTACTTTTTGTTGGGTGTTTTTCACAGCAATGAGAAAAGCATTTATGGAGTATGCAAATCAGGCCATCTCCAAAATAGCTAACAAAGTTTATTTGAATTCAGTATGAAAATATTTGAATTTGGAACTGATAAGCTTGTAAGTCGGTGATCCTTTAAGAAGCACTTGGGATTCAGCTAGACTCAAACACACAATGAAAGCCTTGCGTCTTCGCTTCAATCTTATCTCGGGTCAACTACTCACCTCTGCATGTGGGCGTGTTAGTCACTCAAGGAATGTTTAGCTGAAAACCTTTCCGATCTCATCCCCCTTCAAGGCAAGAGTCTAAAACATCTCACTGTCAGCCTTCACAATGCCTTCGTCCAGAACCTCAACAGGCACAGGCACCCAGAGGTCTCCAGTCATTGTCTTACACCTGCATGTCATCTTGGCTTCCAGGAAAAGCACAGACTCCCAGGACAGATCACCCCCAGATCAGAGCAGTTCTCCACATGGTGAAGCAACACTGTGGAGCAGGCAGAATCCCCTTAATGGGAACCAGCTTGCTCCCCTCAAGCAATAAGGACTTCTCCAAGCCACCTCGCAGAAGCAGAACTGAGATAGTGGTCACCCAGGCCTCACTTTGATCAGCATTGCATGATTATACACGCCTTTTACCCCTACTCCAATTCTTCCTCTACCTAACCTAAAGCTCCCGTTGGTCCCTGAAGACAGCCTTAGGATCACTGGACCCTATTATCTGTTCCTCTTCCCAACGCACACATCGATTACAGATCCTTTCTCTGCTTTTCACCATTACTCAGGTCTTGAGCTGGTGTGTTGGATGAGTGGCTGAGCCTAGACTACTGGGGATGCTGGAAAAAGGACTTTTGTCCTAAAACTCTGGTAACAGTCCTAAACTATGTGGTTCTTGGTGTTACTACCAGGCCAGTCTTAGATTCCTTAGAAGTCTTGCCTGGTGGCTGAGCACAACCCACTCCAGGGTCAGTGCCAGGTGGGGAGTTTGATTGGGGTGGTATATCTATCAAACAGTAACACAAGTTTCCAATAAATTAAAAAAATATTTTATCTATTTATTTATTTGAGAGAGAGAGAATGGGCATGCCAGGGCCTCCAGCTACTACAAATGAAGTCCAGATACATGCGCCACCTGTACATCTGGCTTATGTGGTCCCTGGGGAATCGAATCTGGGTTCTTTGGCTTTGCAGGCAAGCTCCTTAACCTCTAAGCCATCTCTCCAGCCCAGTTTCCAATAAAGTTTTAAAAATAAAAAAAAATGTTCCCTCCAGACACAAAATGGCCTAGATATCCATGACCTCACAGTGCCTGGCACTACCTACACAAGACCATCATAAGAGGAGAAAAAGATCATGACATCAAAATAAAAGAGAGACTGATTGAGAGGGGGAGGGATATGATGGAGAGTGGAGTTTCAACGGGGAAAGTGGGGGGAGGGCGGGTGTTACTATGAGATATTTTTTATAATCACGGAAGTTGTTAATAAAAAAAATTGGAAAAGAAAAAAAAGGAAACAAATTCATAAATCCTAGCCAAACCTTCAGATGACTGAAGCTTTGAATGACTGAACCTCATGAGACTGAGAGCCAGAAAATCCTAGGCTCCTGACCTCAACACACTGTGTGGAAAGGTAAACATCTACTTTTGGTCTGCTAAGCTTTGGGATACTTGTTATGTAGCAGTAGCTAACTAATACAAATGCCTTGAGAAACAAAGCTGGCTCTGTGCTCACATCTGCTATCTCCCCATGTCACCACTGATGTTTTCTCCCAGGAAGCCGAGGTGCGGCTCTGAGTCCAGCGAGGCATTTCCCCAGTGAGCAGCAGCAATGCTTCTCTGCTTCTGAATCATCTGTCCCTCCTTTCCCCAGCACACCCTACACTTTTTGCAGCATTAGCCATTTCAATAGCAGGAGGTGATACTTCTCTTTCTGCCACCCTGTGCCCTGCTCAAAGCCAGGAAGGTAGATCTCTGTTCTGAGTGTCTCCTTGGCTGTGACTTCTAGTGATTGACTCTGACTCTATCCTAACTAAACAATTGGCTTTCCCATTCCCATCCTTTTTCCAGAATGGAATCAAAGGAGATTCTTCCCAGCAAATGCGGCCTGCTTCCTGCTCAGGCTCACAAGACTGTGTCAGAGCTGGAGTCCTGGGACCCAGACCCTCTCACTCCCAGCACAGTCCATCCAGAAGGGTTGACACCCATCCCTTACAGGGCATGCTGGCACACGCCTCTAATCCCAGCACTCGGGAGGCAGAGGTAGGTGGATCGATATGAGTTTGAGGCCACCCTGAGACTACATAGTGAATTCCAGGTCAGCCTGGGCTAGAGAGCAGACCCTAGCTCAAAAAACCAAAACAACAGCAGCAATAACAATAGTAATGATAATAAATAAAAAGAAACATTCAGTATGAGTCTACTGGTAACCAGGCTATTGGCAGAGGGCCAGTGGGTGAGCAACCCACTGAGCTCCATCATCCAGAGTACAGTGAGGACCTTTAACGGGTGGACAAGGGCATGTCTTAGGGCTGAGGCAGCCAGGGCTCTGCTCCCACTTCACATGGGACCCCACCACAGTGTCGGCAGCGCCCTGTGCTCCTCAGCTCCTCACGCCTGGCACAGGACTTGGCCCACGCGCAGAGCCCTGCTGTGACTGCAGAAGCTGGGCAGTAGAAAACGAGCCTCTAGTGTGACAGCTCTGTGGCCAGGGCACGGCCCCCGCCCTGTCAGCGTAAGAGCCCGCTCTCCATCGCTAGGCCAGCTGCTCACCTTGGGCTTGGATGCCATCTGTAAGCGGTCAGTTGCTTAACATAAATTGTGTGTGGGAAGCCGGGTGTGGTGGCACACGCCTTCAATCCCAGCACTCGGGAGGCAGTGGTAGGAGGATCGCCATGAGTTTGAGGCCACCCTGAGATTACCTAGTGAATTCTAGGTCAGCCTGGGCTATAGTGAGACCCTACCACGAAAAACCAAAAAAAAAAAAAATAATAATAATAATAAAATAAATTGTGGGGGGGGTATGTATGTTTATATGTGGATTTGTATGTGTGTGACCACATGTGTATGTACGGGTACACATGTGTGTGCATGCATGTGGAGGCCAGAGGTCAAAGTCGAGTATCTTCCTCAGTTTCCCTCCACCCCACAGCTCACAGATTCGGTCAGTCTGGCTAGCCAGCTTGTCGCAAGGAACTTCTGCTGCTGCCTCTTGAGCACTGGGGTTTTACTTGGGTGCTGGGATCTCAGGCAAGCACTGATGCTTGAACGGCAAGCACTTTACTGACTGAGCCACCTCCCTACAGCTTTAGAAATGTTACTGATGGTTGACGGATTTGGTGTGTGTGCGTGTGCAAGGCTCCATGTTCCAGGGTGTGTATGTGAGGCCCAAGACAGCTTTCAGGTTGCCCCTCACCTTCCACCTGGTTTGAGGTAGGTTCTCTCTCTCTCTCTTCTCTCTCTCTCTCTCTCTCTCTCTTTAATTTGTGTAAGTGAGTGTGTGTTCAGGGGGAAGGGGTGCCAGGACCTCTTGCTGCTGCAAATGAACACCCTTTATGTGGGTGACTGGGGAATTGAACCCTGGCCAGCAGGCTTTGCAAGAAAGCACCTTATACCTGCTGAGCCATCTCCCCAGCCCCAGGGTCTCTTGTTTGTGTTGTCATCTTGTTATTTTCCAGGCTAGCTGGTCCACAAGCGTCTGGGAAATCCTCCTGTCTCTGCCTCCCTTCTCACCACAGGCATACCGGAATTACCAAAGCCTGCCACGGCGCCCAGCTTTTCACCTGGACCCGGGGATCTGAACGCGGGACTCACACTGGTGCGACAAGTGTCTTATCCACTGGACCATCTCCCCAGTCCCAGCGTTTTAATTTTTATTAATTTATTTGCAAGCAGAGAGAGATAATGAAGAGAACGGGTATGCCAGGGCATCTAGCCACCACATTCAGACTCCAGGTGCACGTGCCACTTTGTGCATTTGGCTTTATGTGGGTGCTAGGGAATCGAACATGGGTTGTTAGACTTTACAGGCAAGCACCTTAACCACTGAACCATCTCTCCAGTCCAGTCCCAGCTTTTTCAAAAATATATTTTTAATTATTTTACAATTTAATACATGTGTGCAATGTATTTTGTACTTTCATGTTATGCGTATGTGTGTGTGGTGCACCCCACTAAGTTAAATCAGGGTTGTTTCCATGAGCATGGGTTGAGGGGTGGTTTATTGGTGTATGGGCAATTTGCCAGTGGCTTTGCCAACAAAAAATGTAATTCTCTTCCTCTCTCCCAGCAACCATCAGTGAGGAATGGAAAAAGAAAATGTGGTCTGGGTTGGAGAAGATGGCTTAGCGGTTACGGCGTTTGCCTGCAAAGCCAAAGGACACAGGTTCAATTCCCCAGGACCCATGTAAGCTAGATGCACAAGGAGGTGCATGCATCTGGAATTCGTTTCTGGTGGCTGAAGGTCCTGGTGCGCCCATTCTCTCTCTCTCTCACACACACTCTCTCTCTACCTCTCTCTCTCAAATAAATAAATAAATAGATAAAATATATTTTAAGAAAATGTACCTCCTCCATGTAGACCAGCTGACAGAAAGCTGGAAGAAGCAATTCTGCATGTAGTTCAATGGGAGAGAGAGAAGTCACCAGTGAAGATGCTCAACAGTGGACACTGCAAGCCTTATATTTGGCCAGCTAGGCCAAATGAGCCAACGGGTGCAATAGTGGCACGTCTGTCATGGTGGAAACCAACTGCCCTCTAATTGGACTGGAGGCCCTGCTCCATGGGAGGGAATACATCTCTGATACTGAAAACCTACAACAGGGGTAGTCATGAGACCTAGGGGTGTAACGTCTGCTGCTGTCTGGCTAAATGTATATACTATGCTTATCAAACTGCCCAGTAAGCACTTCTCTTCATGTTCATACCTGTATATTGATGCTACTCTCACTTTTGGTAGAGAACCTTCTCTTTCAGATGGCAGTGACCTTGGGATGACTCAGAATGCATCATGGTGCTGGAAAGAAGTGACAGAGGAGTGCTCAGCACTGCAATATCTCTACCACACCTTCCAAGGCTCAGGGTCTATTGCAGAAGAGGTGGCAGAAAGAATGTAAGAGCCAAAGGAAGGGTAGGACTCCTTACAATGTGCTCCCTCCAGACACAAAATGGCCTGGATATCCATGACCTCACAGTGCCTGACACTACCTACTCAAGAACATCATAAGAGGAGGAAAAGATCATGACATCAAAATAAGAGAGAGACTGATTGAGATGGGGAGGGGATATGATGGAGCATGGAGTTTCAAAGGGGAAGGTGGGGGGAGGGAGGCTATTACCATGGGATATTTTTTATAATCATGGAAGTTGTTAATAAAAAATTGAAATATAAAGCTCGGGAGGCAGAGGTAGGAGGATTGCCATGAGTTCTAGGCCACCCTGAGACTCCATAGTGAATTCCACGTCAGCTTGAGCTAGAGTGACACCCTACCTCGAAAACCAAAAAAAATTAAAAAATAAAAAATAAATAAATTGAAATATTTTTAAAAAGAAAGAAAATGTGGTCTATATACACAATGAAATTTTTCAGCCTGGCTGTAGTAGCTACATGAAACCCTGTCTCTAAAAACAAAACATAACAAAAAACTTAAAAGGAAAAAAATCCCTTTGGCCCTGGACAACAAATTTAGTTATAGGTGTGATTTTTATTTGTGATTCACAAAGAGAGCAGTACCACATTCTGTAACCTAGATTCTGATGGGTTTAGCAAAACAGGGCGCCTTATCGAGAAAAAGGAAAAACTGCCCAGGAAAGCAAAAACGGAACAAAAAGCAAGACTTGCTTGAGGGCATAAGGATTAGGTTAGTGGTAGAGTAGGTGAGGGAGAAGGGCTCTGGGTTTAATCCCAGTGTGCAAGAGACACACACACAATAAATAAAAATGGTTTTTAAAAAGTTAACTTGTGCAGGTTAAAACAGAGAGGGTTTTCTTATCCTTCCAGCTACATCTGGCCTATTAGGCGATTTAGCTATTTCTCTCTCTCTCTCTCTCTCTCTCTCTCTCTCTCTCTCTTTCTCTCTCTCTCCTGGTGTTTTTTGAAGGTCAAATAACAACTTAGTTTTGGCTCCATGGTATGGAAACTCACCACGAGTGACTCCATTTTGGCTTCATCTTGGGGGGCCCAGGACAGGAGCTCAGTTCAAACCAATGGCCTCTTATAAATTTTATTTAACACATGGAAGGAAAATTGTTCACATTCCCTCTCTGGAGGTGAACAGATAATGCTCTGTGAATGAGGAGAAGCATGATTTGGGGGAGCGGGTGGATCTTGTTTTGGTTTTGCCTTTTCTGTCTTGTTTTTTCCTTTTCTTTCACTTCCTAAAAGAAGCGGCCTCAGAGTGGGCCCGAGACAAGAGAGGAAATTCACTTCGGTAAACATCTGTTAAGTACAGCAGGATTCATTGTCAGGACTTTCACGAACCCCTTACAACAATGTCAACAGGGCCTGTTAGCCTCATCTTGCAGAGGGAAGCTCAGAGTAACGGGGGTGGAGCCATGTCATCCGGCGGGGCAGCTGGGGGAGGGGATGCCCAGGTGTGCGCGGAGGGCAGCCGGGGTGAAGCCTGAGCTGGGGGGGGGGGGCGCGGCCAGGCTGCAGGGCAGCTAGTGACCACACGAGGGCGCCCCACACTGCCCCCATCTAGGCTTGAGGCGACGCAATGGAAATGTATAGTTGAAGAGGAGGCCTTCTGGGGAGGGGAAGGGGGTAGGAAGGAAAGCTGTCCTTTGTGCCCAGGGTCTGTCCCCTCTCTCCGGGTGTCTTGAAGGATCAGCATGAGTTCTCTCTGGCCACTGGAAACAGCGGGCATTCCGGTGCCCCAGGAATTCCCGCATGTGTAGGTGAGAGCTACCTGGGCAGGAAGGGAGGCGCCTGCTGCTGAGTGAGCTGCGCTGGGCGTTGTGCTGGGAATGGCAGTGAGTGCGGAGGTGCGCGGCGCTCCGGGGACGCCGTGTGGGAGGAGGCGGTGGACGCGTGCCTGGTTCGCACGAGGAGGCAAACCTGGAGCAAAGCTGTAGGCCCGGTGGACTCAGGGTTTCCACGTGAGGCTGTCCACTGTCTGAAGGCGCAGGGTTGAGCCTTTGCGTCCGACCAAGCCGCTGACCGAAGCGCCCCTGGCGCCCGGGCCCGCAGCAGCCCATCCTGGCAGCAGGCCAGAGCTCGTCGCCCCGCGGAGGCCGCGATCGTGATCGACAGAAGCATCAAGCGCTGGAGCCTGACCAGTCATGCAGCTCAGGGACCCGGTGTCACCAAGATGTGCCCAGGGCCACAGCTGAGGTCTTATGACCCGGGAACTAGCACTGGTCTTATTTAGACCTGGGCATTTTTAACCCCCTTAAGGGTTAAGCTGCGTGGGGCAGTGGCTGGGAGCCCAGAATGGGGTCTGCGGGTGGGGGAGGCAGCCTACGTGTCCTGGAGGCTTCTGCCCACTCCCACCGTGGTCACCAGACAGCCACTTCACATGAATCAGCTCTGCAGGTTGTACCCTGGCCTGATGGTTCAGCCAGGGATTTGAGGGCATTAGGGTTGGTAGATATTAAACCCGGGAGGGAGCCCCAGGTCAGCAGGCCGAGCCCTGGATAGTGTCCCAGAACAGGAGAGGAAGTCCCGAGGCGCTCAGGAGCCAGACTGGGGCTGGAGAGGGGAAGAGCCGGCCCCAAGGGTTCTGAATGCTAATAAGAACGGGGGGCACTGCAGTGACCAGGCCCCAGCTGGGGAAAGGGGCACCAAGGAAAGACCCAGGGGAGCCAAGGACTCTCAGGGGCCCCCAGTTGGTTCCTTCCTCTCTGCCTGTCCAGACTTCTCCTCAGCCTGCCTTCTCTCAGCAGCCTGGCCAGGACTGTGAGTCCTCAGCCAACCTTGAGCTCAGTGTGAGAGAAAAGCAGCCTTCTGGGGCCTACGCTTGCAGGGAGTAAGAGAGCGTGGGTCATCCAGGAGGCGAGCATCAGGCCTTGTGGGAGGGTGAGGAGGGTGCGAAGATTTCATTTAGACGGGGGTGGTGGCGCACACCTTTAATCCCAGCACTCTGGAGGCAGAGGTAGGAGAATGGCTGTGAGCTCAAGGCCACCCTGAGACTCCAGAGTGAATTCCAGGTCACCCTGGGCCAGAGCGAGACCCTAACCTGAAAAACCAAAAATTGATAAATAAATAAATAAATATATACATATATATATAGAGAGAGAAAGAGAGAGACAGAAAGAGAGAGAGATATCCTTTAGCTGGGCTTTGTGGAGCACTCCTTAAATCCCAGCACTCAGGAGGCTGAGATAGGAGGATTGCCATGAGTTTGAGAGATGGGCTACAGAGTGAGTTCTAGGTCAGTCTGGTCCAGGGTGGGACCCCCCTTTTTTTTCAGTTTAGAGAACTGGGGGTGTAGTTCAATGATAAGGCATTTACCTAGGAGGACCGAGGTTCAATACACAACACTAAACCAAAAAAGAAAACAGCCAGGTGTGGTGGCACACGCCTTTAATCCCAGCACTTAGGAGGCAGAGGTAGAAAGATCACTGTGAGTTCGAGGCCACCCTGAGACTACATAGTAAATTCCAGGTCAGCCTGGGCTAGAGTGAGACCCTATCTCGAAAAAGAAAAAAGAAAAGAAAACAATACCTTTGGGCAGGGGAGATGGCTTAACAGTTCAGGTGCTTTTCTGCAAAGCTAAAGGACCCTGGTTTGATTCCCCAGAACCCATGTAAGCCAGATGCACAAGGTGGTGAACACACCAGGAGTTAGTTTGCAGTGGCTAGAGGCCCTGGTGTGCCCATTCTCTCTCTCAATCTCTCAAATAAATAAATTAAATTAAATATATTTTTTAAGTGTGTGCCACCACACCTGGCTTAAAAAAAAAAAACTTTTAGGGACTGGGGGTGGGGGTGGGCTGAACTGTTAAAGGCACTTGCCCTCAAAGCCTGCTCACTTGTATGCAGCAGCAAGTGACCCTTGTGTGCCCACCCCCCCCACACACACACAGGCAAATAAATAAAATTTTAAAAATTTCTTTTAGATTGTCCACAAGGTAGTCATGTGATCTTGATAAGCAACAAAAAACTTGTTTTTCTTTTTTCAAGGTAGGGTCTTGCTGTAGCTCAGGCTCACCTGGAATTCACTATGTAGTCTCAAGGTAGCCTCAAACTCACAGAAATCCTCCTACCTTTGCCTCCCAAGTGCTGGGATTAAAGGCATGTGCCACTACGGCCGGCTAGCAAAAATTGTTTAATGTGGGCTGGAGAGATGGCTTAGCAGTTAAGGCACATGCTTACAAAGCCTAAGGACCCCAGTTTGATTCTCCAGATCCCATGTAAGCCAGATGCACAAGGGGGAGGCGCATGAGTCTGGAGTTCGTTTGCAGTGGCTTGAGGCCCTGGTGTGCCCATTCTCACTCTCTCTCTCTCTCTCTCACTGTCTCTGTCTCTAATAAATAAATAAAAATAATATCTTTAAAGAAAATTTAAAAATATATATTTAATGTAACCCCACTTCAGTTTCACCAGTGAGAAGTAGGAATGATATTAACTCTGTAGATGTATAAAGATTAGAAACAAGACGAGTGAGGCATGTGGTCACTAATCAATGTTGTTAGCTGATTGCTTTCACTCTGGGCCTTTCACCTTTCTGAAAAGCAGGCTTGTCTTCCAGCCTTCAAGAAAAGCAGTCCTGCCGGGCATGGTGGCACATGCCTTTAATCCCAGCACTCGGGACTATATAGTGAATTCCAGGTCAGCCTGGGCTAGTGAAACCCTACCTCAAACAACCAAAAAAAAAAAAAAAAAAAAAAAAAGAGAGAGAGAGAGAGAGAGAAAAGAAAAGTAGTCCCATAATCTGCCTGCATTAGTGTGATAGTGAGAAGTTAATATTAAACTGGGTGTGGTAGTGCACACCCAAAGTCCCTGCTACACAGGAGGTTGAAACAGGAGGCTCACACTTGGTGCCCAGGAGTTCAAGACTTGTCTGAGGCAACATTTCAAGTACCTATCTCACAGAAAGAAGGAAAAGCGGAAGAAAATATTAAAACTATGATGGAGCTGAGCGTGATAGCACATGCCTTTAATCCCAGCACTCGGGAGGCTGAGGTAGGAGGGTTGCCATGAGTTTGAGGCCACCCTGAGACTATATAGTGAGTGCCAGGTCAGCCTGGGCTAGAACAAGACCCTACCTTGAAAAATTAAATAAATAAAAATAAATAAATAAATAAAAGACTGGGTAGCCGGTGGTGGTAGGCTCACACTTGTAATCTCAGAACTCAGGAGATTGAGGTAGGAGGTTTGTTGTGAAATTGAGGTCAGCCTGAGCTACAAATTAGCCTGGACTAGAGCGAAATCCTGACTAAAAAGGGCTGGAGAGATTGCTCAGTGGTTAAGGCTTTGCCTTCAAAGCCTAATGACTCAGGTTCAATTCCCCAGTGCCCACATAAATGCACGTGGTGTTCGTTTGCAGTTGCTAGAGACCCTGATGTACCCATTCTCATTCTCCCTCCCTCTCTGAAAATAAATAAATTATATATATGTGTATATATATTATTTTGGGGGGGTTCTTTTTTTGTTTGTTTGTTTTGAGGTAGGGTTTCACTTTAGTCCAGGCTGACCTAGAATTCACTATGTAGTCTCAGGGGTCTCAGGGTAGCCTCGAACTCATGGTGATCCTCCTACCTCTGCCTCCTGAGTGCTGGGATTAAAGGCATGCGCCACCACGCCCAGCATTTTTTTTTTTTTTTGGATTAGAACTGTAACTCAATGGTATCACACTTGCCTAATTTATGTGAGGCACAGGTTCAATCCCCAATTCACAAAAATAAACAAAGAATCAGTTTCCTATAACTTGCCTGGAGGTGCAGCTCATTGGTGGAGTGTGTAGCATATGTAAGGGCTCCCCACCCCCCACCCAGTGCAGTCTCCAGCATGAGTTAAATTAGAGCCAGGTGTGGTTGGCTCATGCCTGTGACCTGAGCACTCAGGAATTTAGGAGGCTGAAGCAGGAGGATTGCCATGAGCTTCAAGCCAGCTTGAACAACATAGGGAGTTTCAGACCAACCTGGGTTACAGAGTAATACCTTATTTCAAAGCAAAAACAATTTTTTAAATTTTTATTTACTCGAGTGAGAGAGAAAGTCTGGCTTACATGGGTCCTGGAGAATCAAACCTGGGTCTTTTGGCTTTGCAGACAAGCGCCTTAACTGCTAGGCTATCCCTCCAGCCAGCTTCTTACTTTCTTGTTAATAAGAGACCTCTGGGGAAATGTCTGGATTTCCAGGAGTGAGTTTATTGGCTGAATTCATGTGCGTGTGTTGTGTGCATGTGTGTATGTGTTCTCTGTGTGTGTGTGCATGTGTGCACACGCACATGTGGGGCCGGGTGGAGCTCGGTTTCCTCCTGAGCCTCACAGCAGGAGGAGCATAGGGCCGCTCAGGTTCCTGAACATGAAGGGGCTGGGCTCAGCCAGGTATGGCAGGGTTTGGGGCTCACTGGAGGCCATAGGTTCACAGCTTTCTTCTTTTCCCCATGCACCCCAACCTCACATCTCTGTCTCAGGCTCTGCTCAGAGTGGGGGGGGGGGGGTCCCTTCAGCAGGTGAGGCTGGGAGAAGCCTCCTGCTGGAGGGTCCTGGCACAGAAAGGGTGCCTACTCATGGTTGGTGCGATTGCATTGCACGTAAGCTATAAAGCTGAGGGGAGGCATGGGGCTTTCTGTGAGTTTAGTTTGGGGCTGGGAGATGTGGGTGGGCACCTCCCTGGGATCAAGTGCCAGAAGTAGATGGGGGCCCCACCCTATCGGGTGGAGCCTGCTGCCGAAACTGGCAGCCGTCCCAGGTTCCTCCCATCCCCCACCCCCGCGCCCCCGCTGCTCGCTCAGCCTCCTGCCCTCCTTAGGCTCCCTCTCCTGGTCCTCTAGGCCACCATTATTTGCGGCCCAGATGACTGAATTTTAAATGACATCTTGCATGCAATCCTGCCCTCTTCCAGTCTGGTGCACAAAGGACATCAAAGTGATTCCAGAAAGCAGAACAAAGATGATCCTCCCTCAGATTAAATACCTCCCTTGGCTCCCCATTGCCTGCAGGCCAAAGCTCAAATTCTCTAGCATGATCTGGTATGCCCAGTGTGGTCTCCCTGCCTCTGCTTTCCTCTCAGACTTTGTCTCTTACCCATTCCCTTCATCCATCATACTGGGCCCCAGCAAGACTGCTATTCACTCCTGAAAATGTGCCAAACCCCTCTTCTTCCAAGGCTTGCATATACTCCTCAAGGTGGGAATGAATAGTGTTACATATCCCTTGGTTTCTCTCTCTCTCTTTCTTTCAATCTTATTTATTTGAGAGAGAGAATGGGCACACATGGGCCTCTAGCCACTGCAAATGAACTCCAGCCACATGTGCCACCTTGTGCATCTGGCTCACGTGGTGTTGCAATCAGGTTCGCATTGCTGGCAGAAAACACCCGGCCAAGAGCAGCTTGTAAGAAAAAAGGTTTATTTTGGCTTATAGACTCGAGGGGAAGCTTCATGATGGCAGGGGAAAATGATGGCATGAGCAGAGTGTGTGCCAAACACTGGCAAGGGGAAACTGGCTATAACACACATAAGCCCACTCCCAACAATACACTCCTTCCAGGAGGTTCAATTCCCAAATTGCCATCAGCTGGGAACCTAGCATTCAGAACAACTAAGTTTATGGGGGACACCTTAATCAAACCACCATACGTGGGTACTGGGGAATTGAACCTAGGTCTTTAGGCTTTGTACACAAGCACCTTAAACCACTAAGCCTTCTTTCCCAGCCTGAGTGTCCCAGGATTTTATGACAGTTTTTTGTTTGCTTTATTTTATTTTATTTTTAGGTAGGGTCTCACTTTAGCTCAGGCTGACCTGGAATTCACTATGTAGTTTCAGGGTGGCCTCGAACTCACGGCGATCCTCCTACCTCTGCCTCCCGAGTGCTGTTACTAAAGGCGTGCACCACCACGCCTGACTTATTTGTTTTATTTTAAAAAGTATTTTAATTTTTATTTATTTTCGAGAGAGAGAGAGAGGCACAGGGAGAGAGAGCATGGGCATGCCAGGGCCTCTAGCCATTGTAAACGAACTCCAGACACATGCACCACCACGTACATCTGGCTTATGTAGAATACTGGGGAATCAAACGTGGGTCCTTAGGTTTTGCAGGCAAGTACTTTAATCACTAAGCCATCTCTCCAGCCCTGTTTTTTTTTCTTTTTTTTTAACTTTTATTTATTTATTTTTCGAGGTAGGGTTTCTCTCTAGCCCAGGCTGACCTGGAACTCACTACGTAGTCTCAGGGTGGCCTCAAATTTAGGTGATCCTCCTACCTCTGCTCCCAAGTGCTGGGATTAAAGATGTGTACTACCACACCTGGCTCCTGTTTTGTTTTTTTGAGGCTGGGCCTCACTCTAGCCCAGGCTGACCTGGAACTCACTCTGTAGCTTCAGGCTGTCCTCAAATTCACAGCAATCCTACTTCAGCCTCCCAATGCTGGGACTAAAGGCATGTAACCACCATGCGAGGCTCTAGGCCTCCCAACCATCACTCCCTTATGCAGCATCTTTCTAGGTATGCCAGGCTAGCTTCAAGCTTGTAATCCTCATGATTTAGGTCCTGAGTGAGGGATTATAGGTGTGCAACACCATACCAGGCATTCAGGGTGTACTTTATTGAGTCCATAGTCTACCTGTTCCTTCATGTTGTCTTGTCATACGTGAAAATATAACATCCTGGTCAAAGCCTTGGTTACTACAACCAGCATTTCCAGTTGTCTGGTTACAAAGAGAACTGGCTCTGATTGAGCTTATGTGCATAATTACATTACCATATAAATAACAATACTAAGAGTTTTCCAATTCTGAAGTGATCAAATAGGGAGTAAAAATGAATGCTTTTGTTCACAAGAGTATACTTTATAAAAAATATTTTAGGGCTGGAGGGATGGCTTAGCGGTTAAGGCATTTGCCTGCAAAGCCAAAAAGACCCAGGTTCGATTCCCCAGGACCCACTGTTGGCCAGATGCACAAGAGGGCGCACGTATCTGGAGTTCGTTTGCAGTAGCTGGAGGCCCTGGCGCACCCATTTCCTCTCTCTCCCTCCCTCTTTCTCTGTCAAATAAATAAAAAATAAAGTAAATATTTTATTTACTTATTTGAAAGAGAAAAAAACCACTAAGCCATCTCTCCAGGCCCAACTTTACCAAACTCCTTAGCTTCCTTAGGTTTGAAAACAAATTAAAATCAATGTTTGAATTCATAGAAAGCCAAGTGTGGTGCACAGACTTGTAATCTCAGCACTTCAGGAGGTTGACGTCCGAGGGATGCACGTTGAAGTCCAACATGGGCAACGGAGTGAGATTCTGTCCCAGTAAAAGTTAAAAGGCTAAGGCTGTAGCTTAGTGGTAGAAGCCTTGACAGGCGTGCTCAGGACTCCTGGTTCAACCCCCAGGACCACCAAAGCAAGCAAACAAACAACAAAAAGAAGAAGGAGAAGGAGAGGAGGAGGAGGGGGAGGAGGAGGTGAAGGAAAAGGAGAAAAGGGGCTGGAGAGATGGCTCAGCAGTTAAGGCGCTTGCCTACAATGCCAAAGGACCCAGGTTCAGTTCCTCAGTAACCATGTAAAGCCAGATGCACAAGGTGGTGCATGCATCTGGAGTTGTGTGCAGTGGCTGGAGGCCCTGGTGTGTCCAAATAAATAAATAAATAAATAAATAATGCATGCAAATAAATAAGTAAATAAATAAACCAGGCTGTTATGTTGGCACACATTTTTAATCCCAGCACTCAGGAGGCAGAGATAGGTGGATAGCTGTGAGTTCGAGGCCACCCTGAGAATACATAGTGAATTCCAGGTCAGCCTGGACTTGAGTGAGACCCTACCTCCAAAAACAAAACAAAACAACAACAACAAAAAATCTGGTCAGGCCTCAGCCTTCTGAGCACTAGATTTATGAAGAAAGCAAACATTAGTTTTGCTTTTAATTTTTAGTTACCAATTCAGTTAATCAGGATAAGTTGTTTTTTTTTTTTTTTTGCCTCGTGTGTGTGTGTGTGTGTGTGTGTGTGTGTGTGTGTGTGTGTGCATGTTCTTATGCCTGGGGGCACAAGTGTGTGCATGCACATGTGTGTATGTTGTGGAAACCAGAGAAGACTGGCTGGCATTCCTTATTTATTGAGGCAGGATCCTTTAATCCTCACACACAGGAGGCTGAGCTGAGGTGGGAGGATGGCCATGAGTGCAAGGCCAGCCTAAAGCTACAGAGGGAGTTCCAGGTCAGCCTGGGCTACAGTGAGGCCCTACCTGGAAAAAAACATTTAAAAAAATCTAGCCAAGTGTGATGTTGAATGCTTTTAATCCTAGCACTCAGGAGGCAGAGGTAGGAGGATCACTATGAGTTCGAAGCAAGCCTGGGACTACAGGCTGAGTTCCAGGTCAGCGTGCGTTAGAATGAGACTCTACCTTGAAGAAAAAAAAACAAAACACAACCTCCCCACCCCCCAAGAGTCTATACTCTCAGAACCTTTTAACTTTCACCAAGCACACAAAAATACACTTTATTTTTCTTTTAAAAATGAGTTTAAGGGTTGGAGAGATGGTCTAACAGTTAAGGCACGTGTGTCTGCAAAGCCAAAGGACCTCAGTTTGATTCCCCAGGACCCACGTAAGCCAGATGCACAAGGTGGTACATGCATCTAGAGTTTGTTTGTAGTGGCTGGAAGCCCTGGTGTGCCCATTCTCTCTCTCTCCCTTTTTTCCTTCTTTCAAGTAAATAAATAAAAATAAAAAGTTTTAAAAAGATTGGAAATACTTTATTTACTTACTTACCTATTATTTATTTATTTGAGAGAGAAAGAGGCAGACAGCAAGAGAAACAATGGGCATGCCAAGGCCTCTAGCCACTGTAAATGAACTCAGACACATATGCCACCTTGTGCATCTGGCTTTACGTGGGTCCTGGTGAATTGAACCTGGGTCCTTAGGCTTTGCAGGCAAGTGCCTTAACTGCTGAGCTATCTCTCCAGCCCATACTATATTTTCCATATATATATTTTTTCTTTCTTTTTTTGAGGTAGGGTCTCACTCTAGCTCAGGCTGACCTGGAATTCACTGTGTAGTCTCAGGGTGGTTTTGAACTCATGGTGAACCACCTACCTCTGCCTTCCAAGTGCTGGAATTAAAGGCATGTGCCACCACACCCGGCTTAGGAGTACGTAGCTTATATATACACTTGTTTATCTCAAAGTCAATTTGAACAAAAGCTTTTTGTTTTGTTTTGTTTTTAGAGGTAGGGTCTTACTCTAGTCCAGGCTGACCTGGAATTCACTATGTAGTCTCAGGGTGGCCTCAAACCCATGGCTGTCTTCCTATCTTTTCTGGAATGCTGAGATTAAAGTCGTGTGCCACCACACCTAGCTTTTTCTTTTTTTCTTTTTTAATTTTTTTAATTTTTTTTTTTTTTTTTTTTTTTTTTAGTTATTTGAGAGTGACAGACAGAGAGAGGAAGAGGCAGATAGATAGAGAGAGAGTGGGTGCACCAGGGCCTCTAGCCATTGCAAACGAACTCCAGATGCATGCGCCACCTTGTGCATCTGGCTTATGTGGGTCCTGGGGAATTGAACTGCAGTCCTTTGGCTTTTCAGGCAAGCACTGTAACCACTAAGTAATCTGTCCAGCCCTTATTTATTGGTTTTTGGAGGTAGGGTCTCACCTCTAGTTCAGGCTGACCTGGAATTCACTATGTAGTGTCAGGGTGGCCTTGAACTCACGGCGATCCTTTGACCTCTGTCTCCCAAGTGCTGGGATTAAAAAAGCATGTGCCACCATACCCAGCTACAACTTCAGTTTAAATTATGCCATAAATTAATTTTTATGAATATTATTAAATTCTCAAAGCATAAAAATTATTGCCACCAATACGCTAAACAAGGAACCAAGTGCCTACAAATTTCTCATCTTTAATACAGAAAGCATACTCTAAATTTTCTGTAAAACAAAGTCAAAGTTCCTTTCTTTTTTTTCTGAGGTTGGGTCTCGCTCTAGCCCAGGCTAACTTGGAATTCACTATGTAGTCTCAGGGTGGCCTCTAACTCAAGACAATACTCCTACCTCTGCCTTCCAAAGTGCTGGGATAAAAGACGTGCGCCACCATGCCCGGCCCTTAAAATTCTTTTTTTTTTTTTTTTTAAAAAGCTATTTAAAAAAATTAAAATATTTGTATTTATTTATTTATTTAAGATACAGAGAGAAAATGGGCATGCCAGGGCCTCCGATCACTGCAAATAAATTCCAGATGCATGCACTACCTGTGTATCTTGGGTACCGGGGAATCGAACCTGGGTTCTTAGGCTTAATAGGCAAGTACCTTAACTGCTAAGCCATCTCTCCAGCCCAAATATTTAATTAATTTATTTATTTGAGAGAGGGAGGGAGAAAAAGAGGCAGCTAGAAAGACACAATGGGTGCTCCAGGCGCTATAAACAAACTCTAGACACATGTGTCACCTTGTGCATCTGGCTTACGTGGGTCTTGGAGAATTGAACCTGGGTCCTTTGGCTTTACAGACAAGTGCATTAACCACTAACCCATCTCTCCAGCCCTAAAATTCTTTTTGAACACACGCCTTAATCCCAGCACTCAGGAGGCAGTGATAGGAGGAGTGTCATGAATTGGAAGCCATCCTGAGACTACATAGTGAATTCCAGGTCAGCCTGGGCTAGAGTGAGACCCTACCTTGAAATACAAGAGAAACAAAGTTCTTTTCTGCATGTACGTGTGTTCACACCTGTGGATGCTAGTGAGCATGCAGGTGTATGTACAGAGGCCAGGGACTGACATTAGGCAACTTTCTCCATCTTTCTCTGCCTCATTTACGGAGGCAGGGTCTCTCACGTGAACCCAGAGCTTACCTATCTGGCTAGTCTAGCTAGCCATCTTGCCCCAGGGATCGATGCACGGGGCATTTTCTTCTTCTTGAGATGGGCTCTTGCTGTGTTGCCCAAGTTGGTCTCAAATTTGTCACGCAGATTCTCCTCCCAGTTCAGTCTCTTGAGTAACCAAGACCACGGGATGTATCACCATATCCAACTTCCATTGATTTTTTTTTTTAATCTAAATTGTGTTTCTGAGAACCATAGGACAAGTTAAGTCTATTCTTGCTCACATGATCAGAACTTTATCCAACTAATATTTGTGGGAATCCCCCCTTTTTTGTGCATCTGTCTTACATGGGTACTGGGGAATTGAACCTGGGTCCTTAGGCTTCACAGGCAAGCGCCTTAACTACTAAGCCATCTCTACATCCCCCCACCTTTTTTTAAAATTTAATTATTTTGCTAGAAGGCAGGGATGGTATGCACCAGGGTCTCTTGCTATTGCAAACGAACTCTGGATGCATGAACCACTTTGTACATAAGGCTTTATGTGGGTACTGGGGAACTGAACCCAGGCTAACAGTCTTTGTAAGCAAGCGCCTTTCAATCTCCCCTGTCCTCCAAAACCTTGATATTTTCATTTTCCAGTTTTCAAATAGTTCTCCTTCTTAAATAGAAAGTCCAAATTCCAAGTGAAAACCTTGAATCTTTGAGCTTGCTAATTTAGTAAGGAAAGAGCTTTCCAACTTTTTTTTTTTTAAACCAAACTATGGAGTTCTGGGTGGACACAGCATTTTTCTATGCCCAGAGTAAACCTGGATAGGGATAACTCTGAGTTTAAGTAAGGGCTGGGGGCTGGAGAGATGGCTTAGCAGTTAAGGTGCTTGCCTGTGAAGCCTAAGGACCCAGATTTGATTCCCCAGTAGAAACATAAGGCCAGATGCACATGCATCTACAGTTCATTCGCAGTGGCTTATAGGCCCTGGCATGCCCATTCTCTGCCTCCCCATAAATAAATAAATCAATAAAATTAAAAAAAATTAAGTTGGGGCATGGAGCTGTAGTTTTATGATAGAAGTACAAGTACAAAGAAGGGCGTTTTAGTGAACTTTGTGAAACTTGAGATCTTTTTAGAAGCTTCTTCATATCAATACTAGGTGTTCCATTGTTAACGTGGGATCCTACTTCTTACAGTTGGTCTCTGAAGTGGACTGAGCTGGTAACCCGTGAAGTCAGGCAGACAGTGTCAAGACTGAATTCCATTGCATGATGCCCAGTTTCTGTCTGCAAGAATCAATTGACGTGAAGGGGGGAAAAAACTCCACTTATTTGGTCACAGAAGCATTGTGCTAAGTGTGAGTGTACAGAAATATAGCCTACTGCTCCTACCAGGGTCTCAGCCATCTTCTGAGCTGCTCCTGTCCTGAGGTTTGGCCTGTGGATTTTAGGGCTCTCATCACACTGCGTTAGTCATTACCTTTTATTGCTTTTATGGCGCACACACTGCAGGCTTCTGGAGAATAGGAAGCAGGTCAGCTCAGAGCCTGGGACTTCGTCTGAGTTTATCACAGGCTTGTCACCGACGTCCACCTCTTGTCCCCTCCCAGCTCTCCCTGGGAGTAGTGTCGCTCTGCTTTTCTCTCCCAAACGCCACCGCCTACAGACCCCAAGAACCCCAGAGCCACGGGCAGCTCTTGCTTTGCAGTGCTGCTCCTTCTCATCTCAAGCACTTAATGTAGTAGGGTGTAGAAAAGCAAGCTAGGGGCTGGAGAGATGGCTCAACAGTTAAAGGCATTTGATTGCAAAGTCTAATGGGTTGGATTTCCCAGTACCCAAGTAAAGCTAGATGCACAGCATGGCCTCTTTCTCAAGTGAATAAAAAAGAAAGCACGATGAAAGAAGAAAGAATGTAAGAAAGAAGGAAGAAGAAAGAAGGAAGGAAGGAAGGATGGAAGGAAGAAAAGAAAAGAAAAGAAAGGAAAAGAGAAGGAAAGAAAGGAGGGAAGGAAGCCAGTCCCGCGCACTGGTGCTGGGATGAACTGCAGGCAGCGCCGAGGAAAGGAGCTCGGCAGTTACAGGGAGCTGTGAGTCAGGGCTGTGGGGATGGAGAGCAGGCTTGGGTTGAGGCTGGCAAGAGGGAAGCAGAAGGCTGGACAGGAGCTGATCAGGGAGGACCCTGGGGTCAGGCTAAGCCGTTTGGACTTTATCCTCAAATGACGAAGTGACATGATCAGATTTGAATTTTATCTTTATGGCTTTTGTTTAACGTTATAAAAGTTATATGGTCTTTAAAAGCAACAATGTCGAAGGATTTTGCCCTGTTATTCTTTTTGTCTTACGTTGGTGTATGTGATCAGAGTGTGGACACACACAGTGTGAATGTACAGCCTCTGGAGTTGGTCTTACCTGCAGCCTTGTCTTTGTTGTTCACTGTTTCGTTCTCCAGGCTAGCTGGCCCGAGAGCTCTTGGAAATTCTCCTGTCTCTATCTCCCATCTCACTGTAAGAGGGCTGGGTTGACAAGAGGCTCTGAGTGGATTCTGGGGATCTGAACTCGGGTCCTCACACTTGCATAGAACAAAGCGCTTTTGCCCAGTGAGCAATCCTCCCCAGCGCGATTTGACCCTTTTAGAAAAAAAAAAAAATTGGTGACAGTATTAAGTTGGAGTGAAAGCGCGCGCGCGCGCGCACACACACACACACACACACACACACACACACACACACACACACACGATGGCTCATACCTGTAAGCCCAGCACCGGGGAGGCTGAGGTAGGAGGAACCCGTGAGTTTGAAGCCAACCAAGGGTACAGAGTGAGTTCCAGGTCAGCATAGGATAGAGTGAGACCCTGCCTCAAAAAACAAGCAAAACATAGCCGGGCATGGTGGCGCACACCTTTAGTCCTAGCACTTGGCAGGCAGAGGTAGGAGGAACACTGTGTGTTCAAGGCCACCCTGAGACTACAGTGAATTCCAGGTCAGCCTGAGCTAGAGTGAGACCCTACCTCAGAAAACTACAACCAGGGCTGGAGAGATGGCTTAGTGGTTAAGGTGCTTGCCTGTGAAGCCTACGGACCCAGGTTCTATTCTCCAGGTCCCATGTAAGCCAGATATACATGGTGGCACATGTGTCTGGAGTTTGTTTGCAGTGGTTAGAGGCCCTGGCACGTCCATTCTCTCTCTCTTACTCTCCCTCTCTCTGTCCGTAATAAATAAATAAAAATAAATTTTAAAAAAACAACCCAAAAACAAAACAAACCCCACAAAGCAAAGCAAAGTACAGAGGAAGAGTCTGGGAGGCTCTTAGACACCGAGGCAATGGCAGGAAGGAAAGGCGTGAGGGAGGAGAGCAGGAGAGCACGGAGTAAGAACGGGAGGGCAGGGAGACAGCACACACAGCCTCCCACAGTGCGCAGCTCAGAAGACAGCTATACCCGCAGTAGGTCTGCCCCCATTTTAAGAAGCATATACAAGCAGAGCCTGGCCCAAAACATACAAGCCTTCTTCTTTTGGCTTTAAGATGTTAGAAGATTAAAGAGGAATGAGGTAGAGGGGAAAGAAATTAGCAGTCATAAGCTCCAACTAATTATGCACGTACAGATTGTCTGCACACCAGGTGACTTTTAATCCCAGTCCAGTTCCCCTCCTGGCCCTCTTAATGGCTCTGAGCCACTTCCTCTTGGGAACTGGCCAGGATCAGCTCAGGAAATACAGAGTTTTAATTCTGGAATCAGTAAAGCATATTAGGAAAGGAAATCCACAAGTGAAAAAAAAAAAAATCACAGCATTTCAAGGCCAAGGTAAAGGATTGTAAATTAGGTTATGAACGCATTGAGGACAGAAGTCACCTTACTCATTGTGTGTGGTGGAACGCTTGATTGGCTTGGTCAGTTTTCACCCTTCAGGATCTGTCCTCTCATTCTGTTCACACAACCTTTAGTGCTAGCAGTCTTGCGCCGGGACGAGGACTCGGGGGAGAGGTCAGCACTTTTACACCCACCTCCCTAGGATCTTGCACAGATCAGATGATTGAATATATTTGAAAGGCCTTTGTTAACTGACGAGCAAAACCATTACCAGCGGTTCTTTATTCATTGTTCTGGATGATAGCTTTACTGACTTACTTGGCTGCACTGCAGAATATTCAAGCACATTTGGGTCTACGCACACATAAACACGTACACACATTCACAAACTGGGAGCCAGGGATTCATTCTGTAGCCTAGGCATGAGCTACCACGCCTGGCACCTAGATAATGTTTGCAAGTACTATATGCACTTCCAAAAAATTATAGGTATGCTATGTGCTTTTACATTTAAAATGATCACAGCCATTTTGTCATGTTTGCCTGAGGCAAAGAAAAATTAACTTGCTCAAAAGAGTAAGAGAGAGATGGGCTGGGGATGTAGGTTAGCATGTAGAGTGCTTACTTAGCATGCAAGAGGCCCTGGGCTGAATGTGAAGCACCACATGAACCGTGTGTGGAAGTATATGCCTGTAATTCCTTAATTGGGAGGTAGAGGTAGGAAAAATCAAGAGTTCAAGGTCAGCTGGATGTGTGAACGCCTTTATTCCCAGCACTTGCAAGCCAGAGGTAGGAGGATCCTTTGGAGTTTGAGGCCAGGAATTTCAGGGCAGCCCAGGCTAGAGAGAGACCCAACCTTGAAAAACCAAAAGAAAAAAAAAAAGTTCAAGGTCAGGGCGGGAGAAAGGCACTTGCCTGCAAAGCCTAAGGACCCAGGTTTTTCCCCCAGAGCCCACGTAAACCAGATGAACAAAGTAGCGCATTCATCTGGAATTCATATGTAGTGGCTAGAGGCTCTAGTGTGCCCATTCTCAAATAAATAAAAAATAAAACGCTTAAAAACAAAACAATAACAACAGCAAAAAAAAAAAAAAAAAAAAAAGTTCAAGGCCATAGTCAACTACATACCCAGTTCTAGGGCAACCTGTTTTTTTTTTTTTTAAAAAAAAATATATATATATGTATGTTGTTTAAGTAACAGCTACATGGATAAGTAAGTCCCTCCCCTTTTCTCTATATTTTTGCTGATGCCAGAGGTTGAGCCTCGGGCCCAGTGCGTGCCAGGCATGTCACTCACCACAGAGCTATCCACATGAAGGCACACAGACATCACCTCTGATTCTGTCACTCACAAAATTACCATTAGCATATCCATGTACCCCTTTCGCCTGTGCATGTATATAGACATTACACACAGTACCAGGTTAGATTGTATTGTCTTTGTGCTGTCTACGTCCCTGTTAACTTCAAAGAGAAAATTTTTCTTAACTCCTAAAATCCTGAACTTTTAGGGAACAGGATAAAATAGGAGTTTATGGTACTTGATCCACATTACAAAATCGATTAAAAATAGCTTATGAATTTATTCAGCTAACATCTGGTAATTTATCACTATGTCATTAAACTGGACGCGCTGGCTCACGCCTGTGATTCCAACATGCTGTTGTTTCTTCGTTTGATGTTATATGTTACTATGACCCAGAGAATGGAGCCAATGGTAAACGGTGACTCAATCTAAAACCCTAATGCTAACACATGCTTCAGCAGTGATGGACTTGCACCGCCTCCCCGTCCCTGCCTACCACATCGCACTAGCCCAGATGCAACCCGGCCTGACAGTTCACATTTGAGCAACCCTGGAAAGCCTGGGTTGTCATTTCCTGTCAAGTACTTCTCATAGCTGCCCAACTCTATCATTAACTTCTTTCTTCATGTCTTCCAGGCCAAGTTTCTGACTAGATTCTTACAGTAAGCTATATTGCAAAAGTGTGTGGTGGGGAGGGGCCATACTAGAGTGCTGAGAAGTTTTATTATACTGTAAGCCATGTGTTAGACAGGCTTGCACCCAGACACACGTTCCTCATAAACATGTGGCCAATACCCAGTTTATCAATCTGAAAGTCAACACAATAATATGGGTTCATACAAAGACAAATAGTTTTAAGCATTTTCTTTTAAAAATACAAGTAAACCACTTTAGTGTTTATATATATATATATATATATATATATATATATATATATATATAAACACTAAAGTGGTTTACTTGTATTTTAATAATATATATTTTAATATTTTAGTATTTTTAATAACATATATTATTAAAATTTATTATTATAATTATTATATTATTAAAATATTATTAAATATATTATTTAATATTTTAGTATTTTAATAATAATATATATATATATAATATCTATTCAATGCAATTATGTACCACCCTTTCCTGAACCCCTTTTGTTTAAACTGTTCATTTCGCTAGCTTGCTACTGTATTTTTTCATGATCTTCTGAAACTGTTTCTCCCACTCCGCCAGGTATGGTAGCACATGCTTATACTCTCAGCATTCAGGAAGTGAGGCAGAATTGCTGAGTTTGAGGTCAGCCCAGGGCTACAGGGTAAGACTGTCAAAAAATAAAAATCCATAAGGTCTTGCTCTAGCCTAGGCTGACCTGAAATTTACTGTAGTCTCAGGGTGGCCTAGAACTCACTGCGATCCTCCTACCTCTGCTTCCTGAGAGCTGGGATTAAAGGAATGTGCCACCATGCCTGGCTGAATACATTCTTTGAAAAAAAACCCCAAAACTTTATTTGCAAGGAGGGAGTGATAGAAATGGGTACACCAGGGCCTCTATCCACTGCAAATGAACTGTAAATGCTGAGTCCACCTCCCCAGCCTCAGAATATATATATATATATATATATATATGTATATATATATATATATATATATTTTTTTTTTTTTTTTTGAGGTAGGGTCTCACTCTAGTTCAGGCTGACCTGGAATTCACTATGGAGTCTCAAGGTGGCCTCGAACTCAGTGATCCTACCTCTGCCTCCTAAGTGCTGGGATTAAAGGCATGAGCCACCATGCCCGGCTAGAATAGTCTTTTTTGTTGTTTGTTTGTTTGTCTGTCGCTCTCAAATAAATAAAATAGAGAAAGAAGCACATACATAGAGAATGGGCGCACCAGGGCCTCCAGCCACTGCAAACGATCTCCAGATGCATGCGCCACAACTGGCTTACATGAGTCCTGGGAAATAGAGCCTCGAACCAGGGTCCTTAGGCTTCACAGGCAAGCAGTTAACTGCTAAGCCATCTCTCCAGCCCTAGAATACCATCTTGAATAGTGTCATAGCTTTGCCACTGCAACTATGTAGGAGAGTGTAGGGCAGAGAAAAGGAAGATAGATGATGCTATGTGCATGTCTCTTTTCAAAGCTGGCAATGTCCTCAGTATTCAGATGAGAACAGGATACCAAAAAGGATCAGAAATGGCTGGAGAGATGGTTTAGCAGGTAAGGTGCTAGACTGCGAAGCCTAAGGACCCAGGTTTGGTTGCTCGTACCCATGTAAGGTGCAGAAGGTGGCACATGTGTCTGGAGTTTGTTTGCAGTGGCTGGAGGCCCTGGCATGTCAATTCTCTTTTGTAAATAACAAATATTTTTTTAAAGAAAAGTTAAGGGGGCTTGAGAGATGGTTTAGCGGTTAAGGCACTTGTCCGCGAAGCCTAAGGACCCAGGTTCAATTCCCCAGAACCTACAGAAACGAGGTGCACAGGGTGGGACATGCACCTGGAGTTCATTTGTAGTGCCTAGAGGCTCTGGAGAGCCCATTCTCTCACCCCCCCCCACCCCCGACTCAACATGTGAAATTTTAAAAGTTTAATTCCAGTTTATACCAGTTACTAGCTTTGGCCTTTGAATACAGCAAATTCAGAACTCTTCCTTCCGAAGAGTGAATAAAACCAGCGATTCACCCCTGGGCATAGAAGAGCAGAGTCCGCCCAGTGACTGTAACTTCAGCAACTGGGATTACTCTTGCCTTGTTTGTATTACCTACATTTCTGTCACTTACTTCACTACAGCAATCTCATTTTTACAGAAGGAAAAGGGTTAGATGTGGCTCCACACCTGCCAATACTCTGAGCAGGATCTCCCCTAACATTCCTGTGATCGGCTACAACATTCCTAAGCTAAGGGAGGATTCCAATGTTTTCTTTTTCTTTTTTCTTTTTTTTTTTTTTGGTTTTTTGAGGTAGGGTCTCACTCTAGCCCAGGCTGACCTGGAATTCACTAAGTAGTCTCAGGGTGGCCTTGAACTCATGGTGATCCTCCTACTGAGTGCTGGATTAAAGGCATGCACTACCATGCCCTCCTTTAAAACCCCTCTTGAATTGAGAACACGACAAGTAGCTAATCTTAACACAATGGAAGCCTGGCACGGTGGCGCACGCCTTAATCCCAGCACTCAGGAGGCAGAGGTAGGAGGATCACCGGGAGTTCAAGGCACCCTGAGACTACATAGTGAATTCCACGTTGGCCTGGGCTAGAGTGAGACCATACGTAAAAAAATATAAATATGTAAGAAAGAGGTTTTAAAATTCCCTCCTGTTATCTTAAAGAATACAGGAGAAAAATCAAGATAAAATAAGTCATATACACAAATCACACGATATATAAACCAAAGATTTAATATTAGCAAGGGCCAAACTGAAATTGATAATGAAAATGAAGGCACAATATTTTTCCTCATGAAAATAAACATATGGCAGAAGAATTATTTTCTAAAAATAAAATAAATGTTTTATTTGGAAAAGACAACTTTTTATACATTTTTAATCTATACTTTGAATCTGTCAGTTACAGCGGTATTTTAAATGAACTAAATAATTCATTGCATGTCATGTATCTCTACCTTTTGGGTTAAAAAACATTTACAGTTCCATTCTGGTCCACCCTCCCTTCTTATCCTTAAACTGAACAAAGTTTTCTATACTTCAGGTCAGTGAAAAGGGTCAAAAAAGCTCAGTGTTTGTGTGTCCAATAACTTTAAGCATGACAGAAGTTTTTTTTTTTTTAAATTTTTTTCCCTAAAGTCTTATTGTATGTAGAGGGAGGGGATTCCTTATGGAAACTACCAGCATCCCTCTATTTTATCTTTGTTGGTTTGCCTGGACCCAAATTTTTCTGGCCCTTTTGATTTTGCAAACAGTGGGGAAAAAAATGTAAAAAACAACAAAACAACACACTCATTCAGTCTGTGCTATCTCACATACAGCTCTAATCTAGAGGCAAATATAAATGAAACCACCAAAAAACCAAAAGGGGTAAGTTTCAGGGGAATTAGACATTCTAGGGGTGTGACTCAGTGGCAGACCATGTCCCAGCATGCTTGTTTTGTATCTGGGTTCAATCCCAGCACCACCAACTAACACCAAAACCCAAAACCAAATTCATACCCAATGATTCCAACAGTCTCAGTGTTGGAAAAGCCTAAGCTGAATTCAGCTGATGCTCGAAATAGCTGTCTACACTAAATCATACATGATGTATTTACTAAGGAGCCACGAGGAATAAAACAATTTGTAGACTAATTCTTGCTTTTAAAGTCAGAAAAAGAATTCCATGGGATTCCCGAGGGGCAACGACCTGCAATAACTCAAAATATTTCTGGAGCAGAAGTGACACACTCTAGCTCCAGGTTTCTAATAAGCATCACAGAGGAAGTACCTACCCAGAAAGTGTTGACAAACAGAATGTAGCTGAGATGTTTCTGAAGTTTTATACTTAAATTTTCTTAAATAGGTAGCTAGCAGGCACATATACCAGGCAACTGTTGATGCTAGAAAAATATTTTAGTCAGTATTTTATAAAACCTCCCAACTTTTAACCAATATTTCTATTCATAAATGTTCCAGTAACAACATCTGACAACACATTACAAATAACAAAGGAAGATTATTTAAATTTTAGAGTTATCTCAAGCAAGTTAGTTATTTTTTCCTTTTAACATGACACTTAAAATAGATGAATTCAGCAGGATGGTTTTAAAAGTTAAGGCTCTCTAAAGAGTTCTAAAGACTAAAACTTAAGGCACATTATAATCTTCATGACACTGTTAAAAGCTAAGATTAAAATAAAACAAAACAAAAACCCCTACTTCTTTCCCATATCCTTTGCCAACTGCTCCTTACCCACAAGCTTGGTATATTTTAAATTCAGACATTGGTAAGGAGTGAAACAAAAATTCCATCAATGAACACCTGGGAGGTTTTCCACACAAATGTCCATTGTCTGCATTGAGCACCACTGGTAGACTAGAGGCCAGTAGAATGTTCAGATGTCTTGGGTCAGGACTGCTCATCCGTGCTTCAGCCCACGGCTCAGACGGGACTCTCCTCTTCTGTGGGGTCGCCCGGGCTTTTCTGCTGTGGAGACTGTGCTGCTTCTGTTATTGCCTTTGGCTTCTCGTCAGCATCTATACTGGTCTCCTCCTCTTTATTTTCCTTTTTCTTCTCCTCCTCCTCTGCTTTCTGTTCCTTTGCCAGAAGTCGGTAGTTGATGCCCATGCCGATGAAGAGGTAGATGCCCGCGATGATGAGGATGACTCCACAGGCCCAGTACGTGTACTTGTACTCGCCATAGATGTCATTGAGACGGCCTGGGATGGAAGGCGAAGCAAAACAAAAAAAGCCATGGGAGTAAAAGTAAGACAAAGATACCCTTTTCCAAAAAGAGCTTAAGAATCCCCTCAGAAGATGTCAATACAGCCTCAAAGCAGCCCAGTAAATGATAAGTATAAATAGAATTATATTACTAAGATTATCTTCAGTTTATGTTTCTGATTTTGGGTGGACTTGTATGCATGTCTTACTATTTTAGCAATCTGAAAATAATTAAATCTTGGCAAATTTGAATGAACAAAGACCAGGAAATCTACAATCCAAAGCTCAAAGAGGCTTAGGAGTCTTGTCTAAGGCCACAGAGCTATTCGAGCGAGGCCAATGCCCTTTCCCTGTCAGCATTTCTCTGTGTTCCCATCATCACTGGCCCCGGGCAAGAAGTGTGATGGTGGTACTTTCCGCCATGCTAAGTACTTACATCTTCACAACATACGGATTCTGTCCCCATCCTTGTGCATTTAATAGAGACACCAAGAACCTTGTCTAAGGTCACAAAGCTGGTACATGAACTAGACTGGCTTTGACTCAGGAGGTCAGACTCCAGGACCTGCTCCTACCACTATTGCTACAGGAAGCCTCTCCAATGTTTTAAAGCCAGAAGAACTTGAGAAATGGCATTCTTTTCTCTCAAAGGCTTTGTGAATGAGGTCTGTTAGTAATAAAACCTAATTTAACTTGGTGTTTCTACACCTTTTCTTTTTTGGCCATGAAGCTATTATTATAGCCTATTTATTAGCATCTCAAAGTGGTTTTTTTTCTTTCCTTTGTTTTTTCAAGGTAGGATCTTGCTCTAGCCCAGGCTGCAAAGTGTTTATCTCTAGAAATATGCTCTGGAAAACCCTACTCAGAGCACCATTCACCCAGCACTGCTCACTGAGCCTCAATCATCTGCCAGGCACTGGCTCTGCAAGGCCCAGGGGAAGATGAGCAAAGGCTTTAGCATGCAGTTCAGTGGAGAAGAGAAATGCTAACAATTACACAGGGACAATGCCACAGCGAGGGTTCTCCAGCAGAATATGGTGGGTGGGGTTGGCAGGTGGGTGAGGAAAGCTTTAGGGCAAAGGATAGGACTAATCTAGGGGGTGGAGGGGGTCCAGGCAGGCAGAACAATCTGTGCAAAGGCATAGGCGGATGAGCAGAGAAAAGGCCATGCAGGAAATGAGGCTGTAAGACAGGCGGGGCGGGGCGGGGCGGGGCGGGGCGGGGCTGTGCAGAGCCTTGCAAGCCTGCTAAGAAATTTGACTTTCTGGGCTGGAGAGATGGCTTAGCACTTGGCGTTTGCCTGCAAAGCCAAAGGATCCTAGTTGGATTCTCCAGCACCCACATAAGCCAGATGCACAAGGGGCGCATGCAGCTGGTGTTCATTTGCAGTGACTGGAGGCCCTGGCGTGACCATTCTCTTTCTCTCTCTCTGCCTTTCTTTCAAATAAATAAATAAATAAATAAATAAATAAATAAATAAATAAAAAGAAATTTGACTTTCACCTCGAAAGCAATGGGAAGCAGATGGCAAGGTGCAAGAGAATGAAGAACTGGAGCCCAGAGGAGCATGAGGGTAAGGGTGGTAGCTGTGACAGAGGACACAGGACAGAGTAGAGAGAGATTTGGGAGCTGAAATTTGGCCACTCAATGGGGAGGAGTTGGAAGAGAGAAATATCAAAAGATAGTTATAAAGCTGGATGTGGTGTATATGCCTGTAATCTCAGCACTTGGGAGGAGGACACAGGATGATGAGGAATTCAAGGTCGTCTTCACTACAGAACAAGCTCCAGGCCAGCCGGAGCCACAGGGTACCCTGTTCCTCAAGCCCTCCAAAAAAAAAGCTACAGATCTTCTGTCTGTTTTGTATATTCATTCCTCAAAATGAAATTACATACTATTAATCACATGTAAAAGAAGGTTTGAATTATCTTTTCATTGTGTTATAGAGAAAGCTAATTATTTTTCCTTTCTTAAAAATTACTTGAGAGAGAGAGAGAGAGAGAGAGAGAGAGAGAGAATGGGCACGCCAGGGCCTCCAGCCACTGCAAACTCCAGATGCATGTACCACTGTGTGTATCTGGCTTATGTGGGTCCTGGGAAATCAAACCTGGGTCCTTTGGCTTTGCAGGTAAGCACCTTAACAACTAAGCCATCCCTTTTAAAATAGTATCTTAGCCGGATGTGGTGGTGCACGCCTTTAATCCCAGCACTAGGGAGGCAGAGGTAGGAGGATTGCCATGAGTTGGAGGACACCCTGAGACTACATAGTGAATTCCAGGTCAGTCTGAGTTACAGTGAGAAAGACTCTACCTCAAAAAACAAAAGCAAAAACAACAAAACTAAAACAGTATCTTGCCCAGGCTAATCTCAAACTCAATCACTGCACATCAGCCTCCAAGCACAGGAATTATAGGTATGTACCACCACACCCAGGTTTTTGGAGCTATCAATATAAAAAAATGCAGTGTTTTGGTAACATTAAGAATTCTTGTAGTAGCTCACGCCTTTAATTCCAGCACTTGGGAGGCAGAGGTAGGAGGATTGCCATGAGTTCTAGGCCAACCTGAGCTAGAGGGAGACCCTACTTTGAGAAAAACAACAACTACAACAACAAAAACAAGACTCCTGCCAGGCATGGTTGTGCATGCCTTTAATCCCAGCACTCAGGACGCAGAAGTAGTAGGGTTGCTCTGAGTTCAAGAACAGCCTGAGACTACCAACTGAGTACTTAGTTCCAGGTCAGCCTGGACTAGAATGAAACCCTACTTCAAACCCCCCCCACCAAAAAAAAAGCTGGGCCCTGTGGTACATGCCTCTAATCCCAGCAGTAGGAAGGCAGAGGTAGGAGAAGTGCCATGAGTTCAAGGCCACCTTGAGACGACATAGTGAATTCCAGGTCAGCCTGAAAAAACAATTCTGGACTGAAGAGATGGTTCAGTGGTTAAAGCATCTGCCTGCACAGCATAAGGACCTGAGTTCAATTCCCCAGTGCCCACATAAAGCCAGATGTACAAGGTAGCACATGCATCTGGAATTCGTTTGCAGAGGCTGGAGGCCCTGACATGTCCATTCTCTCTATCTGCCTCTTCTGTTTGTTTGTTTCTTCCAGGTAGGGTCTCACTCTAGCCCAGGCTGACCTGGAATTCACTATGTAGTCTCAGGATGGCCTTGAACTCATGGTGATCCTCCTACCTCTGCCTCCCGAGTGCTGGGATCAAAGGAGTATGTCACCACGCCTGGCTTCTATCAGCCTCTTTCTTTCTGTCAAATAAATTTCAAAATCTCAATATACATATTAACTTTGTAATTTTAGCCAAATTATTTCACCTTCTGAAGCTTCTGTCCTCACTCATGAAACAGATACTGAAACAGTCTCACCACACAGCCTTGGTGAGATACAACAGGATACATATGTTAGACTGTGGGCTTACTCTATAGCAACTATTACACCACAACTACTGAAATCATCCCACTATTAAAATACATTCTCCATCTGCGCATTTAATGTATAGCTGTTTTCTACATTTTAGTTTATGATCAGATATTTTTTTTCGAGGTAGGGTCACACTGTAGCCCAAGCTTACCTGGAATTCACTATATATATATATATATGTATGTATAGTCTCAGGGTGGCCTCGAACTCATGGTGATCCTCCTACCTCTGCCTCCCAAGTGCTGGGATTAAAGGCGTGTGCCACCATGCCCGGCTTTCTTTTCTTTTTTTAATGAGAGAAAGAATTGGTATGCCAGGGCCTCCGCCACTGCAACTGAACTCCAGGCATGGGCACCACCTTGTGTGCATGGGACTTTGAGCTTGCATCACCTTGTATGTCTGGCTTACATGGGACCTTGGGAGTAGAACATGGGTCCTTAAGCTTCACGGGCAAGTGCCTTAATGGCTTAGCCGTATTTCCAGCCCTTTGCTTTTTCAAGGTAGGATCTCACTCTAGCCCCAGGCTGGCCTTCAACTCATGGCAATCCTCCTACCTCAGTCTCCTAAATGCTGGGATTAAAAGTGTGTGCCATTATGCCTGTCTTTTTTGTTGTTGTTGCTGTTAAATATTTTATTTATTTGGAAGAGAAAGAGAGAGACAGAGAGAGAGGTGCAGACAGAGAGAATGGTCATGCCTGGGCCCTAGCCACTGCAAACAAACTGCAGATATGCATGCCAGTTTGTGCATATGGCTTTATTTTATGTGGGTACTGGGGAAATCAAACCTGGGTCCTTTAGCTTTGCTGGCAAGTGCTTTAACCACTAAACTATCTCTCCAGTCACCCACCCCTTTTTTTGAGATAGGGCCTCACCTTGTAGGCAAGACTGGCATCATGTTTGGTTTAGGGAAAAAAAATTAACAATGAAAGTACTGACTGGTAATATTTGATCCCATCCTCACAGCTTAAGGCTTAATTTACTTCCACCTCGAAGTACTTGTGCAACCAGGATGTGCCATTTTGCCAACATCAAAATTTAGAAAAGAAAACAACTTGCTCTTTGGAAAACAGTTCACTCATTTCTACTGACCATTATGGTCTCAATCTTGTCCACCTATTCTATCATAACAGAGCCCCAGAGGGAGGGAGACGTACTATACCTAGTAGCGGTGGCCCCAGGAGCACAGGACAGCATTCCACAATGGTCACCAGTCCCACGGCGCTGGAGAATCTCTGGGGTCCCACGAGGTCCATCAACGTTTCAAACAATACAGAGCTGAGCCATCCAAAGGCAAATCCAAAGACTCCCGCATAGACACACAACCCAATGTAGCTGGTGGATAAAGGTGCTAGCAAATGGCACACTCCATTTGCAATCACAGAAGCAGCAAAGAAATACTGGATTCGAGGTCTTATCCACTTTGTGTTGGCTGTAAGTCCCATAGAAGGTCTGGCTACCATATCAACAAAAGCCAGGATGGAAAGAAGGAAAGCCGACTTCTCACTGGAATAATGCTGACTCTTGCCATAATTACTAAGAAAGACCAAAGGGGTAAAAAGCCCAAAAAACATGACTACATTTCCAGAGAGGTATAACAAAAATCCCCTATGGGTAAACAGGGACAAGTCCAGAAATTTATTGATCGTTTGTAAGACTGATCGTTTTTCTTTTTTGGGGTTTCCTCCAATAAGATCTGTATTTGCATCACCCCCATCTTTTTTTGAGGGTTTTCCAGCTTCCTGAAGAGAGTCTTTGAACTTAAGTTTCTCTACCTCTTCTGGCTTGGGCCCTATTGGTCGCATCAGGGATCCAGCTACACAGCAGTTTAGTAGGAGGCCCCCAAGAATTAGAAAGCTTCCTCTCCAGCCAAAGATACCAAAGAAAGCTTGATTCAGGGGGGCCAGGGTAGAGAGGAACACAGGGCTGCCTGCCATGGCCAATCCATTGGCCAAGGGTCGCTTTTTATAGAAATACTTGCCAATCATGGTCAGAGCTGGATTCAAGTTGAAGGCAAGACCAAGACCTAGGAAAGCAGCAAAAATAACATGCTATAAAATAAATACTAGAAATAAGTCTGAAATTACTTAACCAAAGATTCTAAAGAAAGAAGCTTAAGTAATGGAAAGGAGACAAAGCAATTACAAAGGTGCCCAGCATGTAGCAAGCACTCAACAAACGTTATTTTTATCATCTAAAGGTTAATATCTGTCAAATCAAAGTGACCTGAACGATTATAATAGCCATGCACGATCATTAAGTAGTTACCAAATAAAGACAAACTACATTTACAAACAGAAAATACAATACAAAATGAGTCCTTTTAATTATTAGCATCCCAAATTTAAAAATAAATGCCAGCCAGGTGTGGTAGCACACACCTTTAATCCCAGCACTCAGGAGGCAGAGGTAGGAGGATCACCATGAGTTCAAGGTCAACCTGAGACTACATAGTCAATTCCAGGTCAGCCTGGGCTAGAGTGAGACCCTACCTTGAAAAACCAAAAATAAAAATAAAATAAAATAAATGCCATTTGCAAGGCTCAAAGTTGAAAGACGTCTGAGAAGCCAGAGTATTAAAAACAACACAAACACGAAATCTGGGGTAAATAAGACTCAATATTGTCAAGTTAGCAAGGTTCTCCAAATGAATGCACTAATTTAATTCATTACAATGAAAACGCCAATGGATTTTGAGATGAGGCCATCTAGGGTTACACAGCAAGAGTTTGTCTCAATAAAAAGTAAAAGAAAGGTGGGCATGGTGGCACATGCCTTTAATCCTAGCACTTGGGAGGCAGAGGTAGGAGGATCGTCATGAGTTTGAGCCCACCTTGAGACCACATAGTGAATTCCAGGTCAGCTTGGACTAGAATGAAACCCTACCTTGGGGAAAAAAAAATGACTGAATTAATCAAGCACAGATGAACTAAGCTGGAACAAATTACATGCATATTTTTTACCTTTGTTTTTAACTGATTAACTAATTAATTAAGTTTTGTAGTGCTGATAAAATCCAGAGCTTTGGGGTGGAGAGAGATTAGCGGTGAAGGCTCTTGCCTGAAAAGCTAAAGGACACAGATTCAATTCCCCAGTACCCACATAAACCAGATGCACAAGGTTAACACATGTGTCTGGAGTTCTTTTGCAGTGGCTAAAGGCCCTGGTGTGCCCATTCCCTCTCTTTCCCCTCTCAAGTAAATGAAGTTAAAAAACAAAACAAAACTAGAGCTTTGACCATGGCAGTCAGGCACTCTACCACTGGGCTCCCCAGCTCCCTTATTTGCTTGTTGGCCTTGAAATTACACCTCAAATGTAGAAATTATTACATAAACCTTGATGCCCAACTCCAGAATTTTTATCAATTTGAAGGAGAGGGACAGAGAGAAAAAGTATGAGCATACTTTTTGCTTCTGCAAACAAACTCCAAACACATGCAACACTTTGTGCATCTGGCTTTACATGGGTATAATTGAATCCAGGCCATCAGGTTTTGCAAGCAAGTACCTTTAACCACTGAGGAATCTCTCTAGCTCCAGAATTTCTTTTTTACTTGTTTTTTGAGGTAGGGTCTTGCTCTAGTACAGGCTGACATGAAATTCACTATGTAGTCTCAGGAGAGCCTCAAACTCAGTGATCCTCCTATGTTAGCCTGAGCTAGAGTGAGACCCTACCTTGAAAATCCAAAAAATAAAATAAAATAAAATAAAGAATACCTTATACCCTTCAGAACATGATACCCACTCCAATGAAGGCCCATTCCTCTTCGGAGGGAGAGCTAAGGAGAGCATAACCAAGCAATGACCATTCTTAAAGTCCCCACATAAATTTTACCTTTTTATTTTTTTCCCATCCCTTTTTTCTTTTCTTTTCTTTTTTTTTTTTTGCTCTAGGCCAACCTGAAATAGGAGCAAGGTAACTTTTTTTTTTTTTTTTCAAGGTAGAGTCTCACTCTAGTTCAGGCTGACCTGGAATTCACTATGTAGTCTCAGGGTGGCCTCGAGCTCTCTGCGATCCTCCTACCTCTGCCTCCCAAGTACTGGGATTAAAGGCATGGCGCCACCATGCCTGGCCTCCATTGTCTTTATATGTAGGATGTAGGAATGTTGGAGTGACAAGGGGCCAGAGGCCATGAACTTCATTTGCTCAAACTGTGAATGAATGTGAAACATGAATGAAAGAGAGCAGGCGATAATTTGTGTGCGTGTGCACTCATATGTGCTGATTAGAGGACAACTCTGGAGTGGTCCTTATCTTTCATTCATTTTGAGGCAGGGTCTTTCATTGTTGGCAAGACTTTGGTAAACTCTGGTTCCCACCTCCATTCTCTCCATAGGTGCACTGGGGTTACAGAGGCCTGCCGCTACAGCTTTCAGCTTTTCCTTGGGGTTTGCAAGCTGAATTCAGGCACTCAGAATTGTGTGGCAAGCACTTTATCCACCAAACCATCTCTCTAGCTCCAGCACACAGCAATTACTTTAAGTTTACTTTGCTAGTACTTAATTAGTAGTTGTCTAAAATGATAATGTCATGTCTATTAGGAAAAGAATTTCATTAAAAACACTGAAAGCAGAGCACAGGTAAATTATCAAACAGCCAGCAATACACATATGAATGCAGATAAACCAGAAGCAACTCACCTCCAATGACTCCAATACACAAGTAAAGTTCCTGTACAGTGTTACAGAAAGAGGCTGCAATCAAGCCACAGCCAGACAGGCAGCCCCCAGCAATCATGACTGGACGGCTTCCATATTTATTCACCAGGATACTGCTGATAGGACCTTAGAAAGAACAAAAGATTTAGTAGTCTAAGAAAGTACTCTCATATTTTTAAAGAATGAATGACAGTAAGTGATGGTTTCCAAAATCAATAAAAGGCAATGACAAGAAGACTGCTTTCTGTAATTATCTGAGTCATAAATAAATAAAATTAAAAAAAAATCCAATGGTAGCCAGGTGTGGTGGTGCACGCCTTTAATGCCAGCACTTGAGAGGCAGAGGTAGGAGGATTGCCTTGAGTTCGGGGCCACCCTGAGACTACATAGTGAATTCCAGGTCAGCCTGAACTAGAGTGACCTTACCTCAAAAAACCAAAAATCAAATGGGAATGGAGAGACAACACAGTGGTTAAAGGCATTTGCTTGCAAAGCTAGATGTGCAAAGTGGTGCATGCATCTAGAGTTCATTTGTAGTGGCAAGAGGCCCTGGCATGCCCATACTCTGTCTTTACCTCTCTCTCAAATAAAGAGTAGGGCTCGAGAAATGGCTTAGTGGTCTGTGAAGCCTAAGACCCAGGTTCGAGGCTTGATTCCCTAGGACACACCTTAGCCAGATGCACAAGGTGGCGCATGCATCTCGAGTTTGCAGTGGAAGTAGGCCCTTGCACACCCACCCTCTCTCTCAAATAAATAAATAGACAAAATATTTTTAAAAAAAAATCAAGCCGAGTGTGTGGTACACACCCTTAAACCCAGCAATAGTATTTTTCTTTTCTTTTCGGTTTTTCAAAGTAGGGTCTCACTCTAGCCCAGTCTGACCTGGAATTCACTATGTGGTCTCAGGGTAGCCTTGAGCTCACAGTGATCCACCTATCTCTGCTGCCCAAAGTGTTGAGATTAAAGATGTGTGCAACCAAGCCCAGCCAGCAAAAGCAAAAGTACTTTTTAAATTTATTTATTTTTCAAGCAGAAAGAGAGAGAGAATGGGCATGCCAGGGCCTATAGCCACTGCAAGAACTCCAGATGCATGTGCCACTTGTGCATCTGGCTTTCACGGGTCCTGGGAAATTGAACCTGTGTCCTTTGGCTTCGCAGGCAAGCACTAAGCCATTTCTCCAGCCCAGCAATAGTATTTTTCCCTCTTCCCCTTCCTCGACGTTCTTCTTCTCTCCCCTCTGCAGGGCTGGGAAAACCCAGGGCCTCACACACTAGGCACGGGTTCTACCACCGAGCTATGGTCCCTCTCCTGCAACACAACTTCATGCCATTCATTATGTGATAAAATATGCTACTCTCAAACCTTGCCATGATGTTGGCACGGTACTTGTTTAATGTAGAAAAAAAGAAAAGAACCTAGTATTTGCTGATTACAAAATCAATCATATTCATTGGATTTTATTTATTTGAATTTATAAAAATACTTAAGTTTCCTACTTCATAGACACAGAGCAGTGGTAGGACATTAGTCTACCTGCTGATTATGGCAGATGACCAGAAACAGAAAAGGCTCACTGCAATGCCTCCTTAGGGAAAATCCAAAGAAAAAGAACTGAACAAAATTCTAACTTGCAAAGTCATAAGCAAGTTATGAGATTATTAGCCTTGAGCCTACTTCCCCCTCCTACTACATGTACTCTGTAATTTTGGAACTTCATCACAAAGCAGAAGACACACAAATCACCATTTTTCTTTTGGCTTTATGTGACAGATCACACTCTGTAGTCCAGGCAGGCTTCAAACTCACAATAATCCTGCCTCAGCTTTGCAAGTGTTAGGATTACAGGCATGAGCCACCAAGCTGGGCTTACAATGCATATTTCTATTAGAACAGCACATTCTGATCTGATTCTGTTTATTTCTATAAACAGCTTCCTTGAAGATAGTAAGTCTGTTTTTAAAAACATGCATTAATGCACATATTCAGAATATATTAATAATCACATGTTGTCATAGTCTAGCCTACCTACACTGAGAGATTCCAGTTATAACTCTAGTGCTACCCAGGGTTGCAAAGTAGGAAGGGTAGGCTCTGGCCAGGGAACCCTAATTCAAACTAGGGCTCCGCACCTCTTTCTACTGTTTCTTTCTCTGGTTATTAATCTACTTTCCAAGGCGGTTCAAAAAGTAAGCTATGGGCTGGAGAGATGCTTAACTGTTAAGGTGCATGTCTACAAAGCCTAAGGACCCAGGTTTGATTCCCCAGTAGCCACATAAGCCAGATGTGCAAGGTGGCGCATGCATCTGGAATTTGTTTGCAGTGGCTAGAGGTCCTGTTGGGTCCATATTCTCCCTCCCTCCCTCTCTCTCTCAAATAAATCAAAATAATTAAGATGCAGGTCTGGAGAGGTTGCTTAGCGGTTGAAGCACTTGTCTGCAAAGCCAAAGGGCCCAGGTTCAATTCCCCAGGACATACAATTTTAAGACCAGTGCACAAAATGATGCATGCACCTGGAGTTCATTTGCTGTGGCTGAAAGTCCTGGCATGCCCATTCTCTCTCTCTCTCTGCCCCTCTGTCAAATTAAAAAAAAAAAATAAGTAAAAAGAAGCTGGGAGTGGTGGTGCAGGCCTTTAATCCCAGCACTTGGGAGGCAGAGGAAGGCAGATCGCCATGAGTTTGAGGCCAGCCTGAGACTACATAGTGAATTCCAGGTCAAGACCCTACCTCAAAAAACAAAAAAACAAACAAACCAAAAAATTAAAATGATACAAACTCATATGTAAACTGTTTATTAGCCCCACAAACAGCTGGTGGCTAAGTAACCATGATAATACTGCATGTGCTTGTTGGAGTACTCTCCAGTCTATAGATATAGATAAATAAGCAGCAATCAAAATGTGATTATCAGCCGGGCGTGGTGGCGCACGCCTTTAATCCCAGCACTTGGGAGGCAGAGGTAGGAGGATCGCCAGGAGTTCAAGGCCACCCTGAGACTACACAGTGAATTCCAGGTCAGCCTGAGCTAGAGAGAGACCCTACCTCAAAAAAAAAAAAAAAAAAAAAAAAAAAAAAGAGCCTAAGGCTGCCTAGCTTCTCTACTGCATGTGAGGATACAATCAGAAGGCATCATCTACAAGGAAAAACCCTTCACCAGATGCCCACATGAACAAAGACAGATGCCTCATGAAAATATTAAGTCATAGGTCATTTTTGAAAACTTGAATTTACAGCTTGTATAAATAAGATGAAAGAACTGAACACTGACAGAATATTGGCAAAATATTTCCATATAGTCATGAAATTTTTATTGAGCCAGAGTTATAAAAATCAATATTGTCACACTGCTGATTGTGAGGTTTTAAGTTAATGCTATCAATTTTGCAGTATGTGAAATCCCCCAAAAGAAATCATAAACAAAAACAGGTAACTAATGTCTTCTCCCTTAACAATATACTTGTATTCTAATAACTACCTTGTACATACCTCAAATTGAAAATACTAAAAGAAGCAAACAAAATCATTCCTAGGGGCTGGAGAAATGGCTTAGCGGTTAAGGCACTTGCCTGCGAAGGCTAAGGACCCAGGTTCGATTCCGCAGTACCCATATGAGCCAGATACACAAGGTGGCACATGCATCTAGATCTAGAGTTCATTTGTAGTGGCTGGAAGCCCTGGTGCACCCATTCTCTCCCCCTGCTGTTTCTCTGTCTAATAAATAAATAAAAATAAAAATAATAATGTTATTAGAATGCACTGTTTAAAAAAAGCACTGTTTACAGTGTCATCTATGTGCACAAATTAAAGGATTATAACAGTCATAAAAAAGTAATTAAAACTCTTAGGGGTTGTATTACTTAGGAACCAATCAAAACAGAATAACCTATTTAATTAAAATGCTGCCACACAGGTCAATTTGTCCTTCAGTTATTTCAGGAAGGATGGTACTAATTAGTTATAGTTAAAAATAAAATAGAAAAGGGTCGCTTATAGGCCTATTGTGTAGAGAAATGTGCCAGCTATCTCCCCAACTGGATGAGGACAAAGAAGGGAACTGTTTCCCCAAAGCAAAGTGTCATGTGCAACTACCACACTGACATCACTAACTTTTGATGCAAAATGCAAGTGACCAGAGCTCTGATAGCTTAAGAACTGCAACATGTGAACCTCTGGTCTGTGTTAGCTTAAGAACGCAGCAAGCACTAGAGAACCTCTAGGTAAAAGGCTACCACAGTCAAAATCTGAAATCTTGGTGGATTTGATTTCAAAACCTTTAAGATCACTGCTTTTCATAAACTACATATTGTCAAGTCCCCTTTGATTTCTCTGAATTTCAAAAATAAATAATATACTATACCCATAATCCCAACACTAAGGAGGCTGAAGATGGAGGATCATGAGTTTGAAGCAAGCCTGTGTTACACAGAGAAACTGCCTAAAAACCAAAGTAATACAATGTAGCACTTAAGATTTTTTAAAAATGTATTTGTTAGAATAGGCCTGCATTCACAATGTTGAAAGTACAAAATGATAACAGAAGACAAAAGTCTTCAAACTCCTGTTCCCATCCATCCAGCTTATCCCTCTCCAAGGCAACCAGTTACCTGTTCATTTAGTGCAATATAATCATTGTAATTAATGAATGGTAATTTCAACTACATGTTTCTGTACCATGAGCTTATTTTATTATCTCAAGAGAATTATTTTCAGAGGAAGGGAATCAGGTTTACGTTCTCCATCACTCACAATGTAGCTCAGAGCTATATGTATTCATGGTCCCAGTAAATACTGGTGCAATCTGCTACCAGCACAGCAGCCCAAGGCTAAGTTATTTACAGTTGAAATGTAGACTCTTTATATCGGTTATTAAGGAACTACATGTGACTATAATCTGAGGCACTAAATTGCCAGCAGAACCAAAATGAACAGAAATGAAAACCTAACAAGACAACATATAGCTTGGTGTGTTAGCTCAACCTTTATTTAATCCTAGCACTCAGGAGGCTCAGGGAGGAGGATCAAGGTCAGTCTGGGCTAGAATGAGACCCTGCCTCAAAAAAGAAAAAAACAAAGCAGGCCGTGGTGGTGCACTCCTTTAATCCCAGCACTCAGGAGGCAGAGGTAGGAGGATTGCTCTGAGTTCGAGGCCACCTTGAGACTACATAGTAAATTCCAGGTCATCCTGGGCTAGAGACCCTACCTCGATACAAACACAAAATACCCGGTTTTAGAATTCTTGCTAAACAGGGCTGGGGAGATGGCTCAAGGGTTAAAGACTTGCTTGGAAAGCCTGAAGGCCTGTACTCACATAAAGCCAGCTGCACAAAGAGGCACATGTGGCTGGAATTTGCAGCAGCAGGAGGTCCTGGTGTGTCCAAACTACTATCTCTCTCTCAAATAAATTAAAATATTTTAAAAAATGAATTCTAAGTGACTGCATATTTTAAGTATTATTGTAGGCTTCACTTTAAAATTTTTTATTTGCAAGGAGTGAGGGAGGAGGGGAGAGAGAGAGAGAGAGAGAGAGAGAGAGAGAATGGGTGTGCCAGGGCCTCTTGACACTGCAAATGAACTCCAGAAGCATGTGCCAGTTTATGCATCGGGCTTTATTTAGGTACTGGGGAATTGAACCCTGGCCATCAGGCTTTGCAAGCAAGTGCCTTTAACACCTAAGTAATCTCACCAGCCCAGATTTAACTTTTACATATTCAATTATGGTTTAATGTCTCAAGGTGAAAACAAAAACCAGCATTTTCAGTGAGCAGTTTACTTTCTACATATCCTTCACAACATGTCAAAGAAAACAGAAGGGGAAGAAATGATAAAACTATTTTACAATTTATTTAAAGTTTCATTTTAAAGTTCTAAGTGCAGCTGAAATGCTTTAAGAACTTACAGCAAAAGGACCAAGGAAAAAATTTCTTTCAGTTCCTAAATAACAGAGAGCCTGACTAATTAAAGATCTGTACTCATGTTTATATTTCACGGCAGAGAGCAAGAAAAAACACAACATTTTTATGAGAAGTTTTAAACTCATGGGGCAATCAGAGCCCCTCACACCTTTTTGTTTCTTTTCCAGAAAACCACAGTGGAATAAAGAATAAGAGTTGTCACTATTGCTAATAATGAGAAACAGGCCCTTAAACACAAAACTTTGGAAAGTGACATTTCAAGAATCTCACTTAGGGCTGGGCATGGTGGCACATGTCTTTAATCCCAGCACTCCGGAGGCAGAGGTAGGAGGATCGGTGGGAGTTCGAGGCCACCCATAGTGAATTCCAGGTCAGCCTGAGCGAGAGTGAGACCCTACCTCAGAAAACAAAACAAAACAAAACAAAACAAAACAAAAAAAGATATTCAGACTTTTCTTGACCAAATACTGAGCCTGGTTGCTTAGTATCAACTAAAAGAGCAGACCATAGTGGGTACTTACCTCCAGCATACATGACAGCCAACATAATGGAAGATATCCATGACACTTCACTGGTGGTAGCATTGAATATACCCTCAATTTCTTTAAAGAACACAGTGATGGATTTGGGAAATGCATAGGAGAAGCCAATGGAAATGAAAGCTCCGACCACCACGGCCCACCCCCAGCCTCCATCTGGGGGGGTGTATCCAACTGGTCCTCCAATTGCAGGTGGCATTTTAAATGGAGATGAATTCCAATACGCAGCTCAAAACCAAGTATCTGAAGAAGAAATAAAATAGTATGTCAACAACAAAACACCCCATAAATCCTTTTGGTACAGTAACATAGGTTTCTGGCCTTCATACATACTACTAACAAGAAACCTAAATCTTTATAATTTCCTGAGTGACAAGGGAAATAGAAGCATCTTTGTTTTGTTGGGCTTTTCTGAGACAAGGTCTAGTGTACCTCAGGCTGGCCTCAAGCTTGCTATGTAGCAGAGGATAAACTTCAACTTTTGATCCTAGCCTCTACCTCCAAGTGCTAAGATTGTACAAATGTGCACCACCATACTGGTTTATGTGGCACCGAGGATAGAACCTAGGTAATCATGCACACAAGGCAATCACTCTACCAACTGAGGTATATCCCAAGCAAGGATGGTTTCCTTGTGAGATAGTGTAACTCCAATAATCTTTGCCTCATCTTACTCAGTGATGGAATTACAAACCATGCCTGGCACATTTTTTAAGATAATAGAATATGCCAGGTGTGGTGGTGCACACCTTTAATCCCAGTGCTTGGGAGGCAGAGGTAGGAGGATTGCTGTGAGTTCAAGGCCAGCCTGGGACTACAGAATGAGTTCCAGGTCATGCCTGAACTAGAGTGAAACACTACCTTGAAAGAAAAAACTGGAATGTGGCTTTGGTTTTTTTTTTTTTTTTTTTTTTTTTTTTTTTGCTGAGACAAGGTTTTGCATGCAGCCCAGGCTGACCTCAAATTTATAATCCTTTACCCATCACCCTGTGCTGGGATTATAGATGTGCACTACCCCACACATGGCTTATTTTTTCTCTGCTAGCAATGAATAATTAGAATTAGATTATTGCTTTATTTGAGAGCAACAGACAGAGAGAGAAAGAGGCAGAGAGAAAATGGGTGCAACAGGGCCTCTAGCCACTGTGAATGAACTCCAGACACATGCGCTAGCTACCTTGTGCATCTGGCTTACATGGGTCCTGGGAAATTAAGCCTCAAACAGGGAACCTTAGGCTTCACAAGCAAGCATTTAACTGCTAAGACATCTCTCCAGTCCTGTTTTTTTGGTTTATTTATTTATTTATTTATTTATTTTTGAGGTAGGATCTCACTGTAGCCCAGGCTGACCTGGAACTCACTATATAGTCTCAGGGTGGTCTTGAACTCATGGTGATCCTATCTCTGCTTCCCCAGTGCTGAGATTAAAGGCGTGCACCACTACTTCTGGCTAGAATTTTAAAGATGTTCCAGTGTTAATAGTCAACTAAAGGATAAATTTGACAAGATGTATAAGATGCGTCAACTGAAAACTATACAATGTACTAGAATTTGAAAAACTAAATAAGGGCTGGAAAGATGCCTCAGTGGTTAAAAGTGCTGCCTGCTTGTAACGCCTGACAACTGGTTAGATTCCACAGTACCCAAGTAAAGCCAGATAGGCACATGCATCTACAGTTTACGTGCACCTGCAGGAGGCCCTGGTGCATGCAGTCATTATCTCTCAAATCTTTTTTTTTTTTTTTGGTTTCTCGAGGTAGGGTTTCACTCTAGTCCAGGCTGACCTGGAATTCACTCTGTAGTCTCAGGGGAGCCTTGAACTCACAGTGATCCTACTTCTGCCTCCCGGATTAAAGGCATGTGCCATCACGCCTGGCTTCAAATCTTTTTTTAATTAAAAAAAAACAAAACAAAAAACGGCTGGGAGTGGTGGCACATGCCTTTATTCCCAGTACATGGGAGGCAGAGGTAGGAGGATCACCATGAGTTCAAGGCCACCCTGAGACTACATAGTGAATTCTTTGGTGGGGCATGGTGGTGCTTGCAAATAAATAAATAAAAATAAAAAAAAATTTAAATTTATTTGCGTGTCTATGTGTACACCAGGGTCTCCTGTCACTGCAAACAAATGGTGATCTGGCTTTATGTGGGTGGCTGGGTAAGTGAACCTGGGCCAACAGTGGCCTGAAGCCCTGGTGTGCCCATTCTCTCTGCCTTTTCTCTCTCGCCTTAATAAATACATAAAATTTTTAAAAAGAGAAAGAATAAAAGAGGACAGACTGAGACAGTGTCAGTGCAGGCACAGGTAGGAGGACTGCGTGACTGATGTTAGTCAACTAAGCCAAGGTTATATACATGAAACCTGTCTCCAAAAAGGGGGAGCAAAGGAAGGAATAAAGAGGACAGCAGACTATCCTGAGATCCCAGTCACAGGCCTGTAATGATCTCATACATGGCAAGACATTATCTATTAAATAGACATTATCTATTATTCCAAATTTACTGCTTGATATTGCTAACAGATTTTTCACAAAGACCTACTAACCAAAAGCTCACATTTTAAAATTTCAGAACATATAAAACTAACTACGAACAAAAAAAAAAAAAAATACTGTCAAATGAACAAACTAGACACTTAGGAACTTCAGGTACTAGAATAAGATCAATGGCATGAAACTAACCACTACCAACATACTAGGGCAGGGTGATATAAACCGGTAGTCCCAGCACTCAGGAGTTGGGAACAGGAAGATCATGAGTTCAAGACCAGCATAGACTACATAGCCAGAACCCGTTTCAAAAACAACAAACGAAGCTGGGTAGGAGGATCACCAACCTGGGTTAGAATGAGTTTCAGGATAACCTGGGCTAGAGTTAGACCCTACCTCAAAAACAAAGACCACACACTAGGAAAAATTCCACAATATTGCTTAAAAAAAAAAAAAAAAAAAGCATCTGAAACAGAGCTAGTAGCAGGCTAATTAGCAGATTGGACATAGCAGGGCAATAAATCAGTAACCTGGAGAACAAGTAGGAAACTAGTCATATATAACATACATTTCAGAACAGCTATGAAAGGATTGTGACTATTCTCACCACAAAGAAATGCTAACTGAGGTGATAAACCTGAGGTTATGGTCAAATTTCAGCACTCATGAGGTTGAAGCAAGAAAACAAGTGTGAGGCCAGCTTGTGCTACTAAGTGGGGCTGCCCTACTTCTCAAGTGCTAGGATCCATACCAAGCTTATTAATATTTTTTAGTTAGCGCACAAAATAGTGAATTTCAAGCTGGGTCTGGTGACTTACAGCTTTAATCCTAGCACTTGGGAGTCTGGGGTTCAAGAATCCCTGTGAGATTGAGGCCACCTTAGGCTACACAGTGAGTTCCAAGCCAGCCTGAGCTACAGTGAGACCCTTCTCCCCCCAAACAAACAAATTAATCATGACATTGCCACACATTTATATCATATTTTGCTCATATTTGTCCCCTATTACCCTCCATTATTGTTCCCATCCCTTATAATCCCCTTTCTGCTTTTATATTATTTATTTGAGTTGAGAGAGAGAGAGGGGGGGGCTGATATATATAGACAGAATGGATATGTCAGGGCCTCTAGTCACTACAAATAAACTCCAGACGCATGTGCCACCTCGTGCATCTGGCTTATATGGGTACTGGGGAATCAAACCTGGGTTCTTAGGCTTTGCAGGCAAATACATTAACTGTTAACTCATCTCTCCAGCCACAACTTTCTGTAGGTCTATGCATTCTGAATTTTTAATTCCATTGGAGCCCGAGATTTTTATCACACTGGGGCAAAGGATGAGTGAACTACATGTATGTTGTGTAATGGGGAAAAAGATCTTTGGGTAAGGTAAGTTGAAAAAAAAATTAAGACCGCAGGCATCCACTCTTAGAAAAGATGAGTTTTAGTTAAGGTTCTCAATCTAAGGATCTAAAGAACTGTCTGAAATGTTTAATATCAGTTAAAGATTTGTTTTCTGGCCAGGCGTGGTGGCGCACGCCTTTAATCCCACTTGAGAGCTAGGAGGACCTACCTCAAGGCCACCCTGAGACACATAGTGAATTCCAGGTCAGCCTGGGCTAGAGTGAGACCATACCTCGGAAGAAAAAAAAAAAAAATCTAGTAGAATGAATGCAATTAAAAAACTGCTTAAGGTCCTGGCACACACCTTTAAATCTCAGCACTCGGGAGGCTGAGGTAGGAGGATCGCCCAGAGTTTGAGGCCAGTCTGAGACTAATTCCAGGTCAGCCTGGGATAAAGCAAGACCCTACCTTGAAAAACAAAACAAAAAAGCTACTTAATATCTTAGTCCTGCTAATGGATTCTGAATCTATGGTAAACAGAACTGCTCGGGGCATTAATTTCATGAGCCTTCCTTTAAGTATTAAAGGAGAGAACACGGGAACATTTTTCAAAAAACAACTTAAAAAAAAAAACTACTGAAAAAGATGAGTTCACCTCAGAATATTTACAGAGTAAGGCCCACGCAGACAGCAACACTGTTTAACACATCAAGCTCTGACTGGACAGCAATACGTGCTAGACGTGGCAGAGCTCAGAGCTTAGCTGCCAGCTAGGATTTGTACCAATTAAAGCAGGTCTAATTTTTAGTCATAAAGACCTGCCTCATCAAGTTAATAATACCTTATTCTACAGTAGCAGATTCAGATTTTCAACTTCAAATAAGCTTTAAAAGACTCACAAGTGAATATGAAATGTAAGAAATGACTATCCAAAATAATTCTGAAAAACAAAAAGGCAGAAACAGCTTCAGCACAATTCTACACCCATCTTATAAACAGTCGTTGCTGCTGACACAGTGCTAACTACATTTTTCAAAAGTTAGTAATCTCATTAAGCATAGTATTTCCTTTCAAACTGGCAAATATATTCTAGAAACAAGAAGGGCTCATTCAAAAAGTAGATTTCAGCCAGATGTGGTGTAGCACAGACTACTTAGTGAATTCTCGGTCAGTCTGGGCTAAAGTGAGAAACTACCCCAAAAAAACAAAAAACAAAAAAATTTCAAGCTGGGGTATGGTGGTACAAGCCTTTAATTCGAGCTCTTCAGAGGAAGAGGTAGGAGGAGCCAAGAGTTCAAGGCCTTCCTAAGACTACATACTGAATTTCAGGTCAGCATGGGCTAGGGCTAGAGCAAGACCCTACAGTGAAAAACAAACTAACAACAACAAAAAACCGTGTGTGGTGGTGCACGCCTTTAATCCCAGCACTTGAGAGGCAGAGGTAGGAGGATCGCTGTGAGTTGGAGGCCACCCTGAGACTACATAGTGAATTCCAGGTCAGCCTGGGCTAGAGTGAGACCCTACCTTGAAAAACCAAAAATAAATAATAAGTAACTGTATGCCTGCAGTGTGATAACACTACTGAATAAATAATAAATTACGGGGCAAAAACCCAGAAAGCAGATTTCAGGGCTGCAGAGATGGCTCGACAGGTGTTTGCCTGGAAAGCCTGACAACCCAGGTCTGATTCCCTAGTAGCCAGATGCACAAAGTGGTCCATGCATCCTTTGCAGTGACTGGAGACCCTGGCACGCCCACTCTGTCCCCCCGCCCCTACAAATAAATAAAGAAGATTTCAGGGCTGGAGAAATGGCTTATCAGTTAAGGTGCTTGCCTGTAAAACCTAACATTCAATTCCCCAGAACTCATGTAAGCTAGATGCACATGGTTGCATATGTGTCTAGAGTTTATTTGTAATGGCTAGAAACCCTGGTGTGTCCATCCTCTTTCTTTCTTTTGTTCTCTCTCAAATATATATATTTTAATATATATATGTGTATTAAAAGTAATGGACTAATGTGTGAGGTGAAGGAAATTAAAAAAAAAAGTAGATGTCAGGAGTTGGTCCCCTTGCCCAGTATGCAGAGCCCTGTTGAGAAAAGGGAACCATGTATTCTTTGTATGCTAAATCCAGAGGCTAAAAGCTTAGAATTAACGCTTAAGATTTTAATCCTTACAATATGCAGTAGCCTTCATATCAGCTTAGCTAGTATTGCCTAGAAGTAATGGGTGATGCAAAAAGTTTGTCAGTTTGCCTTGTTGGAGAACATGAGCCAAACATGGTAGGGCATGTCTACAATTTCAGCACTTCGAAGGCAGAAGCTGCAAGACTGTGAATTGATTTTAGAGGCTACACTGGCCGTAAGTGAGACCCTTGAAAAATGATAACCAGCCAGGGGAGGTGGCTCACACATTAATCCCCACACTTGGAAGGCCGAGGGAGGAGGATCACGAGTTCAAGGTCAGCCTGAACTACAGTGAGACGCTGCCTCATTTTTAAAAAGGTGCACACTGCTGGGTGGTGATTACCTTTAATCCCAGCACTTGGGAGGCAGAGGTAGGAGGATCGCTGTAAATTTGAGGCCATCCTGAGTCTATATAGTGAATTCTAGTAAGACATTACCTTGAAAAAAAACAAAAAATAAAAAATAAAAGGTGGCTGGAGAGATGGATTAGTGGTTAAGGAGCTTTTCTGCAAAGCCTAAGGACCCAGGTTCGATTCCCTAGAAGCCACATAAGCCAAATGCACATGGTAGCACATGCCTTTGGAGTTCATTTGCAGCGGCTAGAGGCCTTGGTGTGCCCTTTCTCTTCTCCCCACATAAATAAATATAAAATGTTCAAAAAGAAAAAGTAGAATGCAATAGCACACTTAGTTTAGCTTAAGCAAAAACCATGAAATGATGCCAGGTGTGGTGGTACATGCTGAGCTAGAGTGAGAACCTACCTCGAAGGAGAAAAAAAAAAAAACAAATAAAATTGAAATGAAGTTAGTTTGGTTCTCTTTAGTACTGAAGAAGACCAAGGATGTGTAGAGATTAGAAAATAACTGGTAAGGATAATTCAAAGTCATAACAGAAGAGAGCCATTCTTTACCATACCAGTCATAATTAAACATAAATGTAGGGAGTCTGTCCACCACGCCCAGCAGTAATCTCCTTTTTTTGGGGGGGGTTTTCAAGGTAGGGTTTTACTGTAGTTTAGGCTGACCTGGAATTCACAATGTAGTCTCAAGGTGATCCTCCTACCCTCCACCTCCCAAGCCAAAGGACCCAGGTTCTATTCCCCAGGACCCATGTAAGCCAGATGCAGAAGAGGGTACATATGCCTGGAGTTTGTTTTGCAGTGGCCATAGTCCCTGACGCATGCCCATTCTCTCTCTCTCTTTCTTTCTCTGTCTACCTGTCTATTTCTCTCCCTCTCTCAAATAGATAAAAACATAAAAAAAAAGTAAAACAAGCTTCAGTAATTTCAGTATGCCTACAATGAAATGGGAGGCAGCAGAATCCCTGGAACCTCACAGGCTTGCCAGCCTGGAGTGTGTAGTAGCAAACAAGAGAGCCTGCCTCAAACAAGGTGTACAGCAAAGACTTCACACCCCAGGGTTGTTCTTTGACCTCCACACACACTTCCGCATGCATGTCCCCACATATTATCATATGCCTTTAATCCCAGCATGTGAAAGGCACAGGTATGAGGATTGCTGTGAGTTCCAGGCCAGCCTGAGACTACAGAGTGAATTCCAAGTTAGCCTGGGATAGAGTGAGACCCCAACCTTGAAAAACCAAAAAGAAAAAACAAAAAAACAACCCAATCTGATGAAGATAATCCCATTTAATTTATGGTATTCAAACATTATTCTGCCTCAATTTGTGAAAATCAATCTGCCTTAGTATATATACAATAGTCATGGTTATGTGATCCTGTGACATCATGCTGTCTGCTATGTTGCAGGATAGATTCTGGTTAATTCCATTTTCACTTGAGAACTCGAGAAGCAAAGGAGTTAGAAGCAGAGATCCTTATTCTCCTAGGTGGTAGAATCCATTAGCTATTTGGAAAACCTGTACACTTACCTGAGTTTTTTTTTTTTTTAATTTGAGAGACAAAGAGAGAGAAAGAGGGAGGGGGGGGGGGAGAGGGAGAGAGAGAGAGAGAAAGAAAATGGGCACGTCAGGGCTTCCAGCCACTGCAAACGAACTCCAGACATGTGCGCCCCCTTGTGCATCTGGCTAACGTGGATCCTGGGGAATAGAGCCTCGAACCGGGGTCCTTAGGCTTCACAGGCATGCACTTAACCGCTAAGCCAGCTCTCCAGCCCTGAGTTATGTTTTAACCTAAGTATGATAGCTGTGGTAGTTTGAATGGATGTCCCCCAATAGATTCAGGAGTTTATTAAAGCTTGTAATTAGATCTCCAGCTGCCCTGCTGGAGGAGGTGTCAATGTGGGGGGATCCTAGGGTGTTTGGAGGTAGATTTGATTTCCAGTCTAAGGTATGTACAGCAATTTGAGTTCTGCCTGGGGTTCCTGGAATGTGCTTGCTTCTCGGTGGTTGTTCTCTGTGCGTGGATGTGTGAGAGGGGGCCAGCTTCTCCCGCCATTATGGGACTTCCTCTGGATCTGTAGTCTTCAAATAAATTCTCTTCCCCCATAACTGTCTGGTCTAGAAGTTCATCCCAGCAACATGAAGCTGACTGTGGCAGTCGTCAATGCCTATAATCCTAGCTCGGAGAAGGCTGAGGCAGGAAGATCACCATAAGTCTGAGGCTAGGTTGGGCAACATAATGAGTTCAAGAGCAGCCTAGGCTACAAAGTAAAATCTGCCTCAAAGAGCAAAAAGAACAATGCCTTAAAATGCATAAATACCCAGGCATGGTTGCTTTAATCTCAGCACTCAGGAGGCCAAGGCAGGAGGACTGCTGTGAGTTCAAGACCAGCCTGGGACTACAAAGTAAATTCTCACTAGAGCAAGACCCCATTTCAAAAAAAAAAAAAAAAAGAAAACCAAAAAATTAAAATTAAAAAAGCATAAATAAAAGCCAGGGCTGGGAAGATACTCAGTGGATAAAACGCTCACCACTCAACTCTCAGACCACATGTAAAAAGCTGGAAGCAATCCCAGCCCACTGGGTGGCAGAAATGGGAGGCAGACAGGAGAATTTCCTGGAAGCTCACGGCAAAAGTGACAAAGTACAACAGTGTGAAAATCTACAGGTGGGAAACACTGCCTCAAATGAAGCAGACAGGTGAGGACTAACACAAAAGTTGTTCTCTGATCTCCTCACATGCGCTGTGGCAGACATGCGCGTGTGCACACATATACTAAAATATAAAACCCAAAGGTAGAACTAGTTGTAATTAGGTAAACTACAATATCTAGTAGTGGGTACAATAGCCACAGTAGATGATTTGTAGATGAGCTTAAATAATTTTAAGTTATCTACAACCATATGATACTAAGTATATGGCTTACATTTGGTAATTAAGTCACAGGTATTGTTAACACAACCATGGTTTGCTGCCTATATTACAAAGAGAAAAGATGATACATTTTTCCCCAAACAGCTCACAAAATTCTACACACCCTGGAGATCAATCTGTAGACCTTAAATGAAAATTACCTCTAGTAGGAGCTGGAGACATGGATCAGCAGCTAGGGCACTTGCCTGCATAGCCTAACAACCCAGATTCAATTCTCTAGTACCCACATAAAGCCAGATATACAAAGTGGTGCAGAGGCCTGGCACTCCCATTCTCTATGTCTTTCTTCTCTCTGCTTGCAAATAAACATTTTTTATAAATTACCTCTAATAGAACAGACAAAAACGTAAAATTGGTTCTCAAGACTTAATAAACAGGTTAAAAAGGCCTTATTCTCCAAAACAGTTCAAAAGCAGTGTCTTTACATTTCTATTCATTCAATAGTGCATGGCTTCCATCCTGTTAACAGTTTGAATTTAGAAGTTCCTGACAATCTTGTGTGTTTGAACACTTAGTCACCAGCTGGTGGCACTATTTTGGGAGGTTGTGGGACTTAGCTGTGGGGAAGTGGATTGCTGAGGGATCAGGTTTAAGATTATAGAATGGTCCCATTCCCTATCCTATCTCTTTTTCAAGTATAAGGAAGGAAGGGAGGGAGGGAGGGAGGGAAGAAAGAAAATGGTACTGAGAAAGTGGGATTCGCTGTTCTGAAAAGCCTGTCAATGTGGCTCCTAGCCCTTTTTGTAGGAGGTAAACTGAAGAGTTTGAATCTGAGGCTAGAAAGCCCTCTAGTGCTGCAAGCAGAACCTACCAGACAATTCAGACAGTGCAGAAGACCAGAATTCAGTCAGGCATGGTAATTAACATATGTCTGTAATCCTGGCACTTGGGAGGTAAAGGATCAGGAGTTCAAGATCTTCATAGTGAGTTTGAGGCCAACCTGAACTGTATGGTTGTGATGGTTTGATTCAGGTGTCCCCCATAAACTTAGGCGGTTCTGAATGCTAGGTTCCCAGCTGATGGAGATTTGGGAATAAACGCCTCCTGGAGGAAGTGTATTGTTGGGGGGTGGGCTTATGGATATTATAGCCAGTGTTTGGCACACTCTCCTGTTGCTATTGTCCATCTTATGTTGGCCAGGGTGTGATGTCCACCCTCTGCTTGTGCTATCATTTTCCCCTGCCAACATGGAGCTTCCCCTTGAGTCTGTAAGCCAAAATAAACCCCTTTCCACAAGCTGCTTTTGGTCAGGTAATTTATGCCAGCAATGCAAACCTGATGCAACAATAGTCTTGGGGGGGGGGGGATAGAACGCAGGCTGTAAAAGCCGGGCTCCTGAGATTTCAGAGGGAACAAGGACTATCAGGAACTGGGCTAGAGGCCATTAGTGTTACATTCCGGCAAAGGACCATGCTATAGTCTGCCTGAGTCTTCTGTATACCAGTCAGACCTTGAACTTCCAGATACTCTTGCCTCAGCCTCCAGAGTAACTGGGATTACAGGCCTGTGCCTACAGGCTTGGCTACTGTGTCCTGAAAATCTGAGTGAGGATAAACTAAAATATAATGGACTGAGTTGTTTGGTGGAAGAAATTTCAAGACAGAGTAACATACAGGCTGGAATATACATGGCTACTGCTCACTTCATTTAGAGAGGTTTAGTGAAAATTCCAAGCAGAAAGTGAACTAATAACGGAAAATATACAGCCTGGTTAGGAAAGGAGCTTGAACATGGCTTAGTTAGGATAAAGCAGCTACAATTGTTAAAGCCTCATTAAAGGGAAATCATACACTTGCCCTGGAACAACAGTAAAGGTGGCCAGAGGGCAAGACTCCACCCATCTGAAAAACATTCTTTAGAAAGGAGAGTAGCTAGTTGGGCTTGGTGGGGACACGCCTTTAATCCCAGCACTCTGAAGGCTGAGGTAGGAGATCACTGTGAGTTCAAGGCAACCCTGAGACTACAGAGTGCATTCTGGGTCAGCTGGGCTGGGGGGAGAGGGGAGTACCTGGCAGGGGGTGGTGAAGCAAGTTTTTAATCTGAAGTATGAGGATCTCTGTGAGTTCCAGCTGGAGCTACTGAGTGAGCTCCAGGTGAGACCCTGCGTGGAAAGAAAAATAGCTGACGAGGGAAGTGGCAGGCTACATCTAGAGGAGGCAGCAGAACTCAATGCAGTCCACATGGTGGTTTCACAGGCACGTAAAAATGCCAAGTTATCAGGTCACGGAGAGTGTTCCAGAAAGATGCAGAGGCCAGGCAATGGAGGAAAGGCATAAAGTGGAGGCAGTCCAAGAGCAAGCATATGGAGTAGGAATGGAAGGACAAGGCTACCAATGTCACTGGAGACCAGAGGATGCCATCATGAGTCCCAAATGCCAGAGACAGCACCAGCATTGGTATACACCCAGCTGGGTTTTGGTCTTGCTTGTTATTCTCCCGCCCCCTTCCCCTCCCAACTATCCTTTCAAAAAAAATTTTTTTTATTAATTTGCAAGCAGAGAATGCCAGAGTCATGTGTCACTTTATACATCTGGCTTTACATAGGTACTGGAAAATTGAACCCAAGTCAGTAGACTATGGAAGTATCTTTAACCACTGAGCCACCCCTCCAACCCTGCTTCCTTCCCTTTTAAAAAGGGATTGGTTTACTCTGTGCCACTGTATTTAACTTGCTTGTTTTTAAAATTTATTTTACAGGAGCTCACAGAGTTTGTTTTGGAGTCTCAGAAGAGACTTTGGACTTTTGAGGTTGGACTGAACACATTTTGCATTATGAAATGACCTGAGCCTATGGAGGCCAGGGAGGGAAATGTGTGAATGTTTGAACATTTGGTCAACACCTGGTGACAATGTTTCAAGAGGCTGTGGAACCTGTAGGAGGTGGTGCCTCACTAGATAAAAGTGGGTTACTGGGAACCAGGCCTTGAGGCTAGCCTATCCCTGCTTCCTGTCCCATCCTCTCTACCTCCTAATCTGACCAGATGTGAACAAGCAACCTCACACTCCTACCACGATAGCCAGGAAGCAATCTGGCTGCCATGCCTTCTCTACCATATTGAGCCATACCCTCAAACTGTAAGCTGAAATCACTCCTTCCTCCCTGGCTTCTTGTCTAGTATTTGGTCACACAGCAAAGGGTAACCAATGCACAACTGAGAAAGAGTATCTTCACAGCCAGGGATCACTTCTGCAGATTACAGTTCGAAGCAGAACATAAAGAACTCCTGTTTTCTACAAAGGCTAATGACTCACTTAAGTCAGTCAACAATGATAGGTTGTGACTGGCAACAGGGTAGTGCAGACAACCAGCAGCTCCATCCTCTGGCCTTTTTTTAAAATATTTTTATTTATTTATTTGAGAGAGGAAAAGAGGCAGAGAGAGAGAGAGACAGAGAATGGACGCGGCAGGGCCTCCAACCACTGCAAACGAACTCCAGATGCTGTACCACCTTGTGCATCTGGCTTACGTGGGTCCTGGGGAATCAAACTAAGGTCTTTTGGCTTTGCAGGCAAGCACCTTAACTGCTAAGCCATCTCTCCAGCCCTTTATTCAGATTTTACAAAGGAGTGCCAGAGGGGAAGGCTGAGAGGTAAGGGGATACAAAGCGGGGAGAAGAGTAGTACACCATGTGGAGCCCAAAAGCCCATGTGGGCCACGTGTAGCTCAGAGTCCATGTGACCAGATAGGGATCTGGGGGAAGAATCGTGGAAAGAAAAGAGAAAAGAAGGTTCAAGGAGCTCCTGCCATGTGGGGAGCTAGAGAGGATAAAGAACCCAGACAGACAGTAAGGGATAAGGGACCCCCTCCCGGCTGAGCCTCAGCCCAGGCCCAGCGGAGGGGAAAAACTCACCTATAGCTGGAAGTTCCTAAGTGATCAGAGAGCCTCTGTTCTTTTATGGCGGGGGCTCACTGTACCTAGCCAAGGCTGACCTGTAATTCACTGTGTAGTCTCAAGGTGGCCTCAAACTCACAGCAATTCACCTACCTCTGCCTCCAGAGTGCTGAGATTAAAGGCGTGCTCCACGACCCACCCCCACCCCCCACCCGGCAGCACCCGGGCTCTGGCCACCACAAATGAACTCCAGATGCATGTGCCACCTTGTGCATCTGGTTTATGTGGGTACTGGGGAATTGAACCTGAGTCCTTAGGCTTCATAGGCAAGCACCGTAACTGCTAAACCATCTCTCCAGTCACCCTTCTTTGCTGTTTTTTTCCTTTTTGTTTTTCAAGGTAGGGTCTCTCTCTAGCTCAGGCTGACCTGGAATTCATTATGTAGTCCCAGGATAGCCTCAAACTCATGGTGATCTTCCTACCTCTACCTCCCAAATGCTGGGATAAAGGTCTGTGGCACCACAACTGGCTCATTCTTTGCTTTTAATCCTTCTCTGTGTGATACAAAGGCTTAAACAAGTCACCCAGACTAGTCTTTTTGCCACACAGATCCATTATAAAATGTCCATGATCATTTTAGGGCGAATTAAAGGAAAAGTAACATATAAAATTTAAAAAGGTAACTCAGAGAAATAAACTTAGACCTAATTCTATCCAAACAAATAACTGTAGACACCAGAAAGCCATGAGAGGTTTTTGATTAGGGAGATGACCTGGAACTGGTAGCATATCATAGAACTTAGTGGAGAAGGAAGGTGCACATAACAGAAGGCCTAGGGATCTAGCTAAGTAAGCACAACGTTTGCCTAAAGTGTACAAGGCTCTAGTTTGATCCCCAGCACTGTATAAACCAGGCATGGTGGTCTGCTGCTTCAGGAGGAACACAAGTTCAAAGTTGATTAAAACACACACACACACACACACACACACACACACACACACACACCTAAGAAAAAAAGCTGCCGGGCATGGGCGTGGTGGTGCATGCCTTTAATCCCTACACTCAGGAGGCAAAGGTAAGAGTTTGAAGCCAGCCTGAGACAACAGTGAATTCCAGCTCAGCCTGGGCTAGAGTAAGACCCTACCTGGAAAAAAATTTTTAAATAAGAAAAGGTAAGGGATACAGCCTAGTGGATAAATACCAACTGTGAAAGTATGAGGACCAGAGTTCAAATTCCCAGCATCCACCTAAATGCCAGGTAGATGTGGTGGCTCATCTATAATCTGAGTGCTTGAGAGATGGACAGAGGATCCCCAAGGTAAGGTGGCTAAGTAGACTAGCTGAAATGGGTGAGCTCTGGGTGCAAGTGAGACCCTGCCTCAGTAAATAGAGAATGATCAAGGAACATACCTGATTTCAATCTCTGGCTTCCACATGTATGTGCACACATGTGCATCCACACACACCCAATAAAAAAGAAAAGGTAAAAGAGCAGTGTATTAATCACAGCAACAGTCTGAACTAGGTAACCATACAAATTAAGGAGAGGAGGAGGTGGAAATGCCAGACAAGCAAGATCACTTCAAGCCCAGCAGTTGGGAAGGTGAGGTAGGATTTCTAGGAGTTAGCGGTCAGCCTTCAAAACACAAATCATAAAACCAAAAGAGATGACTCGAGATTTAAGACTGGTTACCTGGAAAAACAGTAGTCACAAAACAAGAGATTTAGGGAATAAAGTGAAGTTGAGCACAGACGAAAAGTGAGTTTTAAATATACGTTAAGCTTGAAATGTCCAGCAGAACAGATAACTGAATCCCTGTATCTAGGAATCTAAAATAGGAAGGGATCTGGTTCAAAATTAATTTGGTAGTGTTTCTAATAGGTATTCCCCAAAAGCTGTGGGAACAGATAGCTATTCAAGAGCAAAAACTACCTAAAGATATCTATCAACTTAAGAGCATGATTTAAAAACATTCCAAGGGCTGGGGATATGCTTGCTAATAAAGACTACTGGCCAGAGGTTTGATTCCCTAGCACCCACATAAAACCAGATGCACAAAGAAAGAACACACATGTGGAGTTTATTTGCAGAGGCAAGAGACCCTGATGTACCCATATGTTCTTTGCTCACAAATTAATATGTGTGTGTGTGTGTGTGTGTGTGTATATTTTGGTTTTCCGAGGTAGGGTCTCACTGTAGCCCAGGCTGACCTGGAATTCACTATTCGAACTCACAGCAATCCTCCTACCTCTGCCTCCCGAGTGCTGGGATTAAAGGCGTGCACCACCACGCCCGGCTAAAAATATATTTTTAAAAAATAAATAAATTCCAGCCAGGCAGGGTGGAGCACTACTTTAATCCCAGCACTCAGGAGGCAGTGGTACAAGGATCACCGTGAGTTCAAGGCCACCCTGAGACTACATGTTTAATTCCAGGTCAGCCTGGGCCACAATGAGACCCTACCTCAAAAAAAAAACAAAAATAAATAAATAAAAATTCCAAGTGGAGGGGGGCTGGGTATATCAAATCTAGAGTTTTTTGCATGCTAGACAACCCTCCACCACTGAGGTACATTACCAGCCCCAAATAGTTTTTTTTTTTAAATTTATTTATTCATTTGGAGAGAAAGAATGGGCATGCCAGGGCCACCTCCTGCTACAACTGAACTCTAGATGCATGCTCCACTTTGGGAAACTGGCTTCATGTGGGTAATAGGGAATTGAACCTGGGCTGATAGGCTTTTCAAGCAAGTGCCTTTAACCACTGAGTCATCTCCCCAACCCCCAAAAGAAGTTTTTAAACATTTTATTTTTATTTATTTATTTGAGAAAGATACAGAGAGAAGCACAGGGAGACTCACTCTCCCTTCTGTCTCTCAAAGATAAATAAATAATTTTTTAAAAAAAATAGGATTATAACTGGGTATGGTAATCCCAGCACTGGGAGGCAGGGGCAGGATTTCAAGGCCCTAGGGAATATAGGAAGTTTGAGGCTAAGTTGTGTTATATATACCGATGGTGAGGAAAACATTAAAATCAGGGTTATGAGTTTGGGGCCAGCCTGAGCTACATAGTGAGATCTTATCTCAAAAATAATACAAACTTTTAACTTTATCTCCTGTTCAAACTGTACTTCTTATAGAGTATACCAGCTAATAAATTAAGTACTAATAGAATTAAAGTACAGTTAAATCACCACCATTTGCAAACCACTATGAAATGATGGAATAGACTGTGAATACAGCAGGAAGAGGAAAAACCAAACATTACCTCCAGATGGAAGTTATACTTGCTCTCTCTTCCTGAACCCTTAACTCAGAAATCAAAACTGAACATATCTAAATTTGCTCAAAGTCTTCAACTGAGCAACCAACTTCCAGGAAATACAAAGAATATAGAGGCATGCTAAACCTGGCCATGATAAAACTCTACCAGAGGGACAAATTCATTAAAAATTTTAAGAATCTTGTCTTTCAGGGGTCTTGGGATACATCTCAGTTGGCAGAGTGCTTTCCTAGCATGCATGAAATGATCCCCAGCTCCTCGAAACCTGGGCGTGGTGGTGCATGCCTTTAATGCCTGTAAGCACTTAGGAGATAGAAGCAGGAGGATCAATACTTCAAGGTCATTCTGTGCTGTGTATCCTGTTCTAGTCTAGCCTAGGAGAGCGTAAAAAAGGAAAAGAGCCGGGCGTGGTGGCTCATGCCTTTAATCCCAGCACTCGGGAGGTATGAAGATCACCATGAGTTTAAGGCCACCCTGAGACTACGTAGCGAATTGCAGGTCAGCCTGGGCTAGAGTGAAACCCTACCTCAAAAAAAAAAAAAAAAAAAGAAAAAGAAAAAGAAAAGAAAAGAAAAAGAAAAAAAAAAAACCCACACAGACTCATTCCTATGTTTCAGAGATACATACCAAAATATTTACATATGAAATAATTACACGTAAGCAGGATTTACAATAATCTAGTGGGGGCTGGGGAAGGTAGGCAAGGACGGAGATGAAACTTTAGTGGCTCAACTGCTGTGTTTTGAAAATTTTCCATACTATACTGAAGACAGAAATGTCTTTGAGTTCTGTCTCCTAGCTTGTAAGAGTAGCCCTGGTATAGTGATGTCTTAAAATGACTTAAGGGCCTCCCACTAGGTGATACTTTTCTACTTCCTTCTATTCTCTCTGACCCTTCTATGCTTTAGTTTTTGCTGAAATTCTTTCAGTTTTTGCACTGCACCTGACACTCTGACTATAGTCTTCAGGAGAGTCAAATGCTGCCTCACGGGATCCTTCCCTTGCCTAACTAGCTCCTATTCATTCGTCAAATTTCAGATTAAATAGCATTTCCTCAGAAGCATCCCCAGACTGCTTCTCCACTAAGTTGAGTGTCTTTTCATCTTACACAATATAGTATTTGTTCCCAAGGGAACCTATATTCCCCTTACACTCAATAATTGTTTGCTAAGAATACTTACTATGGTAATGATATATTCAACTGTTTTCCAACTAGACTATAAATTCCAGGAGGAAATGCTAGGATCTGCTCACTGCTGAATCCTAAGTCTCTCAAATGTACCTGGTTGCCAATAACAAATTGCAGAATATAAAATTCACAACAGTTTTCCTCATGTTCAAGTTCCATCATCCTAGTCCTCATCTGTAACAAAACAGTCAAGCAGGTATTTATACAGGGATCTGAATCTTGCATAGAATGCATAATAAGCAATGAACTGAAGCATAATGGATAAGAACATAAGATGGGAAGTTATGAATCTAAAATTCAGTTTTCAGTGAGATTATTTGTATCTCTATTTACAATTGTACAGAAAACTATGGAGTGTTAATCTGACAAGATGGAATTCAAAAGACAGTCCCTACCCAACCATTAACAAGTTTTCAGACACAGAATGTAAGTCATTTAACCTCTTCAGCCTCAGTTTTACTATCTATAAAATAAGAAAACTAAAGTAGACGGTCTTTAAAATTCTTTCCAGGGCTGGAGAGATGGCTTAGTGGTTAAGGAGCTTGCCTACAAAGCCTAAGGACACAGGTTCGATTCCCCAGCACCACATAAGCCAGATGCACAAGGTGGTACACGAGTATAGAGTTTGTATGCAAGTGGCTAGAGGCCCTGGTGTGCCCATTCTCACTGTCTGCCTTTCTCAAATAAAAAATGAAAACAGAGTTGTTACCTGCCTAACACTTAAGCCGGGTATAGCGGGCATGGTGGCACGTGCCTTTACTCCAGCACTTGGGAAGCAGAGGTAGGAGGATCACCATGAGTTCAAGGCCACCCTGAGACTACATTCCAGGTCAGCCTGGGCTAGAGAGACCCAACTTCAAAAAACAAAAGGCCAGAATATGTAAACTACTGAAAACACTCATGATATAGGTGATGTTTCTTTTTTCAAGGTAGGGTCTCATTCTAGCCTAAAATGATTGAAAACACACTTTGTAACCCCAGGCTGGCCTTGAACTCATGGTGTTCCTCCTACCTCACTCAGCCTCCTGAGTGCAGGAATTAAGGGCATGTCCTCTGATTTTAGCCTCTTTTTTTCTTTTTTTGGTATTGTTTTTTCATGGTAGGGTTTCACTCTAGTCCAGGCTGACCAGGAATTCACTATGTGGTCTCAGGGTGGCCTCAAACTCACGGCGATCATGCTGGGATTAAAAGCTTGTGCCACCACATCTTCTCCCACCCCACCCCACCCCAGGTAGGGTCTCACTCTAGCCTAGGCTGACCTGGAAGTCACTGTGTAGTCCCAGGCTGGCCTCCTACTTCTTCTTCCTCCCAAGTGCTGGGATTAAAGGCATGCACCACCATACCCGTCCTAAATCTTTAAGACTCACAAAATGCTCCTTAGACTATTAACTTGCATATTTAACAAGGGTCACTGTAATCTGAAAGAAATATCATGGATTTAAACCCAGTATGAATTATTTTAGTATATTCAGTCTTGGTTCCTATAATAAAAAAATCTCACAATTATCTGTCTTAAGGGCTTAAATTCTTGGTCTTTTCTATGGCAATGTGAAGGCAAAGTGGTGCCGTGGGATGGAAGACATTGGATATTTTATTTTTTAAGACAAGGTCTTATTATTCAGCTCAGGCCCCTCCTGACTCTGCCTTGGACTTATGCCAGAGGCTGAAGCCAGCGTGGGCCACATAGTGAGACCCTGCCTCACACCTCTATCTCCAAAGACTTAGATGTAGGAGTACTATTTAGTAACTAACTAAAAGACAGTAAAGATCTACGTCACTTTTTGGACTGCTAGATGAGATTAAAAAAAGCAAACAAACTGCATGTACTTAGTTCCTACCTACCCTCTCCCAAACTCACACAGTTCACACTTCACCTATCACAAAGTTCCAGTAGTCACTAGTCCCACACATTTTCTTTCAACACTGGAGTAATTTTTTTTTTCAATGCAGGTCGATCAAGTCTTGGGCCTCCCACGTTAGGTCAGTGTTCTGTTTGAGTTACACCCCCAGCCTAAACCAAAATAACGTTTGAAAAAATTTCAAAACTAGTCACTGGTTAAAAATACTTTGATTGCTGTGAGTTCGAGGACACCCTGAGTCTACATAGTGAATTCCAGGTCAGCCTGGGCTTAGAGCGAGAGCCTACCTTCGGGGGGGGGGGGACCCAAAAACAACGTAAGTCACTTGTCACTATTTAACTATTATCAGTAGACGCCCAGTTTACACTCAGCCACTAGGAAATCCAGGAAAAGACTGAATCAGTAACACGTGTGTTTCCTGGTTTAGGCTGATCACAAACTAGTTTTCCCAACTGTTGGTTGCACCAAATATGTCACAAGAAAACCAAAAAAAAAAAAAAAAAAAGAGAGAGAGAGAGAGAAAAAGAAAGAAAACCTGAAATGTTAAAAATGCATGCTGAAAAACCGATTGTACTACGCACAAAAAAAAAAAAAAAAAGCGTGCATCTATCTATGTGACCAGATGTAACGCTATCCGCCTGCCTGCTCACAGCAGGGCCGCCCCAAGTCCCCGGGAGAGAGAGGGCGCTGCAACCGACGCTCGGCAGCCACAGGTTGATGACGAAGAGCCCCCCCCATCCCAACGCGCCCGAGGTCCCCCAGCCCCGCGGCCACGGCACGCACGCCAGTCACCAGGTGGGAAGAGGACCGGCCAGGCCGGGAGGAGGCTGGGGCGGGCCGTGCCACGAGTCCGCGGTAACTCCCGCCCCGAGTCCCTTCCCGGCGCTGAGAAAGTGCCGGGCACCACGTGAGCCGGCGCCGGGTCGTCCCTTAAGTTAAGCAGGATCAAAGCATCTCTGAGAGCTGCCCGGCGTGGACGAGCGAGGATGCGACTTCGCCAAGGTCAGCACGGGGCAGCCCGGACCCGAGCGCTCCGCAGCGGCTGCCCGGGAGAGCGACGCGGCCGTGTCCCAGCGCCTTCAAGGTCCCCTTCACGCGCGCCGCAGCCACGCGCCCCAGATGCCCTCTGCCGGGGCTGCCCTCCTTCGCCCGGGGGAAACCAGCGTCCGGGCCGGCCGGCCGGCTAGCGGAGGCTCCCTCCCGATTGCACGCGGCATCACGGGGCGGGAGAGGGGAGAGCAGCACGGCGGATGCCGCCCGCGCTGAGCCCCACACTAACCGTTATCCGTGCGCGCGGCTCGCGGGAGCCGAGCGTGTGCGGCGAGCGTGACGCGGCGGCGCGGGCTGCGGCTCCTGGGAGCCCTCTCCCCCCGACCAGGGGTTCCGGCTCGCGTCCTCTCGGCCCGCCGCCGCGCTCGCTCGTCCCGGCACCCACGCGGCAGCCTCGTCACGTCGCAGCTCGCCACTTTGTCTGGCGGGGCAGGCGCGGCTGCCTTATAACCCGCGGGGGCCGGAGCATGCGCACAGGGGGGCGGAGCCGGCCTTCCCGGCCGCCGCCCCCTCCTTGGCCATACATACTCGCGGCGAGCGGCAACTCGCGCCGGCACACGCCTGGGGCCGCGCGCGCGCGCGCGCGCCCGCCCGCTCCCTCCCTCCCGCCCTCGCTCGCTCTGTAGTGCGCGCGCGCGCCGGCGCCCCCTCCCAGCCCCGCCCCGCCCCTCCCCGGCACGTGACCCGCGTCCGGCGCCGCGGCGGATCGCGTCCCCTCAGCAACGCCGCGCGGCTGAGGGGTCGCTGCGGCGGCGCACGTCCCAGGCACCATCGCCCCCCAGCTCCGCTGGTGCCGGAGAAGAAGGAAGAGCTGCTCTCCCCGCCCCGTCAGCCCCGGGGCCCGAGCCCGAGGTCCGCCGGGGCGGGAAGAGGACGGACTGGGCAGCGTTTGAATGGACGCGGTGCGGCTCGAACCCCGGCAGACACCCGAGGACTCCAGCCGGGCCGGCGCTCGTCGGGGCCCGGCACGGGGAAGGGGCCCCAGCAGTCCCTCGGGGCCTGCGTCCTCGCCCGGGCTGGCGGCGGTCGTGGCGCCCACCGAGGAGTGGTTGGCAGGGTTCGGGGAGGTTTTCCCGGCAGAGCCCGGCCGGGGGCGTTTGATGGGTTTAAAGAGCCGGCGGTGGGGAGCGCGGGAAAGGGGCGGGAGAGCGGCCCGTGGGCACGTGGAGACACGAGCACGCACCCGGGCCATGCCTCTCGGGACTCCGACGTGCTTTGGGACCCGGCCAAGTTGATGTCAGCGCTGTGGGGGCCGATGACATGCTCAGCGCTTCTCCTGAGTCACCTTGTATAATTCTCGCAACCCTATGCAAGGTGGATACTACCAGGAACATTTTAAAGCAAGGAACTTGAGGCTTGAAGAGGTTAAATAACTGAAAGTCAAGCTATGAAATAAGACTCACCGCCATTGTAGGGTTTTTTTTTTTTTTGTTGTTGTTTCTTTTTCTGAGGCAAGGTCTCACTTCTAACCCAGACTGGCCTCGAACTCGCAGCGATACTCCTACTTCAGCCTCTCTCCCAAGTGGTGGGATTTAAAGTTGTGGGCCACATTGAAGGTTCTTGACTTAAGCCCTGATACAAAAGTGTCTGTTAAAGTCATCAAATTAAATGAGAATCCCTAGTGCTCAGGACCCTTGAGAAATTTTTAAAAAAGAGAGAGAGAAACTGCCACAGAAGTTGAGTCACACACAAATAACCTACATTTTTTTTTTTTTTTTTTTTTTTTTGGTTTTTCGAGGCAAGGTCTCACTGTAGCCCAGGCTGACCTGGAATTCACTATGGAGTCTCAGGGTGGCCTCGAACTCACGGCAATTCTGCCTCCCGAGACCTGGGATTAAAAGCACGCGCCACCACGCCCTGCTAAACCTACATTTCTTGACACTCTGTTACATACCACGACCTTGCCTCCCACCTGAAATCCTCTTCCAGTGTCTCCCGGCTTGCACTTAATTTTCACAACTCTCTGAGGTCGGCCTTTCACTTTTTGTGTTTGTAAAAGAACCCGAGACAGAAAAGTAGTAGGCATTGGTGTATCTGCCCGAGAGGTCTCATACGTGCTTTTTTACCCTATTCTGCCTCGGTGAGACACAATGTTTTCAGTAGCAGTTCAACATGTCAATAGAAGACAATACGAAGTCCATGGCGAAGAACTGCTTTTTACATTTGCTAGATGCAGAGAAGGGGAAGGCCTGGGCTTAAAACAGCGGTACTTTCGGCTTATTAGAGTAAGTTGGGATGTGGTTCCGTGGAAGAATGCTTGCCTTGTATAAACGAGACCCTTAGGTTGAGCTTTAGCATTGAAAAAAAAAAAAAGCAGTGGACAGATTGGTCTCAGGAAGATGATTTGGAAAGTTGAAGAAGCATGTGTTTTGCCTGTATTTTTTTTTTCCTGTTTTTGTTTTGAGACAAGCCTCATGTATACCAGGCTGCCCTCAAACTCCTCTTGTAACTCAAGATGATCTTGAACTTCTGATCCTTCTCTCTCTACCTCTAGAGTGCTGGAATTACAGGTGTGCACTACCACACCCAGTTTCAAGTGTGAATTTTTAAGGATAGTAGTGTGGAATGTAATAGGAAGTATAGTGTAGATTGGAACTATGAACCTGGGAACCTGATCTCCTAAGTTGCAACTTGGCAACTTGTTCTGTGCCCTTAGGCAAATCATTTTACCTCTCCAACTATCTACAATAATAGTTACCTTATATGGTCATTATGACAACAAAATTAATATCCAACCAGAACCTGCTAGGTAAGTACTCCACTACTGAGCTACATTTTCTTTTTTTTTTTTTTTTAATCGTGAAGATCTGGTTTTGGGGGCTATGGGTATAGCTTAGTAGTACAATGCTTAACTAGCATGCATGAGGCTCTGTGCTTGATCCATACTACCAAAAAAAAAAAAAAAAAAAGGACTGGAGAGATGGCTTAGTGGTTAAGGCGCTTGCCTACAAAGCCAAAGGACCTCTGTTCAATTCCCCAGGACCCACATAAGCTAGATGCACAAGGTGGCACATGCATCTGGAGTTTTATTTGCAGTGGCTGGAGGCCCTGGTGTGCCCATTCTTTCTCTCTCTCTTCCTCTGCCTTGTTCTCTCTCTCGCAAATAAATAAAAATAAAATATATTTTTTAAAAAGCCAGGCATGGTGGTGTACACCTTTAATCCTAGCACTTGGGAGGCAGAGGTAGGAGGATTGCTGTGAGTTCAAGGCCACCCTGAGACTGCATAGTGAATTCCAGGTCAGCCTGGGCTAGAGGGAGACCCTACCTTGAAACCCGCCCCCCCAAAAATCAGAATTTTCATAAAACTTTAGTTATTAACCCTAAAGGCCCCTCGCTTGAAAAGGCACCCGAGAAGGATCATAACAGTGCATTTACAAGATCATACTCTGGCTGGATGTGGTGGTGCACGCCCTTGATCCCATCACTCAGGAGGCTGAGGTAGAAGGATTGTTTGGAGTTTCAGGCAGACTGAGACTACACAGTGAATTCCAGGTCAGCCTGGGCTACAGCAAGACCCTGTCTCAAAATAAATAAATAAATTTCTCTCCCTCTGCCTATTTCTCTCTCAAATAAATAAAATAAAAAAGAGGGGGCTGGAGAAATGGCTTAGCAGTTAAGGTACTTGTCTGCAAAGCCAAAGGGCCCACATAAGCCAGATTCACAAGGGGGCACACACATCTGGACTTAGTTTGCAGTGGCTGGAGGCCCTGGCATGCCCATTCTCTCTCAAATAAATAAAAACTTTTTAAAATTTTATATGTGTGTGTGTGTGTGTATATATATATATATATATATATATATATATATATATATATATATATATATATGATGTGAAAAGAACATAGGCTTTGTAATCTGAGAGCTTGATCTCATAATTACTGTCTGGGCAATTAATTCTTCTTGGCTTCAGATTCTTCCCAAGGTAAACTAGGTAATGCCAACAAGCCTGGACTATTGAGATAATAAAATAAGATAGTATGTGGTTGGTTATTCTTGGAAAGTGCTCTGTGAGTTTTATGAGTATTGTAATTTGTCTTTATGAAGTGCTTAAGAGAGAAAGATCAGAGGAACCCCAAGAAGCTGAACCTGTAGCTGGGTGGTAGAGCACTTGCCTAGCATCCACAAGGCACTGCACTTGATCCCAGCACTGCAGACAGCACAACCACCATCACCACACAAAACAAGATTCTTAGCAGAAGCATAGTAATAGGGTGTGTAACCTTGAGGAAGGCTAAATCCTTGTTTTAATCCACGAGACTTTGCAGAAATAAACTAAACATAGAATCGTAAGGAAATTTAAGACAGAATATGATTATGTGGCATATTCTCCACATTTATATAAATGGCTGGGCATTGTGATGCATACCCGTGTATGCCAAGGCACGAAGATTGCCATGAGTTTAAGGTGAGCCTGAGCTAGTGAGTTCCGGTCTGGGCTACATAGCAAGACCTTATCCCAAAAAAGTAGGAAAAGAGAGAGAAAGCAAAGAAAACTAGGACCTTGAGACTCTAAAATAGACTCCCAAGTGACAAATCCTCACTGTACAGAGTGCAGTCTTTAAAAGTATTTTGCAGACGATCATTGTGGCACACACCTTGAATCACAGCACTCAGGAGGCAGAGAGATAGGAGAATGACTGTGAGTTCAAGGCCACCCTGAGACTACATAGTGAATTCCAGGCCAGCCTGGGCTAGAGTGAGACCCTACCTCGAAGTATTTTGTCATTAGTCTTACAAAATCATTACATCAGGGCTGGAGAGGTGGCTCAGCAGTTAAGGCACTTGCCTACAAAGCCAAATGACCCAGGTTTGATTTCCCAGTACCCACATAAAGCCAGATGCACAAGGTGGCACATGCATCTGAAGTTCATTTATTGTGGCTGGAGGCCCTGGCATGCCCATTCATTCTCTCTCTCTCAAATAAATACAATAAATAAATAAATAAAACAGCCAGTACACGCATTTAATCCCAGCGCTCGGGAGGAAAAGGTAGGAGAATCACTCTCAGTTCAAGTTTAAGGCTACCCTGAGACTACATAGTGAGTTTCAGGCCTGCCTGGCCAAGAGTGAAACCCTACCATGAAAAAAAAAAAGTTATAGGAGTGACAGATTCTGCAATTAAGGACAGGCAGCATGAGAAATGAAAAATTTCTAAGAATACACTATCTGGAAAGGGGAAATATAAAGTACCAGTGTGTCTTCACTGGAAAGTTGAAATAGTAATCAATTCAAGACAGGATTCTTTAAAAAAAAAAATTATTTGCAAACAGAAAGAGAAGGGAGACATTGAGTGCATCAGGGCCTTCAGCCACTGTCAACTCCAGATGCATGCGCCACTTTATGCATCTGGCCTTACATGGGTACTGGGGAATTGAACTCCAGTCGTTAGGTTTATAGGCAAGTGCTTTAATTGCTGAGTCATCTCTCTAGGCCCCCAAAAGTTTCTTTTTCTTTTTTTTTTTTTTTTTGAGGTAAGGTTTCACTCTAGGCCAGGCTGACCTGGAACTCACTCTGTAGTCTCAGGGTAGCCTTGAACTCACGGTGATCCTCCTACCTCTGCCTCCTGAGTGCTGGGATTAAAGGCGGGCACCACCACGCCTGGCTCAAAAGATTCTTTTAAATTGTTTTTATTAAGCAAGAACACAACACATCCCATCACATAATATATAATTAGTATGGAATATAGAAAATGGAATTTGTGGCCAGGCGTGGTGGCACACGCCTTTAATCCCAGCACTCAGGAGACCGAGGTAGGAGGATCTCCATGAGTTTGAGGCCACCCTGAGACTACGTAGTGAATTCCAGGTCAGCCTGGGCTAGAGCAAGACCCTACCTCAAAAAAGAAAATGAAATTTGGGAATATCAGCCCAAATAATCAAATGAGATAGTATTTGCAAAAGTGATTAATTCTTCAAAAGTTTTCTGCAGCATTTATGAATTAATATTATAATCTGCTTTATGACATGCATAAAAGGAAAAGATTAAAAGCTCAGTGGTAGAGCTGAACCATGTGTGAAAATGCTGGCTAAGCAAGAACCCTCATTCAGAGCACCTTCACCTGATTTCCTGTTGCATGTCAGCTATTGTCCTACCGGTTCCCAAAGCCTAGGCCTGGTTCTGTGAAGAATTTGCCAGTTTTTAAAGGATAACTCAGTGTGATAAGGTGTACTCCTCACCCTCCCTCACTTCTCCTAACTCTCTGCTGCATTTTGACCTTTTTATCTCTAGCCTGCACCGGCTTAGCTTCCTCATCAGTTACTTCTCTGGCTCCCTGCTAGCAGGAGATAATTGGGTCAGAGTGGTTTGATGAAAACAAATAGCTTGCAGTAAAAGATGTCTTCAACATGACAAATTAGTAAACAGCTATTTCTAGCCACTGGGTGTGTGTGTCTGGCCAAGAATTTGTTTTCCTGTAGGTCTTTGAGAGGTTTTTTTTTTTTTTTTCTATGTGTATGTGCACATATATAAATAAGTTTTTCACTGGGCATGGTGGTACGCGCCTTTAATCCCAGCTGTTGGGAGGCAGAGGTAGGATTGCTGTGAGTTTGAGGCCATCCTGAGACTACATAGTGAATTCCAAGTCAGCCTGAGCTAGAGGGAGACCCTACCTTGAACCCCCCCCCCCCAAAAAAATATATGTGTGTGTGTGTGTGCTTCAAGGAATCATACTGTATATAATATTCTTGTTCTTTTCTCCCCCCCACAAATGTTTTGAAACAGTGTCTCATATAGCCCAGGCTGACCTCCAACTCACTTTGTAGTTAAGGATGACCTTGAACTTTTGATGTTCCTGTCTCCACTGAGCACTGGCTGGGAATACAGATGTATGTTACTGTGCTTGGCTCCCTTTCCTACATTTAAAAATACTTCTGGGCTGGAGAGTTGACTCAGCAGTTAAGGTACTTGCCTGCAAAGCCTAAGGACCCAGATTCAATTCCCCAGTACCCACATAAAGCCAGATGCACAAGGTGGTACATGCGCCTGGAGTTTGCAGTAGCTAGAGGCCCTGGCACACCCATTCTCTCTCTCTCTCAAATAAATAAAATATTCATAAAAATATATTTGGGGGCTGAAGGGATGGCTTAGCAGTTAAGGCACTAGCCTGCAAATCTAAAGGACCCAGGTTCAATCCTCCAGAACCCATGTAAACCAGATGCACAGAGTAACACATGCTTCTGCAGTTTGCAGTGGCTGAAGGCCCTGGCATACCCATTCTCTCTCTATCTGCTCCTCTCTCTCTCTCAAATAAAAATAAAATAAAAAATTTAAATATATATGTGTATATTTGGGGTGTAGAGATGGCCTAGTGGTTAAGGTGTTTGCTTACAAAGCCAAAGGACCCAGGTTCAACCCACGTAAGCCAGATGTACAAGGGGGCATATGCATCTGGAGTTCATTTGCAGTGGCTGGAGTCCCTGAATGCCCATTCTTTGTCTGCCTCTTTCTCCTCTCTCTCTCAAATAAATAAAATTTAAAAATTAAGTATTTAAAATAATATAGGACCAGGTGTGGTGGCGCACATCTTTAATCCCAGTACTTGGGAGGCAGAGGTAGGAGGATCACAGTGAGTTCGAGGCCTCCCTAAGACTGCATTGTAAATTCCAGGTCAGCCTGGGCTTGAGCGATACCCTACCTTTGAAAAAAAAAAAAAAAAAAAGCCAGCCTGGACTGGAAAGATGGCTTAGACACTTGCCTGCAAAGCCTAACCGCCCAAGTTCAGTTCCTCTACCCACATAAAGCCAGATGCATAAAGTAGCACATGCATCTGGAGTTCCTTTGCAGTGGCTGGAGGCCCTGACCTGCTCATTCCCTCTCTCTGTCTGTCTCTCTCTCTCTCTCTCTCGCGTTTCCTTGAAAATAAATAAAAATATCTACTTAAATATATATATTTGGCTTGATAGTATACAAAATTACGTTGGTTCCTAATATTTGTCCAAAAGTTAATTTAGTTTTTAAGATGCAAATTTATAAAAGAAACTAAGAGCTGGATGAGGTAGCACATACCTTTAATCTCAGCAGAGGCAGAGGTAGGAGTATTGCCTTGAGTTCAAGGCCACTCTGAGACTACATAGTGAATTCCAGGTCAGCCTGGGCTAGAGTGCCTCAGGGAAAAAAAAAAAAAGGAAAAAGAAACCTAAGAAAGGATGATAAACAGCCAGGTGTGGTGGTGGCATATGCCCTTAATCCCACTGCTGGGCAGGCAGAGGAAGGAGGATCCCTATGAGTTTGAAGCCACCCTGAGACTACATAATGAATTCCAGATCAGCCTGGGTTAAAGTGAGACCCTACCTCAAAAAAAAAAAAAAAAAAAAGGCTGGAGAGATGGTTTAGCAGTTAGGATGCTTACCTGCCAAGCCAAAGGACCCAGGTTCAATTCCCCAGGACCCACGTACGAGATGCACAGGTAGTGCATTCATCAGAAGTTCGTTTGCAGTGGCTGGAAGCCCTGGTACACCAATTCTCTCCCTCTAAAATAAATAAATAAAATTAAATAAATAAGTAAATAAATAATATGTGAAAAGAAATGATAAACCTGTCTTTATAGGTTACTTTTTCCTTAACAGCTTTACATCAAAACTTGTCACTTCTTAAAGCTTAGCCTTACTATATGTTATGGTTCACATAACTTTTTAAAATTTTATTTCAAGGGCTGGAGGAATGGCTTAGCAGATAAGGTGCTCACCTGCAAAGCCAAAGGACCCAGGTTCAATTGCCTAGGGTCCATGTAAGCCAGATGCACATGGTGGTGCATGCTTCTGGAATTCATTTGCAGTGGCCGAATGCCCTGGTGCACCCACCCTCCCCCCTCTCTCAAATAAATCAAATAAAATTTAAAAAAACTTATTTCAAGCCGAGCATGGTGATGCACACCTTTAATCCCAGCACTTAGGAGGCAGTGGTAGGAGGATACCTGTGAGTTTGAGTCTCAGGTTGACTACAGAGTGAGTTCCCCATCAGCCTGGGCTAGAATGGGACACTACCTCAAAAAAAAAAAAAAAAAAAAAAAAAAAAAAAAGAGAGAGAGAGAGAGGAAGGAAGGAAGGACAGAAGGAAGGGTAATAAACCAACTAATGCTTGAGACTTTAAAGTTGGTAGGACTCAGATTCCAGCCCAGTGGTTGAGTGATTGCCTAGCATGAACAAGGCTTGGAATTCTATCCCCAGCACTGCTGAGTGAATGAATGAATAAATAAATAAAGACACACTTTGAAGGTGGCAATAGTCCATATGGAAAACAAGTAGCTGAGACTGTTCCTGCTACCTGCTTTGGTTTTGACCTGATCGCCCTAGCTGTGGCTGTGCAGTTGTCAAGCCCTCACCTCACTGTGGTGTTGTGGCCTGGCTTTTCCTTGTCTCTGCTAGCAGGGGCTTGGCCTGTGTTCTTTGTAACCTATATCATTGTTCAGGATCTTTGCTAGCAAGCATTCTTTTCATGGTTTTACCTAATTGTCAGACATTTTTCTTCCTTGACCCTTGTGATTAAAGTCAACTCTGAGCATCTTCCTTATTTCCTTCTCTCTCTTCCTCTAGTTATTTTAAGCAGATAGCAAGCATGTGGGGACAAGTGCTAATAATAAATTGATAGTGAAGATTTATGTAATCCTATATGCCAGGACTTGCTATAACTACTTCATTAACTCCTCTCCAAGGTGCCAGGTACAGTGGCACATGCCTTTAGCCCTAGCACTTGGGAAGCTAAAGTAAGGATCACTATGAGTTCGAGGCCAGCCTGGAGCTACAGAGTGAGTTTCAGATCAGCCTGGATGAGAGCAAGACCCTACCTCAAAAAAAAAAAAAAAAAAAAGTGCTATAAACCAGGTACTGTTATACCCTTATTTTTCAGACAGATAAAGATACAGAGAAGTGAGCCGGGCATGGTGGCACATGCCTTTAATCCCAGCACTTGGGAGGCAGAGGTAGGAGGATCGCTGTGTGTTTGAGGCCACCCTGAGACTCCATAGTGAATTCCAGGTCAGCCTGAGCTAGAGTGAGACCCTACCTCGAAAAACCAAAAAAAAATAAAAGTACAGAGAAGTAGTTTGTTCAAGGTCACAGTGTTGTCTAGAGTCATCCAGAAGTAGTTATCACTAATTTAGTTTTCACCAAAAACAAAATGCATGAATACAAATTATCATTTGTAGCTATTAAGACCATATGGAACAAATACAGAGTCAAGGCCATACACACTTTGAATGCTGCTTGTTTGAGACCACAGAATGAGATGAAGATATCATGAAAACGACTGGCCATGCAAGCTGCCTTTGAAATCAGAACACGAATTGCAAGGAACTGCCCCTTGCACATATGAATTTGGAGTAGTGTGTGAGTCTGGGCAGTCAAGTTGGGGCCAGGACTGTGGGACAGGTTCTTCCAACTGAATTGTAAGAGTAGGTGTTACAGCTTAATGGTAGAACACTTGCCTAGCATGTGTGAGGATTGGGATTCCATTCCCAGAACCACAGAAAATAAAGAACACAACACCGTGGGTTTTGTTTGTTTGTTTGTGTTTTGAGGTAAGGCCTTGCTCTAGCCTAGGCTGACCTGGAGCTCACTCTGTAGTCCCACACTGGCCTTGAACTCGCAGGGATCCTCCTACCTTTGCCTCCTGAGTGCTGGGATTAAAGACGTGCACCACCATGTACTGCTCACAAATCAATTTGTAGTGATTTCTGAGAGCCCCAAATCTGCCACCTGTGCCCAGATGGGGTCCAGAGGCTGTCAAACCTACTTTTGAGTTTGGTATTAACAGAGTGAAGTTTTCCCTGCCCCACCTTACCTTTTGCACAAATCATAGCAGGGCATGGTAGCCCACATCAATGATCCCGGGACTCTTGGAGGCAGAGGCAGGAGGATCAAGCCACATGGGCTACATAGTGAGACTTTGTCTTTAGATAAATAAGTAAAATAGATGTAGGTGTTATACCATTTATTGTGCTCTGGTATGATTACCTTCTGTAGTCATATAATAAGGTCATCCTGTGTGGATAGGGTATAGAGGTTACCTTGTTAAGGTATATGATCTTACTGTCAATCATTCCTCACAGAAAAACTAGGGTATGAAATAATTGGAAGGTAGCACTTCCAGCTATGGCCTGTTTTGGTGTGAACTTAAGAGAAATTAAAAACTGTTCAGAGCCCTTCTCACCAACAGGGCTTCTGCCACAGTACTGCCTATGCAATTTGGTTTGGAAAGCCAAAATGAAGGTAAGTTTATGCTAGATAAGCCTTTATCAGTACACCTCTCTATCCCTTAACTTCAATCAGATTTAACCTGAATTAAGACTGGGGCTTGGAGAGATGGCTCTGGTTAAAGGCACTTACTTGCAAAGCCTGACCCCCCAAGTTTGATTCCCCAGTACCCATGTAAAGCCAGATGCACAAAGTGACACATGTGTCTGGAGTTCCTTTGCTGTGGCAAGAAGCACTGGCATTCTTGTTCATTCTCATTCTCTTTCTCTCTCTCTCTTTTCCAAGGTAGGGTCTCCCTCTAGCCTAGGCTGACCTGGAATTATCTCTTTTTTTTTTTTTTTTTTTTTCAAGATAAGGTCTCCCTCTAGCCCAGGCCCCAGAATTCACTATGTAGTCTTAGGCTGGCCTTGAACTTAAAGTCATCCACCTACCTCTGCCTCCTGAGTACTGGGATTAAAGGTGTGCACCACCACACCCAGCTCAAATAAATAAAAGTATTTTTAAATAAAAGAATTCAGGTCAGTGTGGACTAGAGCAAGACCTTACGGGATGGGGGGAGCTCATCTTGCCGCAGAGTTAGATTGGTATGGTGGGGGGGGGGCTGCTCAGTGTGTAAAAGTACTTCTGGTCCCTAGAACCCACGTAAAGCCAAACACAGTAGTGAGCATCTGTAATCCCAGCCATCCTAAGGCAGGACAGGAGCAGAGACAGAACCCTGGAAGCTCTCAGGTCAGCTAGCCTGGTGTAGGCAGCAGTGAACAAGAGGCCCTGCCTCAGAACAAGATGGAAGGCAAGGACCTTATTTGAAATTGTCCTCTGACCTCCACACATCATACACAAAGATCAACAACAATAAACACCTAGTCAAAGTCTATGTCCGGGAAGGTCATAGACCCTAGTGGGGACACGATCACCGTTGTTTAGCTAAATGATATGCTATGCCCATTAAGTTGCCCTATAAATATTTATATTGTGTTTATGCCCATAGATTGTGCTGCTCTCACCTTTGGTCAGAGAAGCTTCTCTGCAGATGGTGGTGACTGCTGGAGACACTCAACCCATCAAAGTGCTAAGAATAACTATTAAGTGCTCAGCTCTAAATGAGACATCTCTGTCAAGCCCTCCAAGGCTCAGAGCATTTTGTGGAAGAGGGAGCAGAAAGAATTTAAGAGGTAAAGGATGGAGGGGAGTACTTGGGGACATTATCTTCCAGACATGAAGTGGCCATTACTTCATGACTTTACAGCAGCCATGAGCTCATCAAAATAGAAGAGTGGATTGGGGCTGGGGAGGTGGCTCAGTGGTTAAATAAAGATGCTTGCTTTCAAAGCCTGCTGGCCCAGATTCAGTTCTCCAGCTGTTGCAGTCAGGTTTGCATTGCTGGTAGAAATCACCCAACCAAGAGCAGCTTATGGGAAAAAAGAGGTTTATTTTGACTTACAGACTCGAGGGGGAAGCTCCAAGATGGCAGGGAAAATGATGGCATGAGCAGAGGGTGAACATCACCCCCTGGCCAACATCAGATAGACAATAGCAACAGGAGAGTATGCCAAACACTAGCAAAGGGGAGCTGGCTATAACACCCATAAGCCCGCCCCCAACAATACACTCCCTCTAGGAGGTGTTAATTCCCAAATCTCCATCAGCTGGGAACCTAGCATTCAGGACACCTAAATTTATGGGGGACACCTGAATCAAACCACCACACTAGTCCCACATAAATCCAGATGTGCAAACTGGCACATGGGTCTGGAGCTCATCTGCAGCAGCATAGACCTTGGTGTACCTATTCTTCTCACACACAAATAAATAAAATTACTTAAGAAAAATAGAAGAGCCATCCCAACACTCCAGAGGCAGGATAGGAGGATTGCCGTGAGTTCGAGGTCAGCCTGGGACTACATAGTGAATTCCAGGTTAGCCTGGGCTAGAGTGAGACCCTACTTAAAAAATATATATATAAGAGAGACTAGTAGAAAAGAAGAGGTTCATTGGAAGGGGGGGGGGTCAAAAGGGAACAGAGAGGAGATTTTAGTCAAATTACATTATGTTCATATATGGAAATTGTCAATAAAGTTTAATAATAATAGCTGGTTATGTGACTCAGCGATAAAATACTTGCCTAGCATACATGTCCTAGGTTCAATTGCTAGTATCACCAAAATACAAATACAAAGCAAAACCAAAATGAACTCAATAGTAGGCATGATGGCTCACACCTTTAATCTCAACACTCAGGAGGCTGAGATAGGATTGCCATGAGTTCCAGGGCAGCCTGGACCAGAGTGAGATCCTGTGTCAAAATAATGGTGTTTGGCAAGACCCTAGTTTGGATCCCAAGCATTGCATAAAACCAGGCATGGTGGCACATGCCTATATCCAGGCAGTTTGGAGGTGGAGGCAGGAGGACCAGAAGTTCAAAGCATCTGCAACTTCATAGTGAGTTCAAGGCCAGCCTGGGCTACATGAGACCCAAGAAAAGATAGTGGGGGTGGCTCGGGTAGTCTCAGCTACTGTAGAGGCTAAAGTAGGAAGATCACTTGAGGTCAGAAGTTCAAGACCAGCCTAAGCAACATTTTGAGCGCCTGGCTCCTCATTGAAAAGGCCCGAATAATTCCTTCCTCAGAAGGACAGTTGTAAACTGGACGTGGTGATGCACGCCTTTAATTCCAACATTTGGGAGGCAGAGGTAGGAGAATCAAGGCCAGCCTGAGACTGTACAGTGATTTCAAGTTCAATCTGGGGCTAGAGTGAAACCCTACCTTGAGAAAACAAACAAACAACCAAAAACCCAGAAGGACAGTTGTAAAATTAAATAAACACTAACAAAACAACAACAACAAAAATAATGGTGTTTGGTAAGCAGTGTGGGAAGAGTCTATACCCCTAGGCACCCAAAGTCACATGTTTAAAAGGAACTACATGAAGCATTTCCCCATACAGCACTACCTAGCTCTAAATTTGCTTGCATTTCTGCATAATATATTATTCAGTTTGAGGCCAGCCTGGGCTGCAAAACACCTAACAGTGAATCAATAAAGAGGAGGAACACACAAGGCAGGAAATGGAGTTACCAAGTGAGGAGTGGCCAGGCATGATGGCGCATGCCTTTAAACCCCGCACTCAGGAGGCAGAGGTAGGAGGATTGCTGTGAATTCAAGGCCTCGTTGTAGCTACTAAGTGAATTCTGGGTTAGCCTGGGCTACAGTGAGACCCTTACCTGGGAGGGAAGGGAGAAAGTGAGGAGTGAACCAGGACAAACACAGCACTGCAGTAGGCTAATGTATTCCACTGTGGTTTCTGATACAGTATTCAGGAACTGGGCAAAAAAGGTGAGTGCTTGATCCCTGAGTTCTCATGGTGCCTGTGGTGGTTTGTGAAAGGTCTCCAGGGAAAAGTCTAACCATAGACCAAGGACCGTAGTAACAAGATTTAGCAGTCTCCTGCCTATACCGAGATCCTTTCATTGTTATCTTTGGCAAATCACGACTCTGGTTTAAGGATGGTTTCCTTACAGCTTCACAGTTTTCCCAGATCAAAGACTCATGAGGTCTGGAGGGATGGCTTAATGGTTAATGCCCTTGCCTGCAAAGCCTAGGGACCCAGGTATGATTCCCCAACACCCACGTAAAAACCAGATGCACAAGGTGGCAGTATGTGTCTGGAGTTCATTTGCTGTGGCTAGAGGCCCTGGCATGCCTATTCTCTCTCAAATAAATAAATAAAATTTTGGTTTTTCGAGGTAGGGTTTCCCTCTAGCCCAGGCTGACCTGGAATGCACTATGTACTCTCATAGTGAACTCAAGGCAATCCTCCTATTTCTGTCTCCTGAGTGCTAGGATTAAAGGATGCCTAGCCTAAATTATATATATATATATTAAAAAGATTCATGATTCCAATTTGGTAACCATGGCCATGCCAACAGACGCCCCACTTCATCTTTGCACTAGATAGCTTTCAGCTGCAGACTCCACAACCAAAGGGACAAGTTCTTTTCTTTCTGGTGTCTTAGAATTCATGGTGGAAAGCCGACAGCTTTAACTATTTGAAGTCCTATAGATTTACATACCTCCCATTGTGTACCATGTCTAATTTTTTGTTTTGATTTGTATTTTGAAGTAGGGTCTTGCTCTAGCCCAGGCTGACCTGGAATTCATTATGTAGTCTCAGGATGGCCTTGAACTCATGGCGATCCTCCTACCTCTGCCTCCTGAGTGCTGGGATTAAAGGTGTGTGCCACCAGGTCTAGTTTTTTAAAAATACTTTTGTTCACTTACCTGCAAGCAGAGAGAAACAAAATGAGTGTACGAGGGCCTCTTAACACTTCAAACAAACTACTTTGCTCATCAGGCTTTCCGTGGGTACTGGAAGAGTTTAGCCCAGGCTGGCAAGCTTTGCAAGCAAGTGCCTTTAACTGCTGAGCCATTTCCCAGAACCAACAGTCCCTCTTTTTTTTTTTTTTGAAACAGGGTCTCATGTATCCCAGGTTGGTCTTTAACTTGCTATGTAGCCAAGAATGCCCTTTAAAGATCCTCTTGCCCCTACCTCCCAAATGCTAGGATAAGGGACATGTACCACATTCTTAGCTTTTTTTTTTGTTTAAACCATGTCTAATTTAGTAGCAAGAAAAAGGCTAGCCAACTTTGTAGCAATGGGATATTTGTTCTCTGCTACCTACCGTTGATGTATTCGTTTACCCAAATGCTGCAAGGCTAGTCACCAAGCTCAGAATATTTTCTAGCAGAATCACTATTTTCATCACTCACTCATCCCCCTCCCATGCATACATACCTCATTATTTTTCCTAGTACACTAGCCACAGCAGGTACTGGAGAAATTACATGCCGTGCATGAAGCCAAGGAGAGGCACAAAGCCATAAATTGCAAACAAGCAGCACATCAGTGTGGCCAAGCAGAGAACTAGGTATGACCTTCATCCCAGGCTCCATCAGGTCCAGACAGGCTACATAATGGCTCCTCATTCCTATTTCCAATTAAAAGCCTGGTCAGTCTGAGAGCTTTTGAGCTCCATCATGTGTATCTTCTCTCTTTCACTATTATTTGATCAGCCTAGACAAGACCATATATGCATGAAACAGCCCAATGTGCTTTAACTGTAACAGAAGCACATAACTCAGGATGTGATGGCTATCAAGACCTCTTACAGGGCTGGAGAGATGGCTTAGCAGTTAAGGCGCTTGCCTGCGAAACCTAAGGACCCAGGTTCAATCCCCAGGATCCATGTAAGCTAAATGCACAAGGTGGTGCTTGCATCTGGAGTTCATTTGCAGTGGTTAGTGGCCCTTGCATGCCCATTCTCTCTCTCTCTCTCTTTCTTGCTCCCCAATAAATAAACATTAAAAGGGGGGGCACTTACAGAATCAGGCTGGGGATGTACCTCTATAACTCAGTGGTAGAGCACTTGCCTGGCAAGCAGGAGCCCCTGGGTTCAATCCCACACACAAAATAGGGACGACTTGCAGAATGCAGTTGAATGAGAGATATGGATATCAGGAATTTCTAGGGAAACTTCCAGTCAGTTTAACCTTAATCCTAAACAAAGGCCTGTGAGAACGTGGGCTGGGGGACGGGGGATTTGGATTTTAGTCCATCTGTACAACATTTACAAGTATATCACCAAGTAGTCTTTTTTTTTTTTTTTGACCTGAAATTCACTATGTAGTCTAAGGGTAGCCTCGAACTCACAGTGACCCTCCTACCTCTGCCTCCTGAGTGTTGGGATTAAAAGCATTCACCCATGCCTGGCTTATTGTTTTTAAAATAGCGTCTTGCTGTATAGCTGAGTTTGGCTTGGAACTTGCTATGTAGCCCTACCTAGCCCAGAACTCATGACCCTTCCATCTCACAATCCCCTGTGCTGGGACCATAGGTGTACACCACCACATATGGGTTATTGGTTATTTATTATTATTATTATTTGAGAGTGAGATCGAGAATGGGTGCACCAGGCCCTTCAGCTGCAAACGAACTCCAGATGCATGCGCCATCTTGTGCATCTGGCTTACATGGGTTCTGGGGAATTGAACCTGGGTCCTTTGGCTTTGCAGGTAAATGCCTTACCACTAAGCCATCTCCCCAGCCCCCAAGAAAATGGTTTTAGTATATAGAATTTAAATATATTATTTTAATTTAGCTTTCTTACTAATTAGTGTGATTTATTTAATATGATTTCATAATTTTTATATTTGCCAATGAAGTTATCTACATAATTTTTTTTTTTTTTTTTTTTTGGTTTTTCAAGGTAGGGTCTCACTCTAGCCCAGGCTGACCTGGAATTCACTATGGAGTCTCAGGGTGGCCTCCAATTTGCAGTGATCCCCCTTCCTCTGCCTCCCAATGCTGGGATTAAAGGCGTGTGCCACCACTCCCAGCTTACATAATTGCTTTTTATCCTCTAATAAATAGCTTAGGAAGGCCACCTCCAAGTCTGAGTTATTTATAATGTTTCATTTCCTATTTCCTTCCCAGGGATACATGACTATTTTGAGAAAAAATAATTGAATTATTTATCTTTCCCTATATCTTCTGATTTTTTTTTTTTTTTTGTATTGTTTTGTTTCTTGAGGTAGGGTCTCGCTCTAGCTCAGGTTGGCCTGGAATTCACTATGTAGTCTCAGGGTGGCCTCGACCTTATGGTGATCCTCCTACCTCTGCCTCCTGAGTGCTGGGCTTAAGGGCATGTGCCAACACGTCCGACTCTTGTTTTAAACATTTTATTTTATTTATTTATTTTTGTTACATAAATTAACCCATTTATTGCAGGCCAGGGTTGTCTCAAATGATAGGGCTTCTACCGGTCCTTCAGTTCCTTCAGTCTTCTGGTGGCAGACGTGACTGTGACAGCAGAAGTCGTGCTGTAGGTCCAGGCCCCGCCGGCCACCGTTTTCATGCAGGAACCTCAGTGCTAGATACCTACAGCCTGTCGTTTCATCTTGGTTTTGCCACAGAAGGAGCAAATGTACTTGGCGTGCTGGCTGATTTCAATTTTCTTCACCATTTTCCGGAGGGAGGCCCCATAGCGGGTCCCGTACTTACCAACGATGCTGACCTTCTTGGTACGCTTGGCCATGTCGCCGTGAGCCGAGCCAGACCACGGAGAGCAATGTTTTAAACGTTTTAAAGACCTGAAATGAATTACAGAATTTCCTAGGGGTAGAGGTATTCTGGTTAATCATCAAAACAGTGTGGTCAGGTGAAAACAAAATTAATAATACAAATGCAATCCACAACAAGAAAAATAATTTTTCTCAATGAAGAGTCTAGCCATTCTGTAGAGATGTATCATTTCCAAGTCCCAATGGAAGGAACAGTGTGACTTGCTAATTTTGTTTTCTACCATGTGCCTTTAAGCTACCTTACTACAAAACAGAACATTCGTAGAATATAATACTGAGTAACATTACTGAAGTTGATTGCTGTAGGCTATTAAACTCTGTGTATTAAATGGTTGCATCTTAATTATTTATACATATCATTGGTCCAATAACATAAAAATAGAGAACATCATCTGGAAAGTTCTCATCTGATGTTCAGAGATAAATGGTTTGACCATTTTCCTGTTATTCCTGCAGGCAAGTCCTTGTTCGTAGTGAAATCTGATGGAAATTTAGGTGCCACTTTTTCCAAGCTACTACATGAAGAGGACGCTGAAGGCCACCACTACACAGCACAGTGCGACATAAGGACTCTTGTTCACCAGTTCGGGCACACTTCCAAACTATCCCCAACAATCCAGGTTTATTTCTGACCATCCCAGCCAATGACCAGATACAAGCACATGTACACATAGGCAGCAAGATTACCGTCAACAGACTCTGAAAATTGAAAATGGCAGACGTGGTGAGGCCGGCGGTGCCCGGCCACATCACCTTTCCACCCAGCAACAGAAGTGGTGCTGCACGTTTGTTTATCCTTTTTTTTTTTTTTCTCACCCTAGCCCAGGCTAACCTGGAATTCACTATGGAGTCTCAGGGTGGCCTCGAACTCACGGCAATCCTTCTACTTCTGCCTCCCAAATGCTGGGATTAAAGGCGGGCGCCACCACGCCTGGCTACGTTTGTTTATTCTTAAGACACCAGCTTGCTATGTACCTCAGAATGTCCTCGAATTTTTTTAATATTTATATTTTTAATATTTTATTTTATTTGTTTGTTTGTTTATTTACTTATTTGAGAGAGAGAGAGAAAGAGGCAGATAGAGAGAAAGAGAGAATGGATGCGCTAGGGCCTCTAGCCACTGCAAATGAACTCCAGATGCATGTGCCCGCCTGTGCATCTGGCTTACATGGGTCCTGGGGAATAGAACCAGGGTACTTAGGCTTTGCAGGCAAATGCCTTAACCACTAAACTATTTCCCCAGCCCTTTATAATATATTTTATTTATTTATTTGAGAGAGAGAAAGAGGGGGAGAGAGAGAGAGAGAGAGGGAGAGAATGGGCACACCAGGGCCTCCAGCCACTGCAAACGAACTCCAGATGCATGCGCTCCCTTGTGCATCTGACTTACGTGGGTCCTGGAGAATGGAACTGGATCCTTTGTCTTTGCAGGTAAATGCCTTAACCACTAAGCCATCACTCTAGGCCTGTCCTGAGTACTGGGTTTACAGGCCTCTACCACTAGGCCTAGCTGCTCACTTTTTGTTTGTTTTTTTTTTTTTTTTTTTTTCAAGGTAGGGTCTCACTCTAGCCCAGGCTGACCTGGAATTCATTATGCAGTCTCAGGGTGGCCTTGAACTCAAGGTGATCCTCCTACCTCTGCCTCCCGATTGCTGGGATCAAAGGCATGCGCCACCACACCCGGCACTAGCTGCTGTCTTTTAAACATTACCTACTCATAAGCTTTGCCAGTCATGGGACATGTTTCTAAAGGTTATCAGTGGATCTGCTGAAGTTGTAAGTGCTTCTAAAAATTTCTATACATCTTTTTTTTTAAAGAATTATTTATTTATTTATTTATTTATTTATTTATTTGAGAGAGAGATGCCCTGGCGTGCCCATTTTCTCTCCTCCTCTCTCTGTCTCTTTCTCTCAAATAAATAAATAAATAAAAATAAAACATTTTAAAAAGTATTGAATGGTATATGTGTATGTTTTTAATGTTTATTTATTTATTTATGAGAGAGACAGACAGAGAAAGAGAATGGGTATACCAGGGCCACCAGCCACTGTAAACAAACTCCAGACACATGTGCCCCCTATGCATCTAGATTACGTGCGTACAAGGGAATCAAACCTGGGTCCTTAGGTTTCGAAGGCAAGTACCTTAACTGCTAAGCCATCTCTTCAGCCCAAGTTTGGTATATTTTATGATGGTTAAGAAAGATGTAGAGTCTAGGCCAAGTGTGGTGGTGCATGCCTTTAATTTCAGCACTCGGCAGGCAGAGGTAGGAGGATTGCCGTGAGTTCGAGGCCATCCTGAGGCTACATAGTGAATTCCAGGTCAGCCTGGGCTAGAGTGAAACCCTATCTTGAAAAGCCAAAAAAAAAAAAAAAAAGAGCCAGCCAGACATGGTGGTGGACACACCTTTAATCCCAGCACTTGGAAGGCTGAGGTAGGAGGATTGCAGTGAGTTTGAGGCCAGCCTGGAGCTACAAAGTGAGTTCCAGTCAGTCTGGACTGGAGTGAGACCCTACCTGTGGGAGGGGGTGGAGGAAGGGAGAGCTTGATGTTCCAAGGGTACAATCTATTGATATATCTTAGCAGGAAATAATTTTATTTTAGTGTTCAGTATGGACTTCCTGGCAATTTGGAAAGCTAATCTTTCTAAAATAACCTCTCCTACCAACAAACAAAAACAAAAAAACAGGTGTGGTGGTGTATACCTTTAATCCCAGCACTTGGGAGGCTGAGTTAGGAGGATCGCTATGAGTTCAAGGGCATCCTAAGACTACATAGTTAGTAAATTCCAGCTCAGCCTGAGCTAGAGTAAAACCCTACCTTGAAAACCAAAATAATAATAAATAAATAAATATAAAGTAGTCTCTGCTAGTAATCTAGGAATTGATTCTTTTTTTTTTTTTTTTGTTTGTTTTTTTTTTGTTTTTCGAGGTAGGGTCTCACTCTAACCCAGGCTGACCTGGAATTCACTATCTAGTCTCAGGGTGGCCTCGAACACTTGGCCATCCTCCTACCTCTACCTCCTGAGTGCTGGGATTAAAAGCGTGCACCACCAGGCCCGGCTTGATTCTTTTTTTTTTTTTTTTAAGATTTTTGTGAGTTTGAGGGATGGCTTACCTGTTAAGGCACTTGCCTGCAAAGTCCAAGGATCCAGGTTCTATTTCCTCAGAACCCACTAAGTCAGATACACATGGTGGTGCATGTGTCTGGAGTTCATTCATTTGCAGTGGCTAGAGGCCCTGGCGTGCCCATTCTCTCTCTCTCTCTCTCTCTCTTTCTCTCATAAATAAATTAATTTAAAAAAATTAAGTTTTTTGTTTACTCTTCAAAGAGATTGCAGGATGACTTTAATTCACTAAAGAACATTTTTCACTTCTTGAACATTCAGCACAACTGTGCTACAATTGCGTGTATCCCTCCTGCCTTTGTTTTTGTAAATGGGAAAATACTCAAAACATAAAGGCAATCAGAAATGGAAGCGCACAGCCATTTAATATCCGCACTCCAGGGACAGAGGTAGGAGGATCAATGAGTTGGAGGCCAGCCTGGGGCTACAGAGAGAGCCAGGTCGGCCTGGGCTACAGTGAACCTTACCTCAAAAAAAAAAAAAAAAAAAAAAAAAAAAAAAAAAAAGAGAGAAGAAGGAAGCATACACAAATGAAGAGTAAGGAGGTTTCCAAGAAGAGACACCTTTGGGCAGCTGGGTTTTCTCCCTCGCCTCCACTCCTTTTATTTTCTTCTCTGGTTTCTTCTTTTTGTTGCCTGTTTGCTGAGGCGGGTCTTCAGTGCAGCTCAAGCTGGCTTCACGATGAACATGTGATCCTCCCCCACCTCCCAGGCGCTGGGATTTCTGCAGATCATGAGAGCATGCTCAGTCACATCTGACTGGCAGCTGGGTCTTCAGTCCATGTCCTGCCTCTCCCTCTGGATCTTCTACTTCATCAGGGGAAAAAAAAAAAAAAATATATATATATATATATATATGAAAGGAAGTGACTCTGCAGTGTAAGTTCTCACTCGTGTAGCTTTTCTTGGGACATTTTTATTCTCGCATCCAAAATGTATGTGGAACTGGGTTCAATTAATTTTTTGTTGTTGTTGTTGTTGTTTGTTTTCCGAGGTAGGGTCTCCCTCTAGCTCAGGCTGACCTAGAATTCACTATGTAGTCTCAGGGTGGCCTCGAACTCACGATGATCCTCTTACCTCTGCCTCCCGAGTGCTGGGACTAAAGGCGTACACCATAAGGCGTGCACCACCACACCTGGCAAAGTTCAGTTAAATTTTATGGTCTACCAGAATGGTTGAAAAGTAATACATTATTTCTGTGTAATTTGTTTCTGTTTGCTATCTTAAATCTGAGTGATTTCTGATTTTAACTTGTTTGGAAAACAATGGGCTATGAATTTTTTCAACCTTTGATTCAGTATTCCAGTTGAAGTAGGAAAATACATTGTTGCAAAGAAACGTTTATCATCTTAACAGTTGAACTATCTTTTCTTCCTCAAAGTGTATCATTCTAAATTTCTTACACACAAAGCTGTTTCCTGTCTTGGTACCATACAACTTGATTCCTATAAATGTAAATGTATGGCTAATTACTATTTGTTGATTATTTTTTAAATTTATTTATTTGAGAGTGACAGACAGAGAGAGAAGGAGCAGAGAGAGAGAGAGAGAGGCAGAGAGAGAGAGAGAATGGACGCATCAGGGCCTCCAGCTACTGCAAATGAACTCCAGATGCATGCGTCCCCATGTACATCTGGCTAATGTGGGTCCTGGGGAATCGAGCCTCGAACCGGGGTCCTTAGGCTTCACAGGCAAGAGCTTAACTGCTAAGCCATCTCTCCAGCCCCTTGTTGGTTATTTTGAAGTGTGTTAGATTCAGTATAATAATAATGATGATGATGGAGCTTGAGAGATGGGTCAGTGGTTGAGGGGCTTACCCATAAAGCCTTCCCATCTGAGTTTAATTCCCTGGTACCCATATAAGGCCAGATGCACAAAGTGGCACATGTGTCTGTTTGCAGCGGCTAGAGACCCTGGTGTGCCCATTCTCTCTCTTTCTCTCTCCCCCCCAGGTGTGGTGTGGTGACTCATGCCTTTAATCCCAGCACTCAGCAAGCACAGGTAGGAGGATCACTGTTGAGTTTGAGGTCAGCCTGGGACTACAGAGTGAATTCCAGGTCAGCCTGGGCTAGAGTGAGACCCTGCCTCAAAAAACAAAAAATGATGATGATGATGATGATGGAGAGCTGCCCATACTTTGTGTGTCCTTTGTGCCAGGCAGTTAGAAACATTTTACATTGAGTTGCTCAATAGAAAACCACTTTTATCTGGTCGTCTTTATTTTTCTGGCAAAAGTTTAAGATCCTGTGTAGCAATAATTCCTGCAACTAAGTCTTCACCTCCCCAATAGGAATAGTTAGAATTCCAGTGTATCTTTTTGCTATGTTGACTCCAAGAAGCTGTCAGCTTTGCTAGTTCTTCTTCTTCTTTTTGTTTTGTTTTGTGGGTTTTTTTGTTTGTTTGTTTTGTTTTTTTGAGGTAGGGTCTCACTATGTGATTACAGGCATGCACCACCGTGCCCAGTTTAGCTTTGCTAGTTCCTAAAGCTGGATCTGAATACACAACAGGTATTTGCTTGAGATGTGGAGCAGGAAATAAAACTTAAAGGAACTTTGTACTTGCAGAAGTCTTGACTTTTAGCTCACAACAACAGGTTAATTGACTGAAGGAAGAGAGACAATAAAAGATGCTGATACAAGTCTGATCTCCCTTTCCATCCTTCTTTCCTTCCCTCTATCTTCCTTTTGACATAGAGGCTCATGGTGTAGCCCAGGCTGGCTTCGTGAGTTCTGGAATACAAATGAATGCCATCCAATACATGGCTTCTTTCATAAAAATGTTGCTGTTGAGCTGGTGGCACATGCCTTTAATCCCAGTACTCGGGAGGCAGAGGTAGGAGGATCATCGTGAGTTCGAGGCCACCCTGAGACTACATAGTGAATTCCAGGTCAGCCTGAGCTAGAGTGAGACCCTACCTTGAAAAAACAAAAATAAATAAATATAAATAAATAAATAAATAAATAAATGTTGGTGTTGGTCAGTACCAGCTTCCCCAGCAAATATGATTTCATATCACACACACACACATACACCCACACACACACACACACTTCCTTACTCCTTGTAATAAATTGTAATGAGGGCTGGAAGGATGGCTTAGTGGTTAAGGCCCTTGCCTGCAGTGGTTGCCTAGATTGTGTGAGACCCAGTTTGATCCTCAATGTTAAATACACTTACTCAGCTGCTGATGTGGCTTAGTACAAAAAGCCCTTGCTTCAACCCAGACATTTTCTTTTAGCAATTATGAATTTTATCTAGTTACTATTTTTTTAAAGATTTTATTTATTTATTTATTTATTTATTAGAGACAGAGAAAGAGGGGGGAGAGAGAGACAGGTAGAGTGAGAATGGGTGTGCCAAGGCCTCTAGCCACAGCAAACGAACTCCAGACACATGTGCCACCGTATGCATCTGGCTTACGTGGGACCTGGAGAATCGAACCGGGGTCCTTAGGCTTTGTAGGCATGTACCTTAACCTCTAAGCCATCTCTCTAGCCCTCTAGTTACTATTAAGGAGGTAACAAACCTGCCATTATACAAGCAAGGGGCATGATTATTTATTGATAGGAGTTAGCCAAGTGTGGTGGTGTAAACTGTAATCCCAGCTTCTCAGAGAGCTGAGGAGAGAGGATCATTTGAGCCTCCAAGTTAGAGGCCAGCCTGGGCAACCTAGCAAGGCTGTGTCTAAAAACAAAGAGTTAATTCATTTTTCTTCTAGAACAACGAGGTGTTTTTGCTACTGAGAAGTAATTCTTTAACAGATTTAGAGGATGGGGAATAATCTGGCTTTGTTCATTTTGGGCATTTTTAACATACTACCCCAGAACCAATAGTATAAATGTTATTCTTCTATCAACCGAGGCTCTTCACTTAGTGTGAGCATCCTCTGAAGTATGTACTGATGCTGATATTGATCACCTTAAACTTTAAGTAAAGTTTGGCTCATTCATTCTTTTTTAAATGTTACCCCCCCCACCCCGGCGTAGTGGTGCGCTCCTTTAGTTCCAGCACTGGGTGGGGGGGGGGGAGAACAGAGAGGTGGGAGGATCACTGTGAGTTTGAGGCCACCCTGAGACTACATAATGAATTCCAGGTCAGCCTGGACTAGAGTGAGACCCTACCTCGGGAAAAAAAGAAAGAAAAAGAAAGAAGAAGGAAAGAAAGAAAGAAAGAAAGAAAGAAAGAGGAAAAAATAAACAACGACAGCAAAAAGTATAGGCTGGAGAGATGGCTTAGCAGTTAAGGTGCTTGCCTGCAAAGCCTAAGGACCCAGGTTTGGTTCCCAGGACCTATGTAAGCCAGATGCACGAGGTGGTGAATGTGTCTGGAGTTTGTTTGCAGTAGCCAAAGGCCCTGGTATGACCATTCATTCTCTCTCTTTCTATCTACCTGTTTCTATCTCTTTCAAATAAATAAATAAAATACATTTAGCTGGGCATGGTGGTTCCTGCCTTTAATTCCAGCACTTAGAAGGCAAAGGTAGGAGGATCACCGTGAGTTTGAGTCCACCCTGAGACTACAGAGTGAATTCCAGGTCAACCTGGGCTAGAGCAAGACCCTACCTGAAAAAAACAAAAATAAAGGAATAAAATACATTTAAAAATTATTTTTAATTTATTTTTATTTATTTATGTTTGAGGTAGGGTTTTGCTCTAGCTCCGACTGACCTGGAATTCACTCTGTAGTCTCAGGTTGGCCTTGAACTCACAGCGATTCTCCTACCTCTGCCTTCTGAGTGCTGGGATTAAAAGAGTGTGCCACCATCCCGCCTCACGCCTGGCTTATTTTTAATTTTTTTAAACTTTATTTTTATTTATTTATTTGAGAGAGAGAAAAAGGCAGCGAGGGAGAGAGAGAATGGGCGCGCTAGGGCCTTCAGCCACTGCAAAAGAACTCCAGATGTATGCGCCCTCTTGTGCATCTGGCTTACATGGGACCTGGGGAATCTTAATTGGGGTCCTTTGGCTTTGCAGACTAAAGCCTTAACCACTAAGCCATCTCTCCAGCCCTATATATTTGTTTTTTGTTTGTTTTGTTTTTTGGTTTTTAAAGGTAGGGTCTAACTCTAGCTCAGGCTGACCTGGAATTCACTATGTAGTCTCAGGGTGGCCTGGAACTCATGACAGTCCTCCCAAGTGCTGGAAATAAAGGTATGTGTCACCACACCCAGCTTCCAGCAATATTTTTAATTTAAAAAATTTTATTTTTAATTATTTATATGAGAGAAAGAGGCAGATAGAGACAATGGGCAGGACAGGACCTTCAGCCACTGAAAACAAACTCCAGTGCATTATGCATCTGGCTTGTGTGGGTCCTGGGGAATCAAACCTGGGTCCTTTGGCTTCTCAGGCAAGTGCCCCAACCTCTAAGTCATCTCTCCAGCCCTTTTATTTATTTAAAAAAAAATCTTATTATTTATTTATTTATTTGAGAGAGAGAAAGAGACAGACAGAGAGAGAGAGAGAGAGAAAATGGCACTCCAGGGCCTCCAGCCACTGCAAACAAACTCCAGACACATGTGCCACCTTGTGCATCTGGTTTATGTGGGTCCTGGGGAGTTGAACCTGGGTCCTTTGGTTTTGCAGGCAAGTGCTTTAACTACTAAACCATCTCTCCAGCCCTTTATTTATTTATTTATTTATTTTGGTTTTTTTGAGGTAGGGTCTCGCTGTGGCCCATACTGACCTGGAATTCACGATATAGTCTCAGGCTAGCCTCGAACTCATGGCAATCCTCCTACCTCTGCCTCCCAAATGCTGGGATTAAAGATATGCGACTCCATGCCCAGCTCAGCCCTTTATTTTTTATTTTGAGACAGAGTCTCAGTATGTAGTCCAGACTGACCTCCAATTCCCAATCTTCCTGCCTCAGCCTCCCTAAGTGCTTGGGATTATAGATGTGAACCATCAGACCTAGCTTTATGCTCTATTTCTATTGGTCAACACTACTCTAGAGGGAGAGAATATACTAGAAGAGCAGATGCGGATTGTCCACAGGATCCGAAACTCCATCCCCAAGAGTTTAGGTGGCTAGGAAGATGAATATAACAAAGGCATGGGATGACAACTGGATGCCCGTGTGACATAGTTCATTCTGCTGTCTTTACTGTGGTAAAAGCACGTAGTGTAAGATTTGCCCTCTTGGGAAGTTTGGGTACGCCAGGTGTGGAAGCTCACATCTAGAATCCTGGCATTCTGGAGACTGAGGTGGGAGGATCACTGTGAGTTCCAGGTCAGCCTGGGCCACAGTAGACCCTACCTGGCTCATTCATGTTTTTTTTTTGGTGGGAGGAGGGTTGAATTAGGGTCTCACTGTAGCCCAGGCTGGAATTCACTGTGTAGTCAGTCCCAGGCTGGCCTCGAACTCATGGCAGTTCTCCTATCTCTGCTTCCTAAGTGCGGGTTGAAAGACAAGTGCCACCACACCAGCTGGCTCATTCTTCCTAACAGTACTGCTATATGTTATGATTACATTGTGTGAGTTTAAGACATTTATTTCACTTCATTCATGCACTCATTCATTTATTGCATCTGTATTAAGTATGCAATGTAGGTACTCAAATCTAACATCAGCCTACCAACTAGTAATTATTACTATTATTTTGTTTTTTTTTTTAATTTATTTTATTCAATTTTTATTTATTCGTTTGAGAGAGACAGACACAGAGAGAAAGAGGCAGAGAGAGAGAGAGAGAGAGAGAGAGAGGAGAGAGAGAGAATGGGCGCTCCAGGGCCTCCAGCCACTGCAAACAAACTCCAGACGTGTGCGCCCCCTTATGCATCTGGCTAACGTGGGTCCTGGGGAATCAAGCCTCGAACCAGGGTCCTTAGGCTTCACAGGCAAGTGCTTAACTGCTAAGCCATCTCTCTAGCCCTTATTTTTTTTTTTTTTTTTTTTTTTTTTTTGAGGTAGGGTTTTGCTCTAGTCCAGGCTGACCAGGAATTCACTGTGTAGTCTCAGGGTGGTCTTGATTTCACAGCAGTCCTCCTACCTCTACCTCCTGAGTGCTGGGACTAATGGTGGATCGCTGTGAGTTCTAGGTCACCCTGAGATTACATAGCTAATTCCAGGTCAACCTGGACTAGAGTGAGACCTTACCTTGAAAAACCAAAGTAAATAAATAAATAAATAAATAAATAAAATAGATAAGGCACTTGAGGGTCTCAAGAAGAAATTATTGCCTGATGTGGGACAATTCAAGGCCAGACTGAGCTATTAAGCAAAGCTTTGTCTCATAAAACTAAAAGCTGGAAATGAGAGCTTACTTACCATGTACAAATCCTTGTTAGATCCCCAGCACCACAGAAGAACAGATATTTAACAACAAAATAATGACCCCTTCCAAAATTCAGAAAATGTTGCTAAAATAATGTGCATAAAATGAATGTCAGGAAGCATGCCGATAATTCAAGCACACAAGGGATCAAGAATTCAAGGCTGTGGGCTGGAGAGATGACTTAGCAGTTAAGGCACTTGTCTGCAAAGCCAAAAAACCCAGGTTCAATTCCCCAGCACCCATGTAAACCAGATGCACAAGGTAGTGCATGCATCTGGAGTTCGTCTGCAGTGTCTGGAGGCCCTGGTGCACCCATTCCCCATTCCCCCCTTCTTTCCCTTAAAAAAACAATTCAAGGTTAGTCTAAAAAAATTAAATTTGTGCTGGGCGTGCGTGGTGGTGCATGCCTTTAATCCCAGCACTTGGGAGGCAGAGGTAGGAGGACCACCGTGAGTTTGAGGCCACCCTGAGACGACATAGTGAATTCCAGGTCAGCCTGGGCTAGCGTGAAACCCTACCTCGAAAAAAAAACTAAATTTGAAAGTTATCAGTTTCTCTAAATTATAGAGCCAAATGCCTGAGATTTTCACATAGCATACTAGCAGTTGTGTTGCTGTTTTTTTTTGTTTGTTTTTGAGGTAGGGTCTCGTTCTAACCCAGGCTGACCTGGAATTCACTATGTAGTCTCAGGGTGGCCTCGAACTCATGGCGATCCTCCTACCTCTGCCTCCCAAGTGCTGGGATTAAAGGTGAATGTCACCACACCAACTATTTTGGATATTTTTGAGAGAGAGAGAGAGAGAGAGAGAGAGAGAGAGAGAGAGATAGGGAGGGAGAGAATAAATGTATGGGTGTATGGTTATACTAGGGCCTGTTGCTGTGTCTGGCTTTACATGGTGTGGTGATTTGATTCAGCTGTCCCCCATAAACTTAGGTATTCTGAATGCTAGTCTCCCCAGCTGATGGCAATTGGGAATTAATGCCTCTTGGAGGTGGTGTATTGTTGGGGGCGGGCTTATGGGTGTTATAGCCAGTGTCCCCATGCCAGTGTTTGGCACACTCTCCTGTTGCTATGGCCCACCTTATGTTGGCCAGGGGGTGATGTCCATCCTCTGCTCCTGCCATCATTTCCCCCTGCTATTGTGAAGCTTCCCCTCAAGCCTGTAAGCCAAAATAAACCTCTTTTTCCCACAAACCACTCTGGGTTGGGTGATTTCTACCAGCAATGTGAACCTGACTGCAACACATGGGTACTGACTGGGGAATTGAACTTGGGCTTTGAAAGCAAGTAACTTTAACCACTGAGTCATCTCCCCAGATCCTGTTGTTCTTTCTAAATATGTTTATTTATTTGTATATGCATGTGTGTGTGCGTGTGTATATAGAAATGCCAGAATCTCTTGCCACTCTAATGAAAACCAGATGCTTGGGTCACATTTTATGTCTGGCTTTACGTGGGTGCCGGGGAATTGAACTAGGGCTGGCAGGCATTGCAAGTAAGCACCTTTAATCACTGAGCCATCTCCCCAGCCCCAAGTTTTTTTGTTTTTGTTTCTAAGTGCCCAGGATCAAACGCAGGGCCTTGCTCATGCTAGACAAGCACACTACCACCGAACGAAGTCAGTTGAGATTGTTTTGAGGCAACATTTTACTAGATAGCCCAGGATAGCCTCAAACTCACTATCTTCCTATCTCAAGCTCCAAGTACTGGAATCAAAGTCATACACCACTACATCTAGTAAGAAGATCTTTTTTTTTTTTTTTTTTTTTTTTTTGGTTTTTCAAGGTAGGGTCTCACTCTAGCCCAGGCTGACCTGGAATTCACTCTGTAGTCTCAGGGTGGCCTTGAACTCACAGTGATCCTCCTACCTCTGCCTCCCGAGTGCTGGATTAAAGGCGTGTGCCACCACGCACGGCCTAAGAAGATCATTTTTTAAATTTTTTATTTATTTATTTGCAAGCAGAGAGAGATGGAGAGAGAGAATGGTGTACCAGGGCATAGTGCCACTGTAAATTAACTCCTAAAAAGGGAGATTAAAAAAACTTGTAAGAAAAAGCATTATTTATTTATTTATTTATTTTTATTTGAGAGCAACAGACAGAGCAAGAAAGGCAGAGAGAGAGAGAGAGAGAGAGAGAATGATTGCGCCAGAGCCTCCAGCCACTGCAAATGAACTCCAGACGCGTGCGCCCCCATGTGCATCTGGCTAACTTGGGTCCTGCAGAATCGAGCCTAGAACCGGGGTCCTTAGGCTTCACAGGCAAGCGCTTAACTGCTAAGCCATCTCTCCAGCCCAAAGCATTATTATTATTATTATTATTATTATTTTGGTTTTTCAAGATAGGGTCTCGCTATAGCTCAGGCTGATCTGGGATTCACTATGGAGTCTCAGGGTGGCCTTGAACTCATGGTGATCCTCCTGCCTCTGCCTCCCCAGTGCTGGAATTAAAGGCGTGTGCCACCACACCTGGTTTCCAAAGCATTATTTTAAGTAACATGGTAACACTGCTTTCTGTGTTTGAACTGACATTTGCAAGTTTGAAAAATGCATCACTTCGTGAATCCAGCTTTAAGTAGATATTGGGGGATTGAACCTGGGTCATCAGGCTTGCAGGCAAGTGCCTTAGCCACTAAGCCACCTCCCCAGCCCAACAAGATATTTTTGTTTTGTTTTTTCAAGGTAGGGTCTTGCTGTAGCCTAGGCTGGCCTGGAAATCACTATGAAATTTCAGGGTGGCCTCAAATTCACAGCGATCTCCAGATCCTCCAACCTCTGCCTTCCAAATGCTGGGATTAAAGGTGTTGCACCACCATGTGCGGCAAGATCTTTTTCCCTTTTTAAGAAAATGAGACATGTTTTTTTTTTTTTTTTAATGTTTTTATTTTTCAATTTCTTGCATTTGGAGTACTTTTTTTTTTTTTGAGGTAGGGTCTCACTCTAGCTCAGGCTGACCTGGAATTCACTATGTAGTCTCAGGGTAGCCTTGAACTCACAGTGATCCTCCTACCTCTGCCTCCTAAGTACTGGGATTAAAGGTGTGTGCCACCATTCCTGGCTTGAAGTACTCTTTGATGACATCCTTGGCCTGAGATTCCTTGCCATAGCCCTTAACGACTACACAGCTGCAGCCTACCACCTTGCGGGGTTTCCCCTCTTGGTCAATTTTACAGAGGCTTGCTGGTTCCCTACCTTCTTCTTCTTCTTTGTTCTTCAAGGTGGGGTCTCACTCTAGCCTATGTAATCTTAGGATGGCCTCGAACTCTTGGTGATTCTTCTACCTCTGCCTCTCAAACGCTGGGATTAAGGGTGTGCGCCACCACGCCCAGCTCCCCTGGCTTCTTGTCATCAGCCTTAATGAGGTTGATCTGGTGCTCAGCGCAAAGAGCCTCTACGAACTTGGCACACATTGACTTATCGCAATCGGATGCAAGCGCACAAAGATGGGCTTGGCAAAGCTGGTCTAAGGCTGCGGCGACGTCATGAATTCCACGTGCTAGGCCTCGGTGGATGAGGGCAGTCTTAGCGCCTCTTGCAGAGCAATGCTCACGTCCATCTCACCTCCAGCAGCAATGCCTGCCTTGGCCGTGGCGGCAGGGAAACAGCAAGATCATTTTTTTAAAGATCATTTTTAATATTTATTGAGCTAGGCATGGTGGTGCACATCTTTAATCCCAGCATTTGGGAGGCAGAGGTAGGAGGATCGCCATGAGTTCGAGACCACCCTGAGATGACATAGGGAATTCCAGGTCAGCCTGAGCTAGAGTGAAAAGCTACCTCGAAAAACCAAAAAAATATATATGTTTATTTATTGTGTGTGTGATGGCACACTTGTGGAGGTCAGAGAACAACTTTGAGGTTTCTGGGCTCCACCTTCTTTGAGACAGGGCCTCTTGTTACTGCAAATGAACTGCAGGCTGCAAAGGAATGGCAGATCAGCTGGCCTTTGAGTTTAGAATTCTACTGGCTCCTCACGTTGGGAATCACAGATGTATGCGCCACCTTGCATCCAGCCTTATGTAGATGGCTGTGGAATTGAACCCAGGTCAGAAGGTTTTGCAAGCAAGCATCTTTCTTTCTTTCCTTTTCTTTTTCCTTTTTTTAAGTTTTTCAAGGTAGGGTCTCACTCTAACTCTGGCTTAACTGGAATTAACTCTGTATTCTCAGGGTGGCCTCAAACTCCCAGCAATCCTCCTACCTCTGCCTCCCGAGTGCTAGGATTAAAGGCATACGCCACCATGCCTGGTTTAGCAAGCATCTTTCATTGCTGAGCCATCTCCCCAGCTTGGAGATCTGCAAGTTAACCCTATCGTCTGAAGTATACGTGGAACCACCATTCTCAAATACTGTTAAGTATGAATGATTCTAGACACAAGGAAGCTGACTGTGGCGGCTTGATTCAGGTGTCCCCGTAAACCTAGGTGTTCTGAATGCTAGGTTACCAAATGGGGGAGATTTGGGAATTAATGCCTCCTGTAGGCAGTGTATTATTGGGGGAGGGCTTATGGGTGTTATAGTCAGGTTCCTCTTGCCAGGGTTTGGCACACTCTCCTGTTTCTGTTGTCCATCTGATGTTGGTAAGGAGGTGATGTCCACCCTCTGCTCATGCCATCGTTTTCCCCTGCCATCCTGGATCTTCCCCTCGAGTCTGTAAGCCAAAATAAACCTTTTTTTCCCACAAGTTGCTCTTGGTTGAGTGATTTCTGCCAGCAATGGGAATTGACTAAAACAGTAAAGTTGGTACCAAGAGAGGCATCATTGCCGCTAGACACTTGACTGTGTGGCTTTGGCCTTTTGGAACTGCTTTGCAAGAGAAATGTGGAAGGATTTGAAACCTTGGCCTAAGAGACGCCTTGTACTGCTGTAAGTACAGCTTGATGGACTATTCTGGTCAGAGTCAAAATACCTGGATGCAGTAAGAACTATGGACTGTGAGGTTTGGCTTGTGAAGTGAGAAAGAGCTTTGTCTGGACTGGGCTAGAAGCAGATTATGTGAGAAGCTTGCTGTTATGCCCATGTCCTGAGAACTTGTGCAGGGTTGCTTTGCATGGAAACAGACTGATGTGAACAGAGGGACATGGCACAGAAAAAATGAAATCATTGGGTGAAACTACTATCCATTCAGCTGCAATTGTGAGATTACAACCATTGAGATTGGACTAGCTGACCTACATTGGAAGGACAGAAAGAATGCAAAGTCTTTTGAAGGGGTCTGAGTGCTCAAGGAGTGTCCTGTTCTTCAAAGTTTGCTTTATTCCCCCCTGGATTAACAAATTGGCACCCTACATGGTATTATAGAGTATAAAAATGCAGGAAAATGAGGGTCATTGAATTTGCAACATGGTCTTGTGTTTTGGAAACAGCCATGGGTGGTGTGAAGCAGGTTTGCTGGATGCCTGCATGGAGACCCGATGGAGCCATGAGGATGGAAGGTGGGTTGCAGCGGAGATGCCAAGGAGGGCTGCCGGCCCTGGATGAAGTTTTCCAGGACTGTGACTAGCCTAGCTGGAGGTGTAGAATTTGGAACTCCAGAGACTTGTTACTGGTTAGAATTGTCAGACTGGAGACTTGGCACTGGTTATTTGTTGGACTTGGAGCTACAGAGTTTGAGGTTTGCCCTGGTTGTTTCAAATCTTGTATTGGTCGAATATTTCTTTGCTATGCCCAATGCTATCTTTTGCAGTGTGAATGTTTATTCTATGCTGTTATGGGTTTTGGAGGGGATTTCTTTTTTTTGGTATTATGGCTCAGTTAAAAGATCTCAGACTATGGGAATGTTTGAACATCATTAGGACTGATAAAAGCTATGGAGATTTTTTTTTCCTTTGGTTTTTCCAGGTATGGTCTCACTCTAGTCTCAGGCTGACCTGGAATTCACTATGTAGTCTCAGGATGGCCTCAAACTCACAGCGATCCTCCTACCTCTGCCTCCCAAGTGCTGGGATTAAAGGCATGTGCCACCACGCCCAGCAACTATGGTGATTTTTAATGATGGATGAATGCATTGCATTTTACATCATGCATGGTTATCAGTTTATGGGAGCCAGCGCAGAATGTGGTGGGTTGATTCAGGTGTCCCCCATAAACTTAGGTGTTCTGAATGCTAGGTTGCCAAATGATGGAAATTTGGGGATCAATGCCTCCTGGAGGCAGTGTATTGTTGGGGGCGGGTTTATGAGTGTTATAGCTAGCTTCCTCTTGCCAGTGTTTGGCACACTCTCCTGTTGCTGTTGTCACCTGATGTTGGCGAGGAGGTGATGTCCACCCTTTGCTCATGCCACCTTTTCCCCCCACCATCATGGAGCTTCCCCTCAAGTCTATAAGCCAAAATGAATCTTTTTTTTTTTTTTTCCCCACAAGCTGCTCTTGGTTGGGTGATTTCTGCCAGCAATGCGAACCTGACTGCAACAGTGGCTGTAACACCACTTGGGAAATGGAGGGAGAAGGGTCAGGAGAAAGCCACGCATGGCTTTCATCTCACATCCTTTCTACTTATGTATACTTCAGTGGCTTGCAGCAATATTCTACCTCTGAAAAGGGAGATAGAAAAATGTGGGGCTGGAGAGATGGCTTAGCAGTTAAGCGCTTGCCTGTGAAGCCTAAGGACCCCGGTTCGAGGCTCAATTCCCCAGGACCCACGTTAGCCAGATGCACAAGGGGGTGCACGCATCTGGAGTTCGTTTGCAGAGGCTGGAAGCTCTGGCGCGCCCATTCTCTCTCTCTCTCTCTCTCTCTCTGCCTCCTTCTCTCTGTCGCTCTCAAATAAATAAATAAACAAACAAAAATTTTTAAAAAAAAAAAGAAAAGAAAAAAGAAAAATGTGTAAGGAAGCCAAGCGTGGTGGCGCACACCTTTAATCCCAGCACTCAGGAGGCAGAGGTAGGTGGATCACCGTGAGTTCGAGGCCACCCTGAGACTCCATAGTGAATTCCAGGTCAGCCTGGGCTAGAGTGAAACCCTACCTTGAAAAACAACAACAACAAAAAAGTGTAAGATAAAGAGAAAACTATTATTTGAAATAACATCATAACACAGCTGTGTTTGAATTGACATTTGCAAATTTAAGAAAACTGCTGGGTGTGGTGGCACATGCCTTTAATATCAGCACTCAGGAGGCAGAGATAAAAAGATTGCCATGAATTGAAGGCCAGTCTGGGCTACAGAGCGAGTTCCAGGTCAGCCTGGGCTACAGTGATACCCTACTTCAAAAAAATTAAAAAATAAAAATAATATCAATAAACACCCTTTCTAATTACCTTCAGAACAGCCCATTTGAATATAAAACTTATCAATACAATTTCACTATGCTGATGTAGATAGCCTTTTCTAACATCTTCCTTTTTCTAGCTGGGACTGTTAACATCCTTGAAATCCATAGACTAAGTACAAGAAGTAAAACTTGGAATTAACTTCCCAAAGGCTTGGCTGGAATCTGAGGTTTTTTTTTTTTTTCTGAGGTAGGGTCTCACTCTAGTCCAGGCTGACCTGGAATTCACTGTGTAGTTTCAGGGTGGCCTTGAACTCACAGTGATCCTCCTACCTCTGCCTCCAGAGTGCTGGGATTAAAGGCATGAGCCACCACGCCCGGCTTATGAGTTTTTGAATGCTAATGTTTGAACGTAATTTTGATTGACAAACTAAAGTGATATTCAAAAAATGTGATCATATTAGAAATATAGTGTACATTTTTGTTCACAGATTTAGTCATTCAACCAGTACTTACTGAGCTTTTACAACGAGACCGAGGTGCTACCTACCGTGCTAACAAGGCTGAGCTTTTCTACTGAAATTGACACCGCTGTATAGCATGAACATCTCTGCTAAATTATATACCATAAGACAGAAATCATGTCTTATTCATCAATGGATGTTGTAGGTTTTCTCTGAATATTTGTAGATCAAGTTAATTCTACCAGGGCTTTCTATGCCATATGCTAAGCAGTAGTTATTAGCTCAGATAGATATTTGGGGGAACTGAAAAATGACATGGACTAACAATCCCTGAAAAGACCCTCCTCTTAACTTTAGCTGCTTCTTCCAATCTAACCTATCGTTCAAACCATCCAAAACTGGGTCAAAAACTGATTCCTGAGCCGGGTGTGGTGGCGCACGCCTTTAATCCCAACACTCGGGAGGCAGAGGTAGGAGGATCGCCTGAGTTCGAGGTGAATTCCAGGTCAGCCTGAGCTAGAGAGAGACCCTTCCTCAAAAAAACCACAAAAAAAGATAAAAAACGTTTCCTGCCACAAAATTCACTTAAATGTGGCCACCAGCTGATAAGATGATAAAGCATGTAGTTTTGATGCTCAAGAGACTTGTCATTTAGGTTAGGACAGATGGTTGTCATCGGGATTGTAATTTTGCTCTTTAAGATAGGAAGCTCGAGGCTGGAGGGATGGCTTCGTGGTTAGGGCACTTGCCTGCAAAGACAAAGGACCCAGGTTCGATTCTCCAGGACCCAAGTTGGCCAGATACACAAGGTGGCACATTGAGTCTGGAGTTTGTTTGCAGTGAGTGGTTGGAGGCCCTGGCACGCCCATTCTCTCTGTCTCTGTCTCTCTCTCTCTCTCTCCCCCTCTTTCTCTCTATCAAATAAATAAATAAAATAGGAAGCTCTTTGATATTTATGATAGTTTTTTTTTTCTTTTTTTGGTTTTTCGGGTTAGGGTCTCACTCTGGCCCAGGCTGACCTGGAATTCACTATGGAGTCTCAGGGTGGCCTCGAACTCATGGCAATCCTCCTACCTCTGTCTCCTGAGTGCTGGGATTACAGGCATGTGCCACCACGCCCGGCAGATATTTACGATAGTTTTCATAGTTAGCATAAGATAATTTGTGGAAGTAACCTGAGGAATTATATGCCCTAGCATTTTTGGAAGTTAGTTCCAGATTTCCAACACCAATTCGTAAGAGAAATCTCTAAAGTAACATACATACACACAGACACACACATGTACTATATATACATATATGTATGTATATATATAATATATAGTATATATTTGTATATATATAGTATATGTATGTATATGTGTGATATATATATATATATATATTTTTTTTTTTTTTTTTTTTGAGGTAGGGTTTCACTCTAGCCCAGGCTGACCTGGATTTCACAATGTAGTCTCAGGGTGCCCTTGAACTCACAGCAATCTTCCTACCTCTGCCTCCCAAGGGCTGGGTTAAAGGCGTGTGCCACCACACCAGCTTAAAGTTTTATATATATATGTTTTTAATTTTAATTTTTTTTTATTTTTTGTTTTTTCGAGGTAGGGTTTCACTTTGGTCCAGGCTGACCTGGAATTAACTATGTAGTCTCAGGGTGGCCTCAAACTCATGGCAATCCTCCTACCTCTAACTCTCAAATCCTGGGATTAAAGGTGTGCGCCACCACGTCTGGCTTGTTTTTATTTATATGAGAGAGAGAGAAAGAGGCAGATAAAAAAAAAAAGAGAGAGAGAGAGAGAATGGGCACACCAGAGCATTCAGCCACCTTGTGCATCTAGCTTACGTGGGTCCTGGGGAATCAAACCCTACCTGGGTCTGTTGGCTTTTCAGGAGAGCTCCTTATCCGTTAAGCCATCCCTCTAGCCCCAAAGTAATATATCTATCTATCTATCTATCTATCTATATATATATATATATTTTTTTTTTTTCGAGGTAGGGTCTCACTCTAGCCCAGGCTGACCTGGAATTCACTGTGGAGTCTCAGGGTGGCCTCGAACTCATGGCGATCCTCCTACCTCTGCCTCCCGAGTGCTGGGATTAAAGGCGTGCGCCACCACGCCCGGCTCCAAAGTAATTATTTTTAAATGACCAGAACATTAGGAATTTAACAGTTTTGGAGACCAATGGGTATGCAACCATATCCTCATTTACAGACATCTCAGTCAAATCAAGATCCGTGGTCTTGAGACAAAGAAGAAAAGGCTTATAAAGGTTTTCCTCTGCTAGTGCTCTGGTAGATAATAGATTTTTCTACATTAAGTTTTGTTTTGTTTTTCAATTTAGGGTCTCGCTGTAGCCCAGGCAGACCTGGAATTCATTATGTAGTCTCAACGTGGCTTCGAACTCAGAGTGATTCTCCTACCTCTGCCTCCTGAGTACTGGGATTAAAGGCGTGTGCCACCATGCCTGGCTTCTACTTTAATTTGCCTGGGGAAGTAATGCAACATTAAAGGCAATGACTTGGCCTTGATCTATGAATAGATAGTAGTGCTTACCTGGGACGACCAGGCTTAGTTCGATTTAACTGTGTCTTCCAAATGGAAAGAAAATACTGTGCTCTGAGCTGATAGGAAGGGAGAGAGAGTAGCTGTACATGACCTTGTGCTTTCTGTGTGTGATCGTGGGCTCTGGCATCTTCCGTGTAGAGCTTTGGGATAGCTGGTAGTTTGTTACTTTCTAGCAAATTCCGATAAGACACCTGGGGTCAGAGACTAACGCAATCCACAGGTTTTCAACCTTCCTTTTGAGGGTAGGAGTTGTCGCCACTCTCGCTGGGCTCTGGAGCCTGGCTAATGAGCAGGCGGCGAGCCCCTGCGAGAGATACGTGAGCCTGGATCTCGGAGGGTATGTGCTCTGCGGATGAAATCATAAACCAGAACATCTGATGTGTGTCTCCTACACAATGAGGGGGGTAGGGCGGGCTGCTGACGGAAATGTCACAGGCAGCTGCTTTTAGCCCTTGGCTCTCTTGCGCGAAGCCTCCCCCTCTGCCACCATGCCCCACCCTCTTTCTGCGTAAGAGCCTTTTAGGGCTCTTCGCTTCTCATCCTGCGTGCTTTGAAGCAGGCTGGAAATTGATATTGGTTACATCAGTCTTGTTCGTGGTTGTTTGATGTGCCTGCCGGGCTATAGGAGTGACTGGTTTAGCGACTGTTTGAGTCAGGAAAGATCCACCCGAAGAGAGGTTTTCCTGCCCTTCCCTGCCCTGAAAGGGTAGGAATAAGGCCCGTGGTACCGATGTAACTGTTCAGAAATGTATCTTGAGCAGGGTATGGTGGTGCATGCCTTTAATCCCAGCACTAGGGAGGCTGAGGTAGAAAGATCGTCATGAATTTGAGGCCAGCCTGCACTACAGAGTGAGTTCCAGGTCAGCCTGAGCTAGAGTGAAACCCTGCCTCGGAGAAAATACAAAACAAAACCAGGTACCTTGAAGAAGATGCCTTTCGTCTACCTCCCCAGTCATCCAATGAAACATGTAATCCTGTGTGAATGATGAATTGGGAGGACATACTAATCCTCCAACCTGGAATTTTCTTTCTCTTCACTTTCCCATTACCTCACCCTCCCTATCCTTTGAACTTAAGTTGAACGATCAGTTTTGTGAGGTCCTTCCTGACACCACTTACCTACTGCTTAAAATGAGGGTTGTTCCCTGGTTTGTCACTCTATAGCACCCGATGCTTAATGTTTTTACAACCAATGTTGTGCTTTTTAAAATAATATTTTATTTTTATTTACTTATTTGAGAGAGAAAAAGATGGGGAGGGAGAGAGAGAAGAGAGAGAAAGAGAGAGAGAGAGAGAGAATGGGCGCACCAGGGGCCCCAGTCACTGAAAAATGAACTCCAGATGCATGTGACACCTTGTGCATCTGGATTATGTGGGTCCTGGGGAGTAGAACCTGGGTCCTTTGACTTTGCAGGTAAGTGCCTTAACCACTAAGCCATCTCTTTAGCCCTTTTGTGCTTTTTTAAAAAATAAATAAATTTATTTATTTATTTGAGAGGGAGAGAGATGAAGGCTCAGAAAGACAGAAAGAATGGGTGCACCAAGGCCTCCAGCCACTTTAAACAAACTCCAGATGCATGCACCACCTTGTGCATCTGGCTTATATGGGTACTAGGGAATTGAATCTGGGCCCTTAGGTTTTGCAGGCAAGCACCCTGAACTGCCGAGCCATGTCTCCAGCCCAGATGTTGTGCTTGTTTTAAAAGATTCATTCAGGGGCTGGAAAGTCAGCTCAGCAGTTAAAGGCACTTACTTGCAAAACGTGAAAGCCTCAATTTGATCCCTCAGGAGCCAAATAAAGCCAGATTCACAAAGTGGCCATGCATCTGGAGTTTGTTTGAAGTGGCAAGAGTCCCTGGCATGGCCAATCCCTTTTTCTCATTCTCATTCTCATTCTCATTCTCATTCTCATTCTCATTCTCATTCTCATTCTCATTCTCATTCTCATTCTCTCTCTCTCTCTCCCTCCCTCCCCCTCTCTCTGCAAAGTAAATAAATAAAAATATATTTTAGGGCTAGAGAGATGGCTCAATGGTTAAGAGGCTTGCCTATAAAATGTAACAACCCAAGTTCAATTCCTCAGTACCCATGTAAAACCAGATGCACAGTGGCACCTGCCTCTGGAGTTCGTTTGCAGTGGCTGGAGGCCCTGGTGTACCCATTCTCTCTCTCTCTCTATGCGAGGTGTGGTGGTGCACCCCTTTAATCCCAGCACTTGGGAGGCTGAGGTAGGAGGATTGCTGTGAGTTGGAGGCCAGCCTGGGCTAGAGCAAGACCCTACCTTGCAAAAAATAAAACAACCCCCTCCCCCAAGAAAAACAATTGTTCAAGGCTGGAGGATGGCTCAGTGGTTAAGGTGTTTGCCCGCAAAATCTAACTACCCTGAGTTCAGTTCTCCAGTACCCACGTAAAGGTAGATGCACAAAGGGGCACATGTATCTGGAGTTCCTTTGCAGTGGCTAGAGGCCCTGGTGCTCCCATTCTCTCTCTCTCTCTCTCTGTCTCTCTCTCTGTCTGCTTGCAAATAAATAAATAGAATTTTTTTAATTAAAAAAAAGAGTTGTTCAAAGCCTGTCTTTCCTGTTAGATTCTAAGTTACCTGTAGGTTGAGGTCTGCCTTCCACACCTTGATTCTCCAGCACCTTACACTGTGTGGCACAGTGTGGTGAATATACAAATGGTGAGTTCTATCTCACAATCACTTTGAGGTTCCTTTGTTGAAACACCTCTTCCTGAACTTTGTGCTTTCTTAATCATGCAGGTAAAATTAAGAACAGGTATTGAATAAGAGCCAAAAGGAATCCTATTTATGGAGTGGTTCCCTGTGTCTCAATTACTGCTTGCCCTTCCATATCAACACAATCTAAATTCTTCTTTCATGGGAACTATTCCTAACTCTCTAAGCAATCATGTCTTGGAAGACTGCAGTCAATTTTTTTTCAAATTTTTATTAACAACTTCCGTGATTATAAAAAATATCCCATGGTAATACCCTCCCTCCCCACTTTTCCCTTTGAAACTCCATTCTCCATCATATCCCCTCCCCATTTCAATCAGTCTCTCTTTTAATTTCAATGTCATGATCTTTTCCTCCTCTTATGATGGTCTTGTGTAGGTAGTGTCAGGCACTGTGAGGTCATGGATATCCAGGCCATTTTGTGTCTGGAGGGAGCATGATGTAAGGAGTCCTACCCTTCTTTTGGCTCTTACATTCTTTCCGCCACCTCTTCCTCTTCCGCCATTAGACCCTGAGCCTTGAAGGTGTGATAGAGATATTGCAGTACTGAGCACTCTGGTCACTTCTTTCCAGCACCATGATACCTTCTGAGTTGTCCCAAGGTCACTGCCAACTGAAAAGAGAAGATTCTCTACCAAAAGTGAGAGTAGCATTAATATAAGGGTATGAACATTAAGAGAAGTGCTTACTGGGTAGTTTGATAAGCATAGTATATACATTTAGCCAGACAGCAGCAGACATTACACCCCTAGGGCTCATGACTATCCCTGTTTTAAGTTTTCAGTATCAGGGATATATTTCCTCCCATGGAGTGGGCCTCCAGTCCAATTAGAGGGCAGTTGGTTTCTACCATGATAGATATGCCACTATTGCACCCGTGGGCTCATTTGGCCTGGCTGGCCAAATATAAGGCTTGCAGTGTCCACTGTTGAGTATCTTCACTGGTGATTTCTCTTTCTCCCATTGAACTGCATGCAGAATGGCTTCTTTCAGCTTTCTGTCAGCAATTCTTTTTTTTTTTTTTTTTTTTTTTTTTTTTTTTGAGAGCTGGCTTCTCTAGCCAGGCTGGCCTCAAGCTCACTATGTGTATGTAGCCAAGGATGACCTTGAACTTCTGATTCTCTTGCCTCTATATCCCAAATTCTAGGACTATAGACATGAGCCAACACCCCTTATTTATTTGGTGTTGGGGTGTTAGGCAAGCACTAACAATTTAAGCTGTATCCCCAGCCCTGCCATCCATTATTTCTTTTTTAAAAAAAGTTTTAAAATTTTATTTATTAGAGATCAGGGGAAGAGAGAGAAAGAGAGAGAGAGAGAGAGAATGGGCACACCAGGACCTCTAGCCACTGCAAACAAACTCCAGATGCATGTGCCACTACGTGCATCTGGCTTACTTGGGACCTGGAGACTTGAACCTGGGTCCTTAAGTTTCACAGGCAAGCATCTTAACCACTAAACCATCTCTCCAGTCCCATTATTTCTTTATTAAGTATATACTTTGTATGGATCTATTTTTTTTCCTTTTTTGTTTGTTTTTAAGGTAGGATTTTTTTTAATTTTTAAAATTTTATTTATTTGAGAGAGAGAAAGGAGGGGAGAAAGAGAAAGGGAATGGGTGCACCAGGGCATCCAGCCACTGCAAACGAACTTCAGACGCATGTGCGCCCTTGTGCATCTGGCTTAAGTGGATCCTGGAGAATTGAACCGGGATCCTTTGGCTTTGCAGGCAAGCACCTTAACTGCTAAGCCATATCTCTCCAGCCACTTGAGGTAGGATCTTACTCTAGTCCAGGCTGGCCTTGAACTCACAGCAATCCTCCTACCTCTGTCTCCCAAGTGCTGGGATTAAGGGCGTGTGCCACCACCCCTGGCTACAATTCAGTTTTGCATGAAACTCAAAACCCCTGGGCAGCTCTCCCCCACCAGCTTCACTGTGTGCAGTTCCCAGGGATTAGAGTTGGGCATCTGAGCTGCTCCAGGCCGGTGGTGCACTCCGGTGGCTCTACAACATTGGGAGTTGAGTGGCTCAACATTACCTTTGTACAGGCTCTGTAATGACCCTTGATCATAGAGAGTTTATTGAGTGTTATATTTCTTCATATTTGAGTCAACTTAAAAAAAGCAGTGCCAAAAGCTGGGTGTGATGGCTCTTGTCTGTAATCCCAGCACTTGGGAAGTAGAAGGAGGAAGATCAGGAGTTCAAGATCGATCTCAGCTAAAAAGTGAATTCTAGTCCACATGTGACCCTGTGTCAAAAAACCCAACAATGACAAAAAAGCCAGTGTTGGGCATAATGATGCATGGGTGTAATCTCAGACCTCAGGGGGCTGAGGCAGAAAATCATGAGGTCAAGGTTAGCCTGGGCTATGTGACTCTGTCTCAAAAATAAAGGTTGATGTGGAGAAGCTATTAGGCTCCATTAATATATATATATATATATATATATATATATATATATATATATATATAATGATAATATATATATATATATGTATTGCCCAGGCTGACCTGGAATTCACTATATAGTCTCAGGTGGCCTTGAACTCACAACAATCCTCCTACCTCTGCCACCCAAGTGCTGGGATTAAGGGTGTGAGCCACCACTCCTGGCTTAAAAAATATATATTTTTATCTTTGCTTTTTCAAGGTGGGGTCTCACTTTAGCCCAGGCTGACCTGGAATTAATTTGGCAGTCTCAGGGTGACCTCAAACTCTCAGTGATCCTCCTACCTCTTCGTCCCAAGTGCTGGGATTAAAGGTGTGTGCTACCACACCCGGCCCTGAAAATATTTTTTAATATATATATTTATTTATTTTCAAGCAGAAAGAGAAGAGAGAGAGACAGAGAGGATGGGCACACCAGGGCCTCCAGCCACTGTAAAAGAATTCCAGATGCATGCGGCACTTTGTGCAACTGTCTTTATGTGGGTACTGGGGAATCAAACTCTGGTCATTAGGCTTTGCAGGCAAGCACTTAATTGCTAAGCCATCTTTCCAGCCCTTGAAAATATTTTACATAGCTGGACATGGTGGCTCATGCCTATAATCCTACACTTGGGAGGCTACTGTAGGACGATTACCACGAGTTTGAGGCTAGCTTGGGCTATGTGGAGTTCCAGGTCAAAGAGAGACCCTGCCTCAAAAAAATTTATAACATATTTCATGTAATCTGTAACTACATTTAATTTTAATTTTGTTTGTTTAGTTCTTTTGAGGTTGGGTCTTGCTCTAGTCCAGGCTGACCTGGAATTCACTATGTAGTCTCAGAGTGGCCACGAACACGTGGCGATCCTCCTACCACTGCCTCCTGAGTGCTGGGATTAAAGGCATGCACCACCACATCCAGTCTACTTCAGCCTCTTAAATGCTAGGATTACAGGCATGAGACACCATACCCAGTGTGAGCATATCATTCCATCTAGAAACTTCTCAGGAGCTGGGAAGATAGTTCAGCAGTTAAAAGTGTTTGCTTGCAAAGCCTGCTAGCCTGGGTTCAATTCCTTAGTACCCATGTAAAGCCAGACACGCAAAAGTGGTGAATGCATCTGGAGTTTGAAGAGGCAAGAGACCAAGCATTCTACCTTACACACACATTCTCTCTCTCAAATAAATAAATAATTTTTTTTTTTTTTTTTTAGAAAGAAATTTGCAGCTGGGCGGGTGGTACATGCCTTTAATCTCAGCACTCAGGAGACAGGTAGGAGGATCACTGAGTTCAAGGCCACCCAGAGACTAACTACATAGTGAATTCCAGGTCAGCCTAGGCTAGTGAGACCTTACCTCAAAAAACCAAATAAATTAATTAATTAAAAAATTAAAATAAAAACTGGGCTGGAGAGATGGCTTAGCTGCTAAGCACTTGCCTGTGAAGCCTAAGGACCCTGGTTCAAGGCTCGATTCCCCAGTACCCACATTAGCCAGATGCACAAGCCGGCACATGCATCTGGAGTTCGTTTGCAGTGGCTGGGGGCCCTGGCACGCCCATTCTCTCTCTCTCTCTGCCTCTTTCTCTCTGTCTGTCACTCTCAAATAAATAATAAATAAATAATAAACAAAAAATAAAAAACTTGCCAGGCTTGGTCGCACATGCCTTTAATTCCAGCACTTGAGAGGCAGAGGTAGGAGGATTGCCATGAGTTCGAGGCCACCCTGAGACTACAGAGTGAATTCCAGGTCAGCCTGGGCTAGAGTGAGACCCTACCTTGAAAAACAAACAAAACAAAAAAATTTTAGAATAGTCTCATAATTGAAAGGAAAAAATTGTGATGCCATTCATTGAGTTTTTAAAATATATTTTATTTATTTATTTTTTAAGGTTTTACAAGGTGGGGTCTCACTCTAACCTGGAATTCACTATGTACTGTCAGGGTGGACTTGAAGTCACAGTAATCCTCCTACCCCCTGCCTCCCAAGTGCTGGGATTAAAGGCATGCACCACCACCTAGGCTATGTTTCATTTATTTGTTTGTTTATTTATTTATTTATTTATTTATTTAAGGCAGAGAGAGAGAATGGCTACACCAGAGCCTCTAGCCACTGCAAAGGAACTGCAGATGCATGTGCCACCTTGTGCATCTGGTTTACATGGGTATTGGGGAATTGAACTTGGGTCTTTAGGCTTTGAAGGCAAGTGCCTTAACTTCTAAGCCATGTCTCTAGCCCTCATTAATTTTGCTGTTGTTGTTTTAGAAGTAGGGCCTCACTCTAGCTCAGGCTGGCCTCAAATTCTGCCTCCTGAGTGCTGGGACTAAAGACATTCATTGGCTCTCATTCATTGATTATAGATTGAACATTCCTAGGTCTTTGGAAATGCTTGGGAAATAGAGGCAGGACAATCATAACTTAGAGGCCAATTTGGGCTATGTCACAATGACCTCTCTCAAAAATTAAAAAATAAATGACTCAGCAGTTAAAGGTGCCTTCTTCTAAAGCCTAATGGTCTTACTTCAATCCCTCAGTACCCACATAAAGCCAGAAGCGCAAGGTGGCGCATACATCTGGAGTTCATTTACAGTGGAAGGAGGCCCTGGCACTTTCATTCTCTCTCTCTCTCTTTCTTTGCTTTCAAATAGACAAATAAAAATATTTTTTTTATAAAAACAAACAAACAAAACCCAGTGGGGTATAGTGGCACATGCCTTTAGTCCCAGCACTTGGGTAGCAGAGGTAGGAGGATCACTGTGAGTCTGAGGTCAGCCTGGGGTAGAGTGAGACACTACCTCAAAACATCACAAAAAAAAGGGCACTGGAGAGATAGCTTAGTGGTTAAGGTACTTGCCTGCAAAGCTTAAGGACACAGGTTTGATTCCCCAGTACCAATGTAAGCCAAATGCCATCCTGAGACTACAGAGTGAATTCCAGGTCAACTTGGACTAGAGGGAGATCCTACTTTGAAATGCTAAAAAATTAAACAACAACAACAACAACAACAAAAACAACTTTGAGGCTGGGTAATTTATAAATAATATAAATACTATATTTATTTCTCTAAGTTCTCAAGGCTGTCAGGTTAAAGGTCAAGGAATAGTAGGTTTGGTATGTGGTAAGGGCTGCTCTCAATTTTAAAACCACACTTCTGGGGGGGAAAAACACTCCTCACATGGAAGATGATTCCAAAGGAACAAACTTCCTTCCTTAAGTCCTTTTATGAGGCACGAAGCCAGTCATGAATCACAGCCTACCTAATCCCCTCCTAAAGGCCCCACCTCAATATTGTTCCAGCGGAGATTAGGTTTCAACATCAATCATGGAGGAGACACAAACATTTAAGCCATAATATTTCTAACCTTGATATTGCACAATTCATATCCTTCTCAAAGATGGCCCACATCATTCCATCCCAGCAGCCCCTGAGGTCTTAACTTGTTTGAGCATCAATTTTAAATCTAAGCTTACAGTTCCATTAAGGGCTGGAAAGATGGCTTAGTGGTTAAGGTGCTAGCCTGGAAAGCCTAAGGACCCAGGTTTGATTCCCTAGTACCCATGTAAAGCCAGACACACACTAGGTGGAGTATGCATCTGGAATTCCTTTGCAGTGGCTAGAGCCCTGGCATGCCCATTCTCTCTTTCCCCTTCTCTCTCTCTCTCTCTCTCTCTCTTTTTTTTTTTTTTTTTTTTCAAGGTAGGGTTTCACTCTAGCCCAGGCTGACCTGAAATTCACTATGGAGTCTCAGCGTGGCCTTGAACTCACTGTGATCTTCCTACCTCTGCCTCCGAAGTGCTGAGATTAAAAGTGTGCACCACCATGCCTAGCTCCCTTTCTTTCTTTAATAAATAATTAAAAATAAAATAAAGTCCCATTAAAAAAGGGGGGGCTGGAAAGATGGTTCAGTGGTTAAGGTGCTTGCCTGCAAAGCCTAATCACCTGGGTTTGATTCCCCAGTACCCACACAAAGTGGCACATGCATCTGAAGTTCATTTGAAGTAGCTAGAGGCCCTGACATGCCCATTATCTCTTCTGTCTCTCTCAGTGCATAAATAAATAAATAAAATATTTTAAAAAGCCGGGTGTGGTGGCAGACACATTTAATCCCAGCACTCCGGAGGCAGAGGTAGGAGGTTCACCATGAGTTCAAGGCCACCCTGAGACTACATAGTTAATTCCAGGTCAGCTTGGATCAGAGTGAGACCCTACCTCAAAAAACCAAAATAAATAAATAAATAAATAAATAAATGAAATTTTAAAAGGGGGGGGGGGAGACAAACCAGTGCAATAGTGGCACATCTGTCATGGTGGAAACCAACTGCCCTCTAATTGGACTGGAGGCCTGCTCCATGAGAGGGAATACATCCCTGATACTGAAAACCTACAACAGGAGTAATCATGAGCCCTAAGGCTGTAATGTCTGTTGCTATGTGGCTAAATGTATAGACTATGCTTATCAAACTGCCCAGTAAGCACTTCTCTTAATGTTCATACCCTTATATTAATGCTACTCCCACTTTTGATAGAGAATCTTCTCTTTTCAGATGGCAGTGACCTTGGGATGACTCAGAAGGCATCATGGTGCTGGGAAGAAGTGACAGGAGTGCTCAGCACTGAAATATCTCTATCACACCTTCCAAGGCTCAGGGTCTATTCTGGAAGAGGTGGTGGAAAGAATGTAAGAGCCAAAGGAAGGGTAGGACTCCTTACAACGTGCTCCCCCAGACACAAAATGGCCTGGATATCCATGACCTCACAGTGCCTGACACTACCTACACAAGACCATCATAATAGGAGGAAAAGATCATGACATCAAAATAAAAGAGAGACTGATTGAGATGGGGAGAATGGAGTTTCAAAGGGGAAAGTGGGGGGAGGGAGGGTATTACCATGGGATTATTTTTTATAATCACGGAAGTTGTTAATAAAAAAAAATTTTTTTTAAAGGAGGGGGGGCTGGAGACATGGCTTAGCGGTTAAGGTGTTTGCCTATGAAACCAAAGGACTCAAGTTCAATTCCCCAGGACCTAAGTAAGCCAGATGCACAAGGGGCACATGCATCTGGAGTTAGTTTGCAGTGGCTGGAGGCCCTGGTGTGCCCATTCTCTCTCTCTCTCTTTCTCTCCTAGCTCTCTCTCTGCTTGCAAATAAATAAATAAAAGAGCCAGGTGTGGTGGTGCATGCCTTAAAAAAGAAAAGAAAAGAAAAGAAAAGTCTCAGGCTGGAGAAATGACTTAGCAATTAAGGCATTTGCCTGCAAAGCCAAAGGACCCAGGTTTGAATCCCCAGGACCCACGTAAATCAGATGCACCAGGTGGCACATGTGACTGGAGTTCATTTGCTGGACTGGCTGGAGGCCCTGGCATGCCAATTCTCTCTCTATCTCTCTCAAATAAGTAAAATTTTTTTCAAGGTAGGGTTTTGCTCTAACCCCGGCTGACCTGGAATTTACTACGTAGTCTCAGGGTGGCCTTGAACTCACAGTGATCCTCCTACTTCTGCCTCCCGAGTGCTGAAAAAAAAAGAAAAAATTAAGTCTCATCCAAATACAATGTAAACAATAAGATACTGAAGGAACAGTTCATCCTAAGGCAAATGTCTCTGAAAAATCAAGTAAATTACTTAGACATTCCAATTCCAAGAGAAGCAATAGGTAAGAAGGACTAGGTAATAGGTCCCAAGCACGTCCAAAACCCAGTAAGACAAACAATCTCCACCTTTGAGACTGGAGAGGAACCTTTGACCCCGCGGCCTCTCTCCAGACACACACTAGGGCAGAGGTGAGGCCTGGGCACTGCCACCTCCACCTCCACTGGGCACTGGGAGCAGCTTGTGCTGCAACTTCCAGGGCCTTGCAGTTCTTCGCCTGAGCCTCTCCTGGGCTGCTGGGCACCCACCGTAGAGGTGGGGTGGCTCACTGTCCTTGTAGGAAGCACTCCGCTGTGACCCGGATCTTACGACTCTCCAGGGCATTGCCATAGTGGGGGGCTGTCTGAAGCTCCTAACTCCTGTGGAAGCTCTCTCCAAGACTCTCTGGTTCATCGCACATTTTGAAATGTGGGCTCAGGTAGTAATCTCCTCAGCTCTTGCAACTTGTATGCCTACAGAGCCCAGGGGGGTCAGCATGAGTCAACCCTGGGCCCGCTTGAACCCCAGCTGGGATGGCCAAGGACTGCTGTCATGGAATGTGAGTAGAGACCAGGCAGTGACCCTTGCGGCCTCACAGGTCCCCCGAGTCTTTTGAACTATTCTGCCCTCAAGGCCTGTGACCTGGCATCCCCAGAGACTCTCTGAGCTGCCTCGCAGTCCTTCTTCCATGGTCCAGATGAACACTGGATTTTTTGTAGTCGTCCTAATCCGCCTTACCAAATAGTTGCTTGGGACACACTAGTGCTATTATCTGAAGAAGGATTTTTACAGTCTAGCAAGGGTACGAAGCTTCCAAATCTTTAGTTCTGCTTCCTTTTACAAAACTTATTTTATTTATTTATTTTCAAGCAGAGAGAGAAGACAGAGAGAATGAGCTTGCCTGGGCCTCCAACTGCTGCTGCAAATGGACTCCAAGATGCATGCACCACTTTTCACATCTGGCTTTGTGTGGGTACTGGGGATTTGAACTCAGATTGTCAGGCTCTTCAGGCAAGCACCTTAACTGCTGAGCCATTTCTACAGCCCCCCCTTTTCTTGAATAGTAAATATTTATTAGTGTGTTCACAGCTTAAACTACAGTAAAAAATTCAATTGACTAAAAGATAATTATAAAGAATAAATTGGGCTGGAGAGATGGCTTAGCGGTTAAGCGCTTGCCTGTGAAGCCTAAGGACCCCGGTTCGAGGCTCGATTCCCCAGGACCCACGTTAGCCAGATGCACAAGGGGGCGCACGCATCTGGAGTTCCGTTTGCAGTGGCTGGAAGCCCTGGCGCGCCCATTCCCTCTCTCTGTCTATCTGCCTCTTTCTCTGTGTCTGTTGCTCTCAAATAAATAAATAAAAAATGAAGAAAAAATTAAAAAAAAAAAAGAATGTGTGTCCTTTAAAAAAAAAAAGAATAAATTGATGCTAGTCATTGGAAAATCTATCCTTTTGGGCTATCAAATAGAAATTTAAAATCACTCAGAGGCCAAATCTTTTTTTTTTTTTAAGTTTTTTTGTTTTTATTTGTTTATTTGAGAGTGACAGACAGAGAGAGGAAGAGGCAGATAGAGATAGAGAGAGAGAATGGGCATGCCAGGGCTTCCAGCCACTGCAGATGAACTCCAGACGCGTGTGCCCCCTTGTGCATCTGGCTAACGTGGGTCCTGGGGAATCGAGCTTCGAACCAGGGTCCTTAGGCTTCACAGGCAAGCGCTTAACTGCTAAGCCATCTCCCCAGCCCCCAAATCTTTTTTTTTTTTAATTTTTTTTTCTTAACAACTTCAGGGATTGTAAATAATATTCCATGGTAGTACCCTCCTTCTCTCCCTTTCAATCAGTCTCTCTTTTATTTTGATGTCATTATCTTTTTCCCCTATTATGATGGTCTTGTGTAGGTAGTGTCAGGCACTGTGAGGTCATGGATATCCAAGCCATTTTGTGTCTGGGGGAGCACATTGTAAGGAGTCCTACCCTTCCTTTGGCTCTTACATTCTTTCTACCACCTCTTCCACAATGGACCCTGAGCCTTGGAAGGTGTGATAGAGATATTGCAGTGCTGAGCACTCCTTTGTCACTTCTTCTCAGCACCATGGTGCCTTCTGAGTCATCCCAAGGTTGCTGCCATCTGAAAAGAGAAGGTTCTCTATCAAAAGTGAGAGTAAAGCCAGGCGTGGTGGCGCACGCCTTTAATCCCAGCACTCAGGAGGCAGAGGTAGGAGGATTGCCGTGAGTTTGAGGCCACCCTGAGAATGCAGAGTGAATTCCAGGTCAGCCTAAGCTAGAGTGAGACCCTACCTTGAAAAACCAAAAAAAAAAAAAAAAAAAAAAGTGAGAGTAGCATTAATATATAGGTATGAACATTAAGCAAAGTGCTTACTGGGAAGTTTGATAAACATAGTCTATACATTTAGCCAGACAGCAGTAGACGTTATACCCCTAGGACTAATGACTACTCCTGTTGTAGGTTTTCAGTATCAGGGATGTATTCCCTCTCATGGAGCGGGCCTCCAGTCCAATTAGAGGGCAGTTGGTTTCTACCATGACAGATGTGCCACTATCGCACCCGTTGGCTCATTTGGCCTGGCTGGCCAAATATAAGGCTTGCAGTGTCCACTGTTGAGTATCTTCACTGGTGAGTTCTCTCTCTCCCATTGAACTGCATGCAGAATAGCTTCTTCCAGCTTTCTGTCAGAGGCCAAATCTTAAAGAGATCTATCCTCTTATTAGTCCATAAGGTATAGGGCCATAGTACCAGGAATCTGTAGAATTTTGTAGATTATCACCTTCTAACCAAACATGATCTGTTGGCACATAATTATGGCTTTTAAAAAGAAATTCGATGAACTAGCAGTGAGGATCTTGTCTCCTTCCAAACCAATTACTCTTTCACAAATATTTTATTTTGGATCACTTGGGCTTTTTGCAATTACAAAGTCACCTCTTTGAAAAGCATAAAATGTTGGCTAAGATTTTCTGCAAAGATAATATCTAAATTTTGAATTGTAGGCTCCATTGATGGTCCTAAACACATTACAACACCACCAACATATTCAAAAGTACAATCAGGCTATACAGCCATACTGAATAGTATAGCCAACAAGTCGGGATGGTTGGGGGATTGAAGACATTGATATTGAGTTATTATTGAAAGGTGTATATTTATTTTTGCCATTTTTCTTGTTTTGTAGTTCTTCCAGTTTTACCTTTGCTCTCTTGTATTAACTAGTATTTGAGTATGGTTTGTTTTTTCCAAGTTCCTTATATGTGTGCTTTTCTTTCTCTTCAGCATGGAGGATCCTTTCAAGTATTTTCTGTAGAACTAGTTTTGTCTTCAAATATTCCTTTAGCCTGCTTTTGTTATGGAATGTCCTTATTTCTCCGTCTATTTGAATGGATAGCTTTGCAGGATAAAGTAACCTTGTTTGACAGTTGTTAGCTTTCAGAACTTGGAATACAACATTCCAAGCCCTTCTGACTTTGTGTTGAATAATCTGTTGTGATCCTGATGGGCTTGCCTTTGTATGTGACTTGATTTTTCTCTCTTACTGCTTTTAATATACTTTCTTTGGTTTGTATGTTTGGTAGTTTAATTATAATATATCAAGGAGAGGTTCTTTCCAGGTTTTGTCTGTTCGGTGTTCTAAAGGATTCCTGTACCTGCATTGGCATCGATTTCCCAGTTTGGGGGAAGTTTTCTTCTATGATTTTGTTGAAAACGCCCACTATGCCTTTAGAGTGAAATTCTTCTCCTTCTACTGTACCCTGAATTCTTATGTTTGATCTTTTCATAGTGGCCCGAATATCTTGAAATCCACATTCATACCTTCCTATTAGTTTGTCTTTCTCTTTGTTGGACTTTATTAGATCTGCCACCTGGTCTTCTAGTTTAGATATTCTGTCCTCTCCTTCATCCATTCTACTGGTGAGATTTTCTACAGAGTTTTTTTTATTTGACTATGTTCTTCATTGCTAGTAATTCTGACTGGTTTTTCTTTATTATTTCTATTTCCTTATTCATGTCTTGTATTGACCTCCTTATTTCATTAAATTGGCTTTCCTGTGTCTTCTTTGATTCCTTTGATTTCCTCTTTGATTTCTTTGAGCATATTTATAATCATTCTTTTGAAATCTTTCTCAGTCATTTCCTCTAAATCAGTCTCACTGGAGGTCATTACTGATGGATTAATATTTTTTGGTGGATTTATATTGTCTTGATTTTTTTGTGTTTCTTGGATTAATTTAATGCTTGGGTTTTCTAATTATCTGCAGTATTATTAGATATATCAATCAATTTGATGTTATATATCTTCAGGGTAGAAGCTAGGTGCTAGGTGTGGCTCTTAAGACTCTCAGAGTAACCACAAAAGTGACCCTAGGTATTGGGTTTGCCTGCTGTAAGAGTATCATAATAGTCTGGGTTGAACAAAATGCAGGCAAATTATAATTTTTTTTTTTTTTTTTTTTGGTTTTTCGAGGTAAGGTCTCACTTTAGCTCAGGCTGACCTGGAATTCACTATGGAGTCTCAGGGTGTCCTCAAACTCACAGCAATCCTCGTACCTCTGCCTCCCAAGTACTGGGATTAAAGGCGTGCGCCACCACGCCCGGCTAAATTATAAAATTTAACTAAATAATATACACATTCAATGAAAACCAACACAGAGTATTTATGCAAGAGTAGGTATTATGACAAACAGATCCTCTAGCAAAGTCGAAGTCCCTAAGGATGTGTGTTGCCCCACACCCTTAATCCTATCAACTGGGAGGCTGAGATTTCTGGTCTGTAGAGGGTTCCAAGGTCAGTTTGTGACTGAGTAAGACCCTGCCCCAATGAACAACAGAAGAGGAGACTAAGGCACTATAAATCAGGAAGCAACAAATGACAAGCCCAAAATATAGCTTATTTAAGAATGGTACATCCTAACATCCATCAGATTTGACATATAATTTACCCTGACACGGAAGGCACAATTAGCACTTCCAATGCTAGCCTATATACCAGGCTTTTTTGGTGAGTACTGACCTGGTGTAATCCTAGTTACCTTTTGGGGTGTCTTTGTTCTCAGTTATGCTGCACACCTGCTTGGGTCCCTCTGTGCTGTGCTGTGGGCTCAGGTAGGCTGGCTGGGCCTGGTGGGTCACTGCTCTGATCACCTATGCTAGGTGTTGTGCAGGTGAGTTCCCTTCTCCAGGTCTCTGGTGCTTGCTGGCACTTTGCTGGCAGTGGGGGGAGGGGAGACTGTGGATGGCGGCTGATGTTCTCTTGCTGGTCCTCGCAATCCTCTTCCTCACAACCGCTTTGCTGGTCCCTGCCATCCACCCCTGGCTAGTATGAGTGGAAAATCCCCTTACCTGGCTTTTCCTGCGGCTGAGGCTGAGCCTGGTGGTCTCGCAGACTTGGTGCCTCGGCTGTGGGAGCTGTTTCTGCCTGATTCTGTGGTCTCTAGGCACTAGGGATCTCTCCTACTACTCTGCTGTGGTTGATTTTTTTGTTTGTTTTTTCGAGGTAGGGATTTGCTCTAGCCCAGGCTGGCCTGGAAATCACTATGTAGTCCCAGGGTGGCCTCAAACTCATGGTGATCTTCCTACCTCTACGTCCTGAGTGGTGGGATTGGGATTAAAGTCCTGCGCCAACCACACCCGGCTTGTTGATGATTTCTTATACACCTTCACTTTTTTTTGTTGTTTGTTTATTTTTATTTATTTATTTGAGAGTGACAGATATAGAGAGAAAGGCAGATAGAGAGAGAGAGAGAGAGAGAGAGAGAGAGAGAGAGAGATGGGTGCACCAGGGCCTCCAGCCACTGCAAACAAACTCCAGACGCTGCACCCCCTTGTGCATCTGGCCACCGTGAGTCCTGGGGAATCGAGCCTCAAACTGGGGTCCTTAGGCTTCACAGGCAAGTGCTTAACCACTATGCCATCTCTCCAGCCCCTCTTTTTTTTTTTTTTTTTTTTGCTTTTTCTCCCATAGGCTTCTTTGGCATTTGACATGGTTCCTACGCAATGTTTCCCCTTTTTTTTGGTTGTTGTTTGTTTTTTCGAGGTAGGGTCTCACTCTAGCTTGGGCTGACCTGGAATTCACTATGTAGTCTCAGGGTGGCCTTGAACTCACAGCGGTCCACCTACCTCTGCCTCCCAAGTACTGGGATTAAAGGCGTGCGCCACCATGCCTGGCTCTAATGTTTCCTTTTTAATTATAAATTCGGTGTTTAATTTGTTTCTGTCTTCCCACATCTCTCCACATGAGCAGTCAAAAGAAGCCATGCAATCTGGCTGCAAGAGATGCATTACTAGTTAAGGCACACCCAGAAGCCATAGACTAGAAAAATTTCAGTGCCAGGGATGGGATACCTTCCAGTGAGTTGTTGGCCAGGAAGGTCACTGATGCCCCCCAAACATTACAGGCCATTGCCAAGGCTCTTGGTTTTCCACCAGGAATAAATAATAACACCCTATTGTTAAGACTCCACATGCCTGGGCTGCAAGGTCACTGAGAAATCCAACTGGAGCTGAGCTGAAAACCTTCTCCCAGTAGACCAGCTGACAGAAAGCTGGAAAAAGCTGTACTGCTTGCAGACTGATGGGAGATAGAAGTCATCAGTGGTGAAAACAGTGGACACTGAAAGCTTCAAGTTGGGCCGCCCAGGCCAAATGAGCCAACGGGTGGACTGGTGGCATGTCTGTTATGGAGGAAACCAGCTGCTCTCTAATTGGACTGGAGACCCACTCTATGGAAGGGAATACATGCCTGGTACTGAAAACCTAGTCAAAAGCCTGTGGTGGGGGAGGTCATGAGCATCAGGAGTGTAATGCCTGCTTTTGTCTGGCTAAATGCATACATTATGCTCACCAAACTGCCCTGTAAACACTACTCTTAATGTTCATACCCATATACTAATGCTACTTTCACTTTTGGTTAGAGAAGCTTCTTTTTTCAGATGGCAGTGACCACTGAGAAGACATGATGGAAGAATGTTCAGCATTGAAACATCCCTATCACATCTTCCAAGGCTCAGGGTCCATTGCAGAAGAGGTGGTGGGAAGAATGTAAGAGCCAAAGGAAGGGTAGGACTGCTTACAATGCAAACCACCAGGCAGAAATTGACTTTGATATCCATGACCTCCCAGTACTTAGCACTACCTTCACAAGACCCTCATAATAGGAGGAAAAGACATGACATCAAAGTAAAAGAGAGAGTAATGGAGAGAGGGAGGGGATATGATGGGGTATAGATTTGTGAAGGGGAAAGTGGGGGAGGGGAGGGGATTATCATGGTTTATTGTCTGTAAGTATGGAAGCTGACAATAAAAAGGGGGAAAAAAAGAAGAACTAGGGTTGGAGAGATGGCTTAGTGGTTAAGGCACTTGCCTGAGAAGCCTAAGGACCCAGATTGGATTCTCCAGGTCCCATGTAAACCAGATGCACATGGTGGGGCATGCATCTAGAGTTCATTTGCAATGGCTAGAGGCCCTGGTGTGCCCATTCTCACTCTCTGTGTCTGTATCTAATAAATAAAAATAAATCTTAAAACATATATATATATATAGATAGAGAGAGAGAGAGAGAGAGAGAGAGAGAGAGAGAGAGGCAGAGACAGAGACAGAGAAGAACTAGCTGGGTGTGGTGGCACAGAGGTAAGAGGATCACCATGAGTTTGAGGCCAGCCTGGGACTATATAGTGAATTCCAGGTCAGCTTTAACTACAGTGAAAACCTACCTGGTGTGGGGGTGAGGGGGGGGAGAAGAAGAACTAGAAGAAGAAAAGAAATGACTCAATTGAGGACTTTCAAAATGCCTTCCTACTCAATCTGTCTTCTGAGTCATGTGTGTCTGAGTCACTGATATCTGTATTGCTCAGCACAGTATCACCAGTGCCTTAATTACCCATGATGCAGCCTTCCTCAGGCCAGTCTTCACTGTTTTTCTTTCTTTCTTTTTGGCTTTAAAATTTTTTTTTTAAATTTTATTTATTTGAGTGAGAGACACACACAGACAGAGACAGAGATGATGGGTGTGCCAGGGCCTCCAGCCACTGCAAACAAACTCCAGACACATGTGCCACCTTGTGCATCTGGCTTACGTGGATTCTGGGGAATTGAACCTGGGTCCCTACGCTTTGCAGGCAGTGCCTTAACCACTGAGCCATCTCTCCAGCCCGCTTCACTATTTTCTTCTGAGGTTTTCTTTAAGCCTCTAACATCCATTTTTAAAGTTTGGATGCTTTCTCCGTCTTACCAGAGGCCTCAAGGGAAGATGGTCGGGCAAGAACTAGGATTCCTCTTCCTTGCACCAAAGGGTAAGTCAACAAACTGAAATGTCAATGGGTTTCATTTTCTGGTCATACCACTAAGAATAGCATTCAAGTCTGTGCGCGAAGAAGTGATGACAACCATGGCACGACTGCTAACTAGCAGAAGTAATTATAAAACATCCATTATAAGATGCATTTCTATTTCAAAGACATTCAGCATGACAATAGATGTGTCTGAGACTAGGCAAATCGCAATACTGTTATTTTACAAATAAGGATATATTAATAAGGCCCTCAAGGACCTCAGCGACTCAAGAGCTCATGGATAATTCCTTCATGTACATTCTATTGTTGGCATCCTAATCCAAGCTTTTATAATCTCAAATCTAGGACAAGGCCATGGAAGGACCTACGGTGCAGGGGAAAACAATTGGCTAAGTATGACCTAAGTGTGACCCTCAGCCTTGCAGCTTTTCATATATGCTATTTTGAGGAAGACAAATCACTCTTCTGGAAGAAATATATGATTCATATTTTTGGATAGGGAGAAACTTAAGGTCTGCAAAGGCATGTTGTTAAATCTATATACTCTAGTGGAGGAGAATTACGGGTTGCCAGGATCTGTGCCAGGTACTTAGCAAGTGCTATCTCATTTGCTCTGATGTAAATGCTAAACTGCTCAGTGCCTTGATGGTCACCTTGCTATCTAATCAGTCCCAGGCATTTTTGTTCTCTCCTGCTGAAATAGCCCTTTCATTGCCTCACACCATAAAGCAGAAATCGTCTATGACTACCAGTTGTGTCACAAATGAACAAAAGTTGATCAATAAGAACCTAACACAAAACCTTGTAGCCAGACACATTTGAAATAAAAAACCCCTAGACGTGGTGGTGCACACTGTAATTCTAGCACTTGGGAGGTTGAGGCAGGAAAATTTTCAAGATCATCTTGGGATATTAGCCAGACGCTGTCTCAAAAACAAAACAAAGGAGCACACACACACACATACACACACCAAAAAACCAAGACAGAGGGATTAGACTAAAAAAAAAAATCTAATCTGGGCATGGTGGCACACACCTTTAATCCCAGCACTTGGGAGGCAGAGGTAGGAGGATCACCATGAGTTCAAGGCCACCCTGAGACTACAGTGAATTCCATGTCAGCCTGAGCTAAAGTGAAACCCTGCCTTGAAAATAAATAAAATAAATAAATAAATAAAATAAATCTAAAATTTAGGGTGTTAGCCTAAACAGGCATTAGGCAATTTATACAGATCAACTTTTCACTGACCCCAGAAACCCACAGATCTCATGACCAAGAGACATTTGGAGGAGAGTGTAACTCTACTCATGAAGAAGTTACTGGCAAGAAATCTAGTACTAAGGGCTAGGGATGTAGTTCAGTAGTAGAGCACTTGCTTAGCATGCATCAGGCCCAGGTTCGGTTTCCAGTACCACAAAAAAAGAAAACTAGGACCAGAAAGGAGAAGGAGGGCTGGAGAGATGGCTTAACAGTTAAGGCGCTTGCCTTGGAATCCTAAGGACCCATGTTCTACTGTCCAGATTCCACCTAAGCACAAAGGTGAGGCAAACACAAGGTCGCACATGCCCACTAGGTGGCGCAAGTGTCTGGAGTTCAATTGCAGTGGCTAAGGCCCTGGCAGGCCAATTCTCTCTTTCTATCTCTTAAAGAGAGGGGAAAAAAAAAAGAGTAAAAAGCAAGACTCCCCTCCTGACACATAGAACAGGTGGATTCCCTCTGAGACTGACTTTCTGAAGGAAGCACCCTTGCCTTCTAGCAGGAAGAACTGGCGCCCTTGAAATGGAGTAAAGCTTAACCTGCAAGGCTGGCTCACAGACCCAAGCTCAGAGGCGGGAGGACTTTGAGGCACAGTGTTACACCAGGCAAGTAAACTGCTGTGCTGGAGCATTACTAGATGGTGGCGGGGGGTTGGGCAATGGAATGAGAGAAAAAAGCAATAAACTTTAGCATGTTTCAGCTGTCCATAGGATAGGAGTTCTGGTCAAGCTCCACAAAATGTGGGGACTATAAAGACCCACCCTAAGGTTGCTTGCCTTAGGACACACCGCTAGCCATACCTTTCATCTCTGTGACAAATTCCTGAGAGAAACAGTTTAAGGGAGAAAAGTTTCTTTTAAGCTTACAATGTTAGAGGTGCCAGTCCATGATCCAAGACAGGGTAGAAACATCATGCTGGGAGAGTGTGGCAGAGGAGAACGGCTTATCTGTGGCAGCCAGGAAGCAGAGAGAGCTAGGACAAGACTTGGGGACAGGTATACCTTTCTAAGGCACAGTCCACTGACTTGCTTCCTCTAACTAGTTAGATCTCACTGCTAACATTTCCACTACCAATCAAATCATTCCATCAAATTATGAACCCATGGGCTGGAGAGATGTCTTAGCAGTTAAGGCGCTTGCCTGCGAAGCCAAAGGACCTCAGTTCAATTCCCCAGGACCCACATCAGCCAGATACACAAGGTGGCACATGCTTCTGGAGTTCATCTGCAATGGCTAGAGGCCCTGGCTCTCCCTCCTCCTGCCTCCTCCTCTCACCCCCTCCCTCTTTCTCTCAAATAAATAAAGAATATTTAAAAAATTATGAACCCATGAGTGTGCTCATCTACTAGATCAGAGACACCTGATTCAATTTCTCAATGATCGATTCGCCAGCTGGAGACCAAGTCTTCAATCTGTACATGAGCCTGCTGGGAAATACTTCATACGCAAAGCATACTCTTCCTCCACAGCGATATGCAATGTTATAATTAACTTGTACCTCAAGGCAAAACTCACTTCAATCCGTGGTAATTTACTGTATAGGTGGACTGATTCTTCATTGAGATTTCAACTTTGAGAGCAATAATAGCATCTAACTTTTATAAATATTTGCTTTTTGAGGTAGGGCCTCACTCTAGCTCAGGCTGACCTGAAATTCACTATATAGTCTCAGGGTGACCTTGAACTCACAGCAATCCTCCTACCTCTGCCTCCCGAGTGCTGGGATTAAAGGTCGTGCACCACCACACCTAGCTAATTTTTTGAAAGTATTTTTTATTTATTTGACAGAGAAAGAGGGAGAGAGAGAAAGAGAATGGGTACATGCCAGGATCTCCAGCCACTGCAAAGGAACTCCAGACACGTGCACCTCCTTGTGCATATGGTTAATGTGGGTCCTGGGGAATCGAACCTGGGTCCTTTGGCTTTGCAGGGCAAATGCCTTAACCACTAAGCCATCCCTCCAACCTTTTTTTTTTTGAGAAAAGGTCTTGCTATAGCTCAGGCTGACATGGAATTCATTCTGTAGTCTCAGGGTGGCCTCGAACTCATGGTGATACTCCTACCTCAGCCTCCCAAGTGCTGAGATTAAAAGTGTGCACAACCATGCCTGAAAAAAATATCATTTATTTATTGAGAGAGGGAAAGAGAGAGAGAATGGGTGTGGCAGAGTCTCTAGCCATTGCAAATGAACTCCAGATGCATATGCCACCTTGTGCATTTGGCTTTATGTGGGTACTGGGAATCAAACCTAGGTCCTTTGGCTTTGTTGACAAGTGCTTTAACCACTAAGCCATCTCTCCAGCTGCTTAAAAATATTCTTGAAAAATAGCTCAGTGGGTAAGGACATTTGCTAAACAAGCATGAGGGCCTGAGAGGGTCTGAGATGGCCTGAGACAGCCTGAGTTCAGTCCCCAGCAATCACAGAAAAACCTGAGCAGGAGCTAGAGAAATGGCTCAGTAGTTAAAGGCACTTGCTCACAAAACCTGATGGCCTGGGTTCAGTTCTCCAGTACCCACATAAAGTCAGACTTACAAAGTGACTCATACGTCTGGAATTCTTTTGCAGCTGCAAGAGGCCCTGGTGCTCTTTCTCTCCTCTCTCTCTCTCTCTCTCCATCTTTCCTTCTTACTTTCTCTCAGATAAATAAATATTAAAAAAAAAAAAAAAAGGAGCTGGCCATGGCCATGCATGCCTATAACCCTAGTCCTATGGGACATAGAGACAGGAGAGTCACTGGGGCTTGGTGGTTCTCAGCTGACCAAAAACAGCAGCTCCAGGTTTAGCAAGAGACTGTCTCAAGAAAATTAAGCAGAAGGGTGTTCGAGGACACCCAACATTCTCCTCTGGCTTCCACACGTGTGCATCTGCACACACACATGTTCATGCACATCACACCATGAACTATAGCACACTTACCACACTACACATAGTAAGCACACACACACACAACAAATAAAGAAATAGAAATAGTCTTCTATGTATGATTTCTAACACAGCACCATGTAGTACTCAGAAACTTTATTAATGGCATCTCTTGGTGTGTAAGTCTGGAAGAGTTGATAACTTACATGATATCCACAAAGGTGAGGTCCCAGGTTAGAGTTTTGCTGTTCAGCGCGTGTTTTTCAAAGCCACGCCAGAGAATCCATTTTATTTCCAGGACTATTGCATAATCTGACACTCCTCTTCTCTGCACCGGAATGCCCTTGCCATTGCCAAATGGTGCTTTGCCTTGTGGAAATTCTTGGCCAGACCTATGGATTGTTAGACCTTACAGTTGTTGACCCTTCAAGCCTGACTCTCCTATAACACCAAGTCAAACATTTCCTTTTTAAAAAACAAAAACATTTATTTATTTATTTATTTGCAAGCAGAGAGAGATAGACACACAGAAAGAGAATGGGCTCCCCAGGGCCTCTTGTCAGTGCCAGCAAACTCCAGATACCTGCGCCGCTTTGTCCATCTGGCTTTATGTGGGTACTGGGGAATTGAACCCAGGTTGATAGGCTTTGCAGGCAAGCGCCTTAACTGCTGGGCCATCTCTCCAGGGGCCCCCTGCTCCCGAGCCCCTGCAATATTTCTAGTAACCTAAAAAGAGTAGACACTGAGCTTCCACTGAGGCTATGATCCTGATTGTTGCCCTTAAGTAGTGTACAGTTACTACAAAAGTATAGACATGACTATTGAAATAGTAAGCTCAGGCCTAAGTGACGATTGTGAATGGTAGAAGAGAGCGAAGAGGTGATTGGGAAGAAAAAGCACTTCATATTGTCACAATTTACTCTCTTCTAGGATGGTGGTATTTGCATTTCGACTCATCCTTATCTTTCTGCCTGTAATATGCATGCATGCCTGTAATTCCAACCATCAGGAGGCAGAGGCAGAAGAATCAGGAGTTCAAGGCCAATTTAGGCTACATAGTCTAAGGCCAGTCTGTGCTGCATAGTGAGACCTTTTCTCAAGTGGGGGGCGGTGCTGGGATGGGGAGATGGCTCAATGGTTAAAGGAGCTTGCTTGCAAAGCCAGCTGGCTGGGTTTCAATTCCCCAGTACCCACGTAAAATCATATGCAAAGCAGTGTTATGTGTCTGTGATCATGACAACTCTAAGACAACGGGAAGTGGCCCAGGAGAGGCTGAAGCTTCTGGATCAGCTAGTCATACATGAATTTGCACTCTGACGGCTCCTTCACAGTGACAAGAGACCCCGCCTCAAAGAAGGTAGAGCACAGATACCCCAAAGCTATCCTCCTGCCCACCACAGGCTCACTGTGGCACAAGCACCTGTGCACACAAATACATAAATAAAATTAAAACAAAACAAAACAAGGAAACCAAAACTAAACTAGAAAACAAACTAAAAACAGCGCAGCTGTCGCTGCCTTCTACTCCTTCTCCTTGAGGTCCCTGTTCCCTCCCTAACCTCTCCTCTGGCCTCTTCATCTGTCTCCGTGTGAGAATGAATGTCATCCCATTCCAAGTCTTCAATCAATGTGTTCTAAAAGGGGCGAAAGCCTAAGAGTATGAGTCAACTTTATTCCTGGTACTGAACCCTGTTTGTTCTCGTATTAGTTGCCCCGAGGAACAGGGAAGAGAAAGGCAACTTTGGCTTCTCTGCCTATTAAAAGGAAGTGATTGGCAGTAAACCCATTACACTAATTTTAAAAAGAAAGAAAGGAAGAAAGAGAGAAAGTTAAGCACTGAGCTCCTGTTAGACGCATTTAGGGAATTACTAAATATTTGCTTTATGGTCTTTAACATGTTTCAAACAACTTCATCAATCTTGGTGTTGGCTTCTTAGGCAAAAAGAGAATCAGTCAGCTGGGCACAGTGGTGCATACCTTTAATCCCAGCCCTTGGGAGGCAGATAGGAGGATCGCCATGAGTTCAAGGCTAGCCTGAGACTACATAGCGAATTCCAGGCCAGCCTGGGCTAGAGTGAGACTCTACCTCAAAAAAACAAAACAAAACAAAACAAAACAAAAAAAAAAAAAAAGAGAGTGTCAGTCTACTCCAGGAGAGCAACAAGTACCTGTCGGGGGTCTGCTTAGTGAAGAAAATACTCCCCTTCAACTTCGTCATGTACGGTGACCAGAAGCGCGACCTGCTATCTGCTATCGCCTGTCCTCACTTTTCATTACAGTGAACCGTGTGGGCTCCTCTGTGCCTCTTACTTCGAATGTAGCCTTATGAAGGTGGGGCATGGCTCAGTGTTGGAACACTTGCCTAGCAAGTGCGAAGCCCTGGATTTGATCTCTGGCACTGAGAAACAAAACAAAACAAATTCTTGGAAGTGAGAAGATCAAGTGTTCATTTTTTACTTGCCCTATTTATATCAAGTTGTGCAATGCACATACCAGTGCTCAACAAACACACACACACAAACACACACACGTGTGTGTATATATATATATATATACATACACACACACACACACATATATATATATATTTTATATATATATATATATATATATATATATATATATATATACACCACACCCAGCAAAGACAGAATGGATGTGCCAGGACCTCTAGGCACTGCAAACAAACTCCAGACACATGTACTTCTTTGTGCATCTGGCTTTACACGGGTACTGGGGAATCGATCTCAGGTCAATTAGGCTTTGCAGGCAAGTGCCTTAACTCCTGAATCATCTCTTCAGTGCAATAAATGTTTTCTATTTTAGGGTTTTTTTGTTTTTTTTTTTTTGCATGTGCATGTGTTTGGTATACATATGTGTGTATGCCTGTTTTGTGTGTGAGTAGGTCCATGTTCATTTGTATACATATGTGTGTGGAAGCCAGTGTACACGTCAAGTGTCTTCCTCTATCACTCTCAATTTCAGTTTAATTTTTTCTTGTTATTTTTTGTTTTTTGTTTTTCGAGGTATGGTCTCACTCTAGCTCAGGCTGACCTGGAATTCACTCTGCAGTCTCAGGGTGGCCTCGAACTCATAGCAATCCTCCTACTTCTACCTCCTGAGTACTGGGATGAAAGGCGTGCACCACCACGTCCAGCTCATGTTAATTTTTTATTTAGGTTTCAAAAATATTTGTATTTATTAGAGAGAGAATGGGCACATCAGGCCTTCTAGCCACTGCACACAAACTCTAGACACATGCATCTGGCTTACATGGGTTCTAGGGAGTCGAACTTAGGTCCTTAGGCTTTGCAGGCAAGTACCTTAACCACTAAGCCACCTCCCCTGCCCAGGTTTTTCTTTTCTTTTTTTGATTCAGGGTCTCATTCTAGCCCAGGCTGGACCTCACTCTGTAACCCATGCTGGCTTTGTACTTAGGACCATCCTCCTACCTCAGCCTTCTGAGTATGAGATGTGAGCCACCGCACTTGACTTCTCTCTGTATTGTTTGGGAATAGTATTTCACTGACTCCAGAGCTCACTTATTCCACTAGACAGCCCTACGGATCCTCCTGCCGCTGCTTCTTCAGCACTGACGATCACACATATGCTGCCATGCCCAGCATTTTAACTGGATGCTGAGGACCCGAGTTCAGGTGTTCATGCTTGCACAGCAAGCGCTTTACTGCTGAGTCATCTCCTTAGCTCTCAATAGATGGTTTTATTTTTATTTATTTATTTTAATTTTTTGTTGTTTATTTATTTGAGAGTAACAGACAGAGAGAGAAAGAGGCAGAGAGAGAGAGAGAATGGGCGCGCCAGGTCATCCAGACACTGCAATTGAACTCCAGATGCGTGCGCCCCCTTGTGCATCTGGCTAACGTGGGTCCTGGGGAATCGAGCCTCGAACCGGGGTCCTTAGGCTTTACAGGCAAGTGCTTACCGCTAAGCCATCTCTCCAGCCCTAGATGGTTTTATTTTTAATTTTTAAAAAATATCTTATATTTATTTGAGAGAGAGAATGGGTATGTCAGAGCCTCTAGTCACTGCAAGCAAACTTCAGACACATATGCCAACATGTGCATCTGGCTTACGTGTGTACTGAGGAATCAAACCTGGGTCCTCAGGCTTCACAGACAAGGGCCTTTTAGCAGTTTTAAATATTTTAGTGGTTTTAAGGTTTTTTTGCTTTTTGTTTTTTGAGGTAGGGTCTGAACTAGAGCTCAGGCTGACCTGGAATTCACTATGTAGTCTCAGGGTAGCGTTGAACTCATGGCAATCCTCCTACCTCTACCTCCCAAGTGCTGGGATTAAAGGCATGCACCAGCACGTCTGGCAGTTTTAAATATTTTTATTTATAAATAGAGATGGGCTGGAGAGATGGCTTAGCAGGTAAGGCGCTTGCCTGCAAAGCCAAAGGACCCAGGTTCGATTCCCTAGGACCCGCATAAGCTGGATGTACAAAGTGTCACATGCATCTGAAGTTCATTTGCAGTGGCTAGAGGCCCTGGCACACCCATTCTCTCTATCTGTGTCTTCCTTTCTCTCTCTTTCAAAAAATAAATAAATAAAATACCTTTTTAAAGTTAAAAAAAAATAAGGAGAGAGAGAGAGAGAGAGCATGGGCAAGGGCATGCCAGGGCCTCTTGCCACTGCAAAGGAACCCAGATGCATGACCACTTTGTGCATCTAGTGTTATATGGGCATGGGGAATCGAACTCAGACCATAAGGCTTTGCAAGCAAATGCATTTAAGCATTGAACAATCTCTCCAGCCCCAAACAATTTTTTTGTTTTGTTTTCTGTTGTTTTTTTTTTGTGTGTGTGGGGGGGGGTTGCTTGTTTGTTTGTTTTTGAGGTAGAAACTCACTTTAGCCCAGGTAAGCTAGAACTCACGCTGTAGTATCATCAGTTCTGTATGCCAGCTCTCTAAGTGTTAAAATCAATGATAGCAGTAGTTTCCTAAAGCAACCATGAGAATCAACTTCTTGGGCTGGAGAGATGGCTGAGCGGTTAAGGTGCTTGCCTACAAAGCCAAACGACCCAGGTTCAATTCCCCGAGACCCACATAAGACAGATGTACAAAGTGGCACATGCATCTGAAGTTCATTTGTAAGGCTGTAAGCCCTGGTGCATCCATTCTCTCTCTCTCAAATAATAAATAAAATATTTTTTTTAAAAAAAGAATCCACTTCTCTAATAACCCATGACAACTGGAGGAAGAGCAAGTAATCTTGTGGCAAACACAGTCATCAAACCCTAGCTCGGACCCACCCAGGGAACGGCTTTAAGGAATTCCATCTCCAGCACAGTGCCTATGCAGAACAACCACATCCAACAGCGTTATCTCTGACTCTCACCACTCAGCAGACAGCCTCTGGGGGACCGTGCCCTGTGTCTCACCCTGTTTTCACACCACAAATGAGAAAGGGGAAGACTCTGGTCCCAGCCTGTGACCCAGAGAGGTTCTCTGACACGAGGATTGCAGAGAGACTGAACAGATGCAGTAGGAATGCCTGTGTTCTTCCCTGACTGCCTATTTTGGCCATCTCCTTGCTTTGAGACTGCACTGTGGAGGGGTCAGAGGCTCAAGCCAAACCAAAGATATAGGGGAAAGATCTGGAATTTCATTATGGGTAGGGCCAATTAAGATGGATAGGGAGTACACTGTAGGGAATGCTCAGAAAACAAACCTGTTGCAAGAACAGTGATAAAAGGGCCAAGCCTCCTTCCTACTCAGTTAACCCTTGAACAGTGGTAGGAAGTTGGAGAGAGGTAGGTTATGGCAATAAATCTCTGTATCTTGAGCGAAGGGACTTGGCCACCTAGAATCCGTGTTTGGCCTTCAGTGAAGAGGAGAGTGTATAGTTCAGTTCTATTCCGCTCTCCCTCCAAAATCTAGAGCTCTCTAACGAGAGGCTGTGGGTCACTAGGTGTATTCAGTGTTCTGAGTCCAGGCACCAGGAGTGAGTTCTGGGTTCACCTGGGGTTCTTTGCAGCCTGAGGGGGGAGCTGGGAAGAGTGGGCCTTGAGGTAGGACTGTGAGCTGGAGGCCAGCCGACACCGTCTCAACAAAACAAGGCAAAATAACCAATGCAAGAAGACAAGAGTTTTCACTGTGCTTTCCCAGTGCGGCAGCCTGAGTGTTCCTTCAAGACCTTTCTCCTCTTGCCTGAACCCTGACAGTACAGGAGAGGTGAGAAGTTTGTGCTATTTTTCCCCCCCTGTGCAGCCTATGAAGGCAGCAGGTCATCCCCTGTCTGTCGTGGAGCTTTGCAGTGACCCTGGTTCCAGAGTTCCGGGGCAGCTGTCCTCCTTTAAGCCTTGGCTGCTCTAGCTGGTAGGGACCTCGAGCCCTCTTTCAGCGGGTGTTATCAGCGGGAGACTCCCGGGCATGCTGGAAGCTCGGCATGGGACGGGAACCGCTGCTGTTGCTGTAGCCACCGGGGTCAATGGCAAAGAGCCAAGAAACAAAATTGCTTCGCGCTGTGTGCGCCGCCGACTCCCCCAGAGCTGGCACAGCCCGGGAGGCTGCAGAGCCGCGTAAATCTTTCTCCAAGCAGTCTGTCTCTTCGGTAGCTACAGAAACAGTGTTTATTATCCTTTGGTTTTCAGTAGACAGGAGAAAATCTAATGGCGACAGTCTCTGGTCTGCAACTGAGCAAAACCTTCAGAATTGAGAAAGCAGCTCCCATCGGAGGGGTCCTGTCTCTAAGGCTGCAGCCAGTACTTTGGGCCCCCAGTGAGAGGCCTCCTTGCCAAGCACTTGGAACTAAACTTGCTTTTTCAGGTCAAAACCTTTAAAGTCAATGCAGAATAGATCAAAGTATATTATTTGAAGTTTTAGTAACTCCGTGGCCAGCAAGACTATGATGTAACTTGTGGGGAAAAAGTAAACTAAATTTAAGAAGAAAACATAGTATTCAGGAGCAGGGCTGGAGAGCAGAGGAAGGGAGAGGGTCTCCAAGCAAACCTTGGGGGTGTTTATCCAAGGGCTGGAAGGCAAGATGTTGCACTCACCTGTTCCGTTCTGGCAGCAAGTGAATCGCTGCTTTGAAGTTGTTGGGGTCTAATTCTGTCACAACCTGTAAATATTCATAACATAAAACAGACTTCCTACAAACAAAAAGAAAAACAGACTCCCTTGTCTGATTCAATTCTCTGCAGGCAACCTACTTTGACCATCTGATTTCCAAGTGCTGGTCACAGGACATAAATGTTTGCGTCCTTGGCTTTTATATTTCTTTCTATTTTCTATTCATAACCGTAGGAAAAAAGTGGCATTCTGATTTTGAAGACCAGCCTCTGCGAGCTTGAGTCCGCTTTGGAAGACAAATCCACAATCTTTGTGTTGGTATGTCAGCTTTCATTTTTTTGTTTTTTTCATTAAAAAAATTTTTTTTTTTTGTTTTTTTGTTTTTCGAGGTAGGATTTCACTGTAGCTCAGGCTGATCTGGAATTCACTATGTAGTCTCAGGGTGGCATCGAACTCATGGTGATCCTCCTACCCCTACCTCCCTAGTGCTGGTATTAAAGGCGTGTACCACCACGCCCAGCCTTTGTTTTTTTTTTTTGCTTTTCGAGGTAGGGTCTCACTCTGGCTCAGGCTGACCTGGAATTAACTATGTAGTCTCAGGGTGGCCTCAAACTGACAGCACTCCTCCTACCCCTGCCTCCCAAGTGCTGGGATTAAAGGCGTGGACCACCATGCCCAGCTATGCCCGGCTTTTTTTTTTTTTTTTTGAGGCAGGGTTTCACTCTAGTCCAGGCTGACCTGGAATTCACTATGTAAGCTCAGGGTGGCCTCGAACTCATGGCGATCCTCCTACCTCTGCCTCTTCAGTGGTGTCCTGGAACTCACTCTGTAGTCTGGTCTTGAACTCACAGTGATCCTCAAACTTCAGCCTCCCGAGTGCTGGAATTAAAGGTGTGTGCCACCACACCCACTCTGCTTTGTTTTTCTGAGATAGAGTCTCATTCTGTAGCTCAAACAAACCTCAAACTCACAGTGATCCTCCTGTCTCAACCTTGTAAAGTGCTGGGATTACAAGAGTGAGCTACCACAGCCAGCAAAGCAGATGGAATCTCTAAGCCTATGTGGCTAAGAATCAAAATCATGTGATTTCATGCCATAGGGGACCTTTTGTGGCCCTAGAAACCCTTTGATTGTCTGGTGGTCATTATGACTCTTAGTCTGACCTCTAAAGTTAGCAAGTTGGGCTGCAGAGATGGCTTAGCGGTTAAGCGCTTGCCTGTGAAGCCTAAGGACCCCCGGTTCGAGGCTCAATTCCCCAGGACCCACGTTAGCCAGATGCACAAGGGGGCGCATGCGTCTGGAGTTCGTTTGCAGTGGCTGGAGGCTCTGGCGCGCCCATTCTCTCTCTTCTCTCTCTCTCTCTGCCTTTCTGTGTCTGTCGCTCTCAAATAAATAAATAAACAATGAAGAAAAAATTTAAAAAAAATATTTAAAGTTAGCAAGTCAAACACTTGGCAAGTCACAGAATTCGAACTGAGAGTTTAACCAGCCCAACGCTTATGTATTTGACCAGTGAGTTAGACAGTCTCTGATATTTAGTAAACACACCCGAAAGTGTGCTGTCGCCTTTCAAGGACTAGATTTGGAAGACTGTATGCTGATTCCTTAGCCTACTTGCAAACTTTCCTTTGGTCTTACCTAAGAAATCTGTGACGTTTGGGGCATCTTTAGCAAGGGCAAATCCTTAGGTTTTTCTTTAAATCTTTAGATTTTAAGATTTGTCATCCACAATAAACAAAATTTAGTGTCAAGCCCATCACACTAGAGAATCACGATAGGAAACATCTTTATGGGATGACTTACAGAGCAATGACATGGTTTAGACAGAAGTAGTAAACACTTCATCATCAAAGAATAATTCCTGTTGTCGCTAACTTTACTTTCCAGTCACATTGGTCCCGGGTTGAATACAGTAGAGGTAAGTGTTACTGGGCGTGGTGGTGTACACCGTTAATCCCAGCACTCGGGAGGCAGAGGTAGGAGGATCGCAGAGAATTCAAGGCCACCCTGAGACTACATCATAAATTCCAGGTCAGTCTGAGCTAGAGTGAGACTCAACCTTGAACCACCAAAAAAAAAAAAAAAAAAAAAAGGTTGTGCTGGGTGTAGTGGCACTTGGCAGACAGATCACCATGAATTAAAGGCCAGCCTTGTCTATAGTTAGCTCTGAACAATATGGGCTGCAGAGTGAGACCCTGTCTCAAAAAAAGGAAGGGGGGCTGGAGAGATGGTTTAGTGGTTAAGGCACTTTCCTGCGTAGCCTAAGGACCTGGGTTCAATTCCCCAGTACCCACATAAAGCCAGATGCTCAAAGTGGCACATGGGTCTGGAGTTCATTTGTAGTAGCTGGAGGCCCTGGCACATCCATTCATTCTCTCTCTCTCTCTCTCGCTCTCAAATGATTAATTAAATAAAATGGTTTTTTTAAATTTTTTATTTATTTATTTATTGAAAGTGACAGACAGAGAGAGAGAGAGAGAATGGGCACACCAGGGCCTCCAGCCACTGCAAACGAACTCCAGATGCGTGCGCCCCCTTGTGCACCTGGCTAACGTGGGTCCTGGAGAATCAAGCCTCTGAACCGGAGTCCTTAGGTGTCACAGGCAAGTGCTTAACCGCTAAGCCATCTCTCCAGCCCAAATTAAATAAAATGTTTTTAAAAATAAATTAAAAAGAAGAAAAAAGCCGGGCGTGGTGGCGCACACCTTTAATCCCAGCACTCGGGAAGCAGAGGTAGGAGGATCGCTGTGAGTTCGAAGCCACCCTGAGACTCCATAGTGAATTCCAGGTCAGCCTGAGCTAGAGTGAGACCCTACCTCAAAAAACAAAAAAAAAAAAAAAAAAAAAAAAAAAAAAGAAGAAGAAGAAAAAGAAAAGAAATTGCTAAAGGCCAGGCATGGTGGTTCATGCCTATAATTCCAGCACTTGGGAGGCTAAGGTTGGAATATTGCTGAGAGTTTGAGGGCTACATAGTAAGTTCAGAGTCAGTCTGGGCTATAGTCTTAGACATTTCAAACCAGGGGTGCAGGTGACTGAGGTTGGATTAACATGGATAAATGGATTAATATAGATTCATATAAATATAAAGGAGCATTTCTTGGCTGGGTGGGCAGCAATGGTAGAGTCCCTGCCTAGCATACACTCCAGAACTCACGGATGAAAAAGTTCCTGGCCAGGCGTGGTGGTGCTCGTATTTAATCCCAGAACTCGGGAGGCAGAGGTAGAAGGATCTCCATGAGTTCGAGGCCACCTGAAACTACATAGTTAATTCCAGGTCAGACTAGACCAGACAGAGACCCTACCTCAAAAAGAAAAGAAAAGAAAAGAAAAGTTCTACCTGTCACTGCCTTCCAGAGCTGGGATCATAGCAGTGTGTACCATGCTTGTGGGTTTTGGTTTTAATTAATGAATGAGTTAATTAACTTGCACGCAGAGAGAGAGAAGAGAGAGAGAAGTAGAGAGAGAGAAAAAAAATGGGTGTACCAGGGTCTTTGGCCACTGCAAGTGAACTCCAAATGCATGCGCCACTTTGCGCATCTGGCTTTATGTGGGTACTGGAGAATCAAACCCAGGTTGTTAGGCTCTGCAGGTAAGTGCCTTAACTGCTGAGTCATATCTCCAGCCCTGTTTTTTATTTTTGGAGGCAAGGCCTTATTCTATCCAGGGCTGACTTGGAACTCTGTATCCCAGGCTGGCCTCAGACTCACAGAGATCACCTTCGTCGGCTTCCTGAGTGCTGGGAGTATAAGCAGGAGCCACCAGGGCTGGCTCCATGCCCAGCTCTTTTACATGAACACTGGGGATAAAACTCAGGTCCTCATGCTTGCAAGGTAAGCACTTTACCAATGGAGCCACCTCCCCAGCCCCAGGCCTTGTCTTTTTAACATGATTGTATCTTTGATGTGAATGAAGATCTAGAGAGTATGTTTATCCAACCTGTGAGTCAAACTAGGAATCAGTGATTTTTTTTTTTTTACTAATAATAAATCACAAATTTATTTTATTTTTTTGAGTGCTAGGATTCACTATGTCTGGCTACAGATTTATTTTGTGATTTTTTTTAAACAAGTAGCTGAAAATTAAATTTAACAGACTTAGGGCTAGAGAAATGAATCAGCAGTTAAAGGTGTTTGCTTGCAAAGTTTGATAGCCCAGATTCCATTTCCCAGTACCTACGTAAAGCCAGATGCACACAGTGGTGCATGTGTCTGTCTGGAGTTCATTTGCAGTGGCAAGATGCCCTGGTACTCTCCCCCTGCCATCTGTCTGCATGCAAAGATATAGATAAAAAATATTGGGTTGGAGAGATGGCTTAGCGGTTAAAGTGCTTACCTGCAAACCCTAAAGACTCAGGTTCAGCTCCCCAGTACTCATATGCATAAGGTGGTGAATGCTTCTGGAGTTTATTTGCAGTGGTTGGAGGCCCTGGAGCACCCATTCTCTCTCTTTTTCTCTCTCTCTATCTGCCTCTATCTCTCTTTCACTCTCTCAAATAAATAAATAAAACATTAAAAATATTCTTAAAAATTAAAAAGTAAGAGTTAAATGTAAGATTCTATACTTGGGCTGAAGAGATGGCTTAGCAGTGAAGGTATTTGACTGCAAAGCCAAAAGGCCCCAGTTTGATTCCCCAGGACCCACGTAAGCCATATGCACAAGGGGGCGCATGCATCTGGAGTTCGTTTGCAATGGCTGGAGGCCCTGGCATGCCCATTCTCTCTCTCCCTCTCTCTGCCTATTTCTCTCTCTCTCTCTCTCTCAAATAAATAAATAAAAATTTAAAAATTCTATACTTCAGGGTCCATAAAATAATTGTACTTATACAAGAAAAGCAATGTAGCTGGGTGTGGTGGCACATGCCTTTAATCCCAGCACTCGGGAGGCAGAGGTAGGAGGATCGCCGTGAGTTCGAGGCCAGCCTGAGACTACAGAGTGAATTCCAGATCAGCCTGGGCTAGAGTGAGACCCTACCTCGAAAACATGAACTAAATATTTTTTTTATTTTGAGGTAAAACTAACTAACTAAATATAAATAAATATATTTTTTTTATTTTGAGGTAGGGTCTCACTCTAGCCCAGGCTGACCTGGAATTCACTCTGTAGTCTCAGGCTGGCCTCGAACTTCTGGTGATCCTCCTACCTCTGCCTCCCGAGTGCTGGGATTAAAGGCGTGCGCCACCACACCCAGCCTATTTATTTACTTATCGGACACACAGAGAGAAAGACAGATAGAGAGAGAGAATGGGCATGCCAGGGCCTCCAACCACTGCAAACAAACTCCATATGCATGCGCCACCCTGTGCATCTGGCTTGTGTGGGTCCTGGGGGGTCAAACCTGGGTTCTTAGGCTTCACAGGCAAGCACCTTAACTGCTAAGCCAATTAATTCTCCAACCTTGCTTTTCATTTTGCGGGCTGTTTGGTTGCTTCTCTCTGCTTGGATGTATGGAAGCAGCGTCTTCTGCCATTGATGGAGCTTCCCTGGATCTGTAGGCTTGAGATAAACCCCTTCCTCCCATACACCATGTCTAGTTTGGATGCTCAACCCAGCAACATGAAGCCGTCTACAACAGGCATCGTGGGTAAAGTCCTCGCTGTGCAAACCTGACAACCAGCATTCGGTTCCCCAGCACCCATGTAAACCTGGATGCAGTAGCAGCCATCTGTAATCCCAGTCCCCCTGTGGTGAGAAGGGACACAGAGACAGGAGGATCCTGGACACCTGAGGGCCAGACAGTCTGGCACTGGAAACAGTGAACAGCAAGACACCCCACCTCGGGCTGGAGAGATGGCTTAGCGGTTAAGCGCTTGCCTGTGAAGCCTAAGGATCCCGGTTCGAGGCTCAATTCCCCAGGACCCACGTTAGCCAGATGCACAAGGGGGCGCACGCATCTGGAGTTCATTTACAGAGGCTGGAAGCTCTGGCGCGCCCATTCTCTCTTTCTCTCTCCCTCTGTCTCTCTCTGCCTCCTTCTCTCTGTCGCTCTCAAATAAATAAATAAACAAAAAAATTAAAAAAAAAAAAAAAGACACCCCACCTCAAACAGGGCGGAAGAGGAGGGATGGCATTTGGGATTGTCGTCTGACGTCCACACCTGCACTGTGGCATGTGCGTGGCAGCACTCAATCACACACACATACATGCACATGCCACACACAAAGATAAACAAAAATAAAAATAAAAAGTGGGGCCGGAAATGTGGCTCAGTGGTTAAAGGCACTTGCTTGTGAAGTCTGCCAGCCAAGGTTTAATTCCTCAGTACCCAGGTAATGCCAGCCACAAAAGTGGTACATACATCTGGCATTTATCAACAGTGGCAAGAGGCCCTGGTGTGCCCAGCCACACTGCCCCCATACACATATAAAAATAAAAATTTTAAAAAATGGATGAAAGTCAGGCATCACGGCTCACACCTATAATCCAGGCGCTTAGGAAGTTGAGGTAGGACAGTTTGAGTGTGACGCCATCCTTGGCTATAGAGTGAGTTCCAGGTCAGCTCATGCTAGAGTGAGACTATGCCTCAAAACAAAGTTTTTGATTAGGGGCTGGGAAGATGGCTCAGCCGTTAAAGATGCTTTTTGCAAAGCCTCCTGACCTGGGCTCAGTTGCCAGCTACCACGTAAGTCAGACACACAAAGTGACGTAAACATCTGATGTTCATTTATAGCAGCAAGAGGCCCTGGCACACGTATACACACAGATGCGAACAAATAATTTTTAAATTTATTTATTTATTTATTTGAGAGAGAGAGACAGACAGAAAGAAAGAATGGGCATGCCAGGGCTACCAGCCCCTGCAAATGAACTCCAGATACATGTGCCACCTTGTCCATCTGGCTTACATGGACCCTGGGGAATCAAACCTGGGTCCTTTGGTTTTGCAGGCAAGTGCCTTTACTGCTAAGCCATCTCTCCAGCCCTGCAAATATATGTATTTTTTTAATTGAAAACTTGCCAGGCGTGGTGGCGCATGCCTTTAATCCCAGCACTTGGGAGGTAGAGGTAGAAGGATCTCTGTGAGTTCAAGGCCACCCTGAGACTATATAGTAATTTCCAGGTCAGCCTGAGCTACAGTGAGACCCTACCTCGAAAAAAAAAATTTTTTTTTTTGATGAAGCTGGGCATGGTGATGTACACCTTTAAACCCAGCACTGAGGAGGCTAAGGTAGGAGGATCATTGTAAGTTCCAGGTCAGCCTGTTCTAGAGTGAGATGCTGCCTTAGAAAACAATAAGCAAAAAAAAAAAAAAAAAAAAAAAAAAAGAGACCGGGCGTGGTGGCACACACCTTTAATCCCAGCACTCAGGAGGCAGAGGTAGGAGGATTGCTGTGTGTTCGAGGCCACCCTGAGACTCCATAGTGAATTCCAGGTCAGCCTGGGCTAGAGTGAGACCTTACCTCTAAAAACGAAAAACAACAACAACAACAACAAAAATACACTTTCAAGAAGTTTAGAAGGTTCCCCCTCACCTGAGAGTCTCTCATAGAAATAGACATTAACTTCTGTCTCTTGCACTAGAGAGAACTCAAGTCTCTCATCTGGTTATAAATCTTACCACTGTGCAAAAGCAATCTCAAAGCAACCGTATGTGCTGAGGAACTAGGGTAACCAACCACGTTGATTGTCCAGGACAGAGCGAGTTTTAGGAGACTGGACTTCCGCAGTGGAAAATCCGATACAGATTATCCAGAGCTGAGGGAGTTTTACACAGAGTGGAGACTGGGTGTGGAGTTTAGTCATAGAGTGCTTGCATGAGGCCCTGGGTTTGATCACCAACACCACCAATAAATAATTAAGTGAGTCCTTTAGGGCCAAGTGGAGACACAAAAGAGTCACAAACATGGTGGCACATGTCAGTAATCCCAGCATTCCAAAGGTGGGAGAAGGAGGATCAAGAGTTCAAGGCCAGGGGCTGGAGGGATGGCTTAGCAGTTAAGGCGTTTGCCTGCAAAGCCAAAGGACCCAGGTTCAATTCCCCAGGACCCACATTAGCCAGATGCACAAGGGGGCGCATGCATCTGGAGTTCATTTGCAGTGGCTGGAGGCCTTGGTGCACCTGTTCTCATTCTCTCTCTCTCTTTTTCTCTGTCATAAAAAAATAAAATAAAATAAAATAAAAAATAAAAGAGTTCAAGGCCAGTCTCAGCTTCATAGTGTGAGGCCAGCCTGGGCTGCATGAGACCCTTGTCTTACAAAACAAAAACAGGAAAGCTCTTCTGCTCTCCATCCGTGTCAGGAGGAACAAGATGAAAAGGAGAACCCTTATCTATGTGGGGGAGAGTGGAGACAGCCAAGGTGTTGGAGTAGCTCACAGGCCAGACTCTTGTTTCCCAAAGCTAGAACACTGCCAGGTCCTTAACATCAGGAGAAATGAAAAGATCGCCCTACCCAATGTGGGACATTGTGGGGCAAAGGCAGAAGAAATCCTGGAGAAAGGTCTGAAGGCGCAAGAGTATAAGTTACAAAATAATAACTGCTCAGGGGGCTGGAGAGATGGCTCAGCAGTTAAGGCGCTTGCTTGCAAAGCCTAACGACCTGAGTTTGATTCCCCAGTACTCACATAAAGCCAGATGTACAAAGTGGTGCAAGTATCTGGAGTTTGTTTGCAGTGGCTAGAGGCTCGGTACACACACACTCTCTCTCACACACACTTTCTCTCTATCAATCCTTGCAAATAAATAAATAAAAATTTACAAATAACTGCTCAGATACTAGAAATTTTGGTTTGGGGATCTAGGGATACATTGATCTGGACATTAAGTGTGACCCAAACATTGGTGTCTCTGGCCTAGACCTCTGTGTGGTGCTGGTGGGCAGTTTCAGCGACACAGACGAGAAGCACAGGACAGGCTGCACTGAGACCAAACATGTGATCAGCAAAGAGGAAGCCACGTGCTGCTTCAGCAGCAATATGTGGGATCATGCTTCCTGGTAAATAAATTCTATGCAAAAAGCAAGAGATCGAGCATGGTGGCGCATGCCTTTAATCCTGGCACTTGGGAGGCAAAGGAAGAAAGGTTCGCTGTGATTTGAGGCCACCTGAGAATACACACTGAATTCCAGGTCAGCCTGGAGTACAGTGAGATGCTACATCGAAAAACCAAATAAAAAAATAGAAAAGAGCCGAGCGTGGTGGTGCACGCCTTTAATCCCAGCACTCATGAGTCAGAGATAGGAGGATCACCATGAGTTCAAGGCCACCCTGAGACTCCATAGTGAATTCTGGGCCAGCCTGGACCAAAGTGAGACCCTACCTTGGGGGAAAAAGGAAAAAAAAAAAAAAAAAAAAAAAGGAAAAGATGGTGGAGAGAGAGAGAGAGAAATTTGCACACAATTGAGCTTTCACTAAACCAATGCATGAATAGATGAGGGTGGCAAATTTTCTATGTAAATGAAATTTCTAGATCTTTAAAATTACTTTTTTTTTTTGGCAACGAGGGGGTGGGGGCGGGATTCGAGGTAGGGACTCGCTCTCACCCAGGCTGACCTGGAACTCACTATGGAGTCTCAGGTGGCCTCAAACTCACAGGGATCCTCCTACCTCTGCCTCCCGAGTGCTGGGATTGAAGGTGTGCGCCACCACACCCGACACTTTTTTTAATTTTTAGTTTTCAAGGTAAGGTCTCACTCTAGCTCAGGCTAACCTGGATCTCACTCTGTAGTCCCAGGCTGTCCTCAAACTCATAGCAATCATCCTCTTACCTCTGGATCCTGAGTGCTGGGATTAAAGTACCACCACACCCCATTTTGTTTGTTTTTCTTTTCTTCTCCTTCTCCTTCTCCTTCTCCTTCTCCTTCTCCTTCTCCTTCTCCTTCTCCTTCTCCTTCTCCTTCTCCTTCTTCTTCTTCTTCTTCTTCTTCTTCTTCTTCTTCTTTCTCCCTCTCCCTCTCCTTCTTCTTCTTCTCTCTTCTTCTCCTCCTTCTCCTCCTCCTTCTTCTTTTTTTTTTGATTTTCCGAGATAGGGTCTCACTCTAGGCCAGGCTGACCTGGAATTCACTATGGAGTCTCAGGGTGGCCTTGAACTCACTGCAATCCTCCTACCTCTGCCTCCGAGTTAAAGGATTAAAGGCGCGCGCCACCACGCCCGGTTTTTTTTTTTTTTTTTGAGACAGAATTTTATAATGTATCCCGGGCTGTCCTCAGATTTACAACAATCTTCTTGCTTCAGCATCACGAGGGCTGGAGCTCCAGGCTTGCACGGTGACTCCCAGCAGAAGCTCACTTGCTCTATGCTTCCGGAATGAGTGTGTCTCTGGGTACTTGTTGCCACCCATGAATATCACCAGACTCCAGCTTCTTCAGCCGCTCTACATGACCTCCTACTAGCGTCTCGACTTTCTGGGGAGTGTTGACTCTTGGGGCTCCATCATTACCACCCTTGTTCTGAGGCACCCAGCTTTGTAGACTGAGCAGCTTCTGGGTTCTCTCACTCCCCAGAATACAAAATATGGCTGTTGCTAGCTGGGCGTGGAGGTGCACGCCTTTAATCCCAGCACTCGGGAGGCGAAGGTAGGAGGATCGCTGTGAGTTCGAGGCCACCCTGGGACTACATAGTGAATTCCAGGTCAGCCTGGAAAGCCAGTTTAATACATCACTTTAAATATATTTATTTACATACAACCTATGATATTACATTATCTGTTCTACTCATGGCAATCCTGCTGCAGCCTCCCCAGTGCCAGGATGACAGGCGTGTACCACTACACCAAGGTCACCTACAATCTTCATCCTCCCTCCAGGTTTAACCACTGTTAACTTTTGGATGTTCACACAATCATTCAATGTGATCTGAAAAAGCACTATGAGTCTAGAGGTAACTTGTTAGGATAGATTAGTGGCTACTGAAAATGAGGAGAGAGGTAGAAAGACTTATGTTGCAAGCCTCCCAAGAACCACTAACAACAATAGGCAAAACCTCCCATGAGAGCTGTCCAGCAATGGAATGGCCTGCCCGGCACCGCAGGGAGCTTCTTGTTAGAACAAATAGCTGAGTTTGGAGGACAACCATTAGCCAGAGAAGTTACAGAAGGACTCGTCATGAAAGAGAGGTCAGGCTGAAGGGTCTCTTCCTAACCATGGCATTTTATCATCAAGAATTATTTCTTGAGAAGCTGTGGAGATAGCTTGATGGCCTGGGTTCAATTCCCCAGGACTCACAGAAAGCCAGATACAAAAAGTGGCATAAGCATCTGGCGTTCCATTTGTAGTAGCAAGCGTCTTACTCATACATATGCAAATATATATATATATATATATGTGTGTGTGTCTGTGTGTGTGTGGGGGGGGGGGTGGGTGGGCATATAATTTCTTTGCCAGATATGCAAGTATGTATGAACGTCACAGCCTGAGCATGCCATTTGTGAGGGTTCTTGCTTAAATTATTGACTTTGACAGGAAATTCCTAGCATAGTTCAGGTAGAAGGTCTCTCCTTTGTGTAAAACTGAGGACGTGCACTTCTGCCAATGAATCCCACTCAATATGGAGAAAGAAATCAAAGGGAGGGGTGGGCCTGTGAAGAGTTTACATCTTATCTTCAGAAACTGTTTGTCTGGTTTTATTATTTTTTTCTTATTATTTGAGATTTCTTCCTGAGAAAAATTCCTGATCTGGCTAAAATTCATAATAATTACTCAGGAGAAAGGAAAAAAAGAAAAGAAACAAACAAACAAAAAGTATATTAATATTGTTGGGGAAAAAAATATCTAAGAGCATGGTTTTGGTGGGAGAGAAGACGAAAGGTCTGTGAAAGACCCACCCAAGGGCTTTTGATGTTTGACTAGTTATTATCTTATTATTTTTCCTGCTATAGATGCAGCTGCAATTTATGTGACAGGATGTTTAAAAAGATTAAAGAGAAGCTGTAGTGGGGTTCTGGGGTGATAAGAGTTCCTAGAATATGTATTTATGGACGTTTAGAATATAAGTTCCTGTACATTCTTAGAATAAACCATCTATTTGTTTTTCTTTTTCTAAAAGCAACAAGTAAAATTTGGGTTTCAATATGGCTGCTTCCTGCAGCGGGTGATATAGGAATAATAGAGCAACGTGAGCAAACAAAGGGCCGGGCAGAGTTTGGAGGTGGTTCAGTCTGCGGCCCCTGCTGCTTTCTAATTAGCTTTGAGCACTGGGTCCAAAATGTCTTATCTCTATATTATACGAGGCTTTTGGAATTTATTTGGATTCAACCTGTTTATCAGAAATTGGATTCCTCTATTGTTCAAGAAGATTGTGTGGAATTTGTGACTGCACTCACCCAATGCGAAGATGAAAGGTAAAAAAAAAAAAAAAAATCTAGTTATTTTGCCAGAGGGTTTATAGAAGTTGAATAACTTGAACTGTGTTAAGGGAGTGTTCTACGGGCATCTTGAGTAACAGTGACTTGCTGGTATTCAAGACTTATGCCAGGTGTGTTGCCTTATTTTACAGCGTAAGTTGGTGAGTGGACACCCAGGGAAAGTTTGCTGTGGCACAGCCTCAGAATTTCTGATGTTAGCCGTGGATTGTTTGCTCTTTTCAGTTCTCTCTCTGAGCAATCTAGGCTAATACTAAGTGTTCTCTCTCTATGTATTTATATGTCTATGTAGATATAGTGTATTTCCTCAACTATTTCCTGTGTGAGAATAGTAAAGCTGGGTGTGGTGACCCACAGTTTTAATCTCAGCGTATGAAGGCTGACATAGGAGGATCGCTGTGAGTTCGAGGCGTGCCTGAGCTATAGGGTGAATTCCACATAAACCTGGACTAGAGTGAGACCCTTCTTCAAAAGAACAGATAATAAATAAATAAAAAGAATAAGTTGAGCTGGGTGTGGTGGCTCATGCCTTTAATCCCAGCACTCGGGAGGGGAGGCAGAAGTAGGATGATCAGTGTGAGTTGGAGGCCAGCCTGGGACTACAGAGTGAGTGCCAGGTCATCTGGGCTAGAATGAAAACCTACCTCGAAAAAAAACAAAGAAAAAATTGCCTAAAAATCAGGTCATTCTCTTATTTAACAACAGTACAGATATGAAAATTAAGAGATCAATGCTAATTCCATAACATTTTTCAGTCCATGGATCTTACTAAAATATTGCTTGATTGTTTCAATCACATTAATTATAGTAAAAGAAGTTCCAGTCAAGTGCTTTTAGCCCTTGAGCCATCCCCCTAGCGCATGAAGGAAATTCCAGATCATAGACTTCGTGTTTGTGTTTGTGGCGGTGCTTGGGCTTGAACCCATGGCTTTGAGCAGGCATGAATACCTTTAGATTCGAATGTATCTGGGGAGGGATGTGTGGGTGTGGACGCAAGTGTATAGGTTGGAGGACAACTCGGGTGTGTTTTATCCTCATCTTCCACGTTGCTTGAGGCAAGGATTTTCCGTTGTTTGTTTGCCAGGCAGTTCAAGGTTCTCCAATCGCCACCTTCTAGCTAGACCTACACACACAGGTGTACTGCAAATGCTAGTCTCCCAGCATCACGGTTCCTGGGATCTGAACCCAGGTACTCACGCTTGCATGGCAAGCTCTTTATCCGCAGAGCCATCTCCCCAGTCTCAGTTTCCAATGTGAAATAGATCTACACGTTGTCTTTTATGACCTTTGGCATATCTGAAAACGAGTTGTTTTGCAGGGTATTCATGGGCACAGATTGTCTGTCGTCTCCTCATGATTAGATTGAGGTTCTGTGTTCCTGGCAGGAATATAGTAATAGATGCTGTGATCTGGATTGTTCCATTTATGCTAAATTTAATTATGATGTTGACTGAGGTGGTATCTGCCAAGTAGCTCTACTTCAAGATTGCTGGCTTCCTTTATATTTATATTTCCTTTGATCCTTCATTTGCATGTGTGTGTGTGTGTGTGTGTGTATGTGTAGACGGGTGGGGGGGGGGTCCCAGGTATTTTACCACTGTAAACAAATGCCATATGCTTGGGCCACTTCTGTTTTTTTTTTTTTTTTTTTTGAGTTAGGGTCTCACTCTTACCCAGGCTTACCTAAAATTCACTCTGTAGATCCAGGCTGGCCTCAAACTCACTGCAATCCTCCTACCTCAGCCTCCCAAGTACTGGAATTAAAGGCATGTGCCACCATCCCCAGCCTGGGCCACTTTTGCAACTGGCTTTTACATGGATGCTGGGGAATTGAACCCTGGGCCAGATGGCTTTGCAAGCAAGCACCTTTAACCATTGAGCCATCTCTCCAGCCCCAAAGTTGTTTGTTTGTTTGTTTGTTTGTTTGTTTTTGTTTTTTGTTTTGCCCTTCCCAAGGAAGGTCTCCAACTTCCCATTGCCTCACACCACCTTCCTAACTTTTAGGTCTGCATGCCCTGCGTGGGTAAAGATTTAGGGCTCCCAAGCCAGTTTCACACCCCTTTTACAGTTTTTATTTATTTATTTGCAAGCAGAGAGAGAAGTGAGACAGACAGAGAGAAAGAGAGAGAGAGAACAGGTATGCCAGGGCCTATAGCCAATGCAAACAAACTCCAGGTACACGCGTCATTTTGTGCACTTGGCTTTAGGTGGGGGAAATTGAACCTCAATCATTAGGCTTTGCAGACAAGCACCTTAACCATTTCTCTCTAGTCCATATTTTCATTTATTTATTTGTGAGGAGAGAAGAGAGAGAGAATGGGCATGCCTCTCAAAGTCCAAATGCATGTGCTATTGCCTTCTTTTCTGTTTCTCTTATTCTTTTCTTTCTTTCTTTCTTTCTTTCTTTCTTTCTTTCTTTTTTTTTTTTTCAAGGTGGGGTCTTGCCCTAGTCCAGGCTGATCTGAAATTCACTATGTAGTCTCAGGGTGGCCTTGAATTCATGGTGATCTTCTACCTCTGCCTCCGGACTGCTGGGATTAAAGGCGTGCACCACCATGCCCAGCCTTCTGATTTCAATTTTACTGTCCTTTGAGAGAGAGTTGATGAGCAGAGAGCACCTGTCTCCATGGATGGTCATAATGACCCCCTTGGCGCCTAGACTGAAGGAAGAAAACACATATTTCTTCCTCAGTGTGAGGCCGTTGAGGGGAAGAACAAGCCATGCGGGGCTCTGAAGCTGACTGAATTTGCATGAGAGCGTTCGCCAGGCTTCCTGCTCCTTTCCTGGAGAGCCTGTGTTCCTTACCCGCTTAGCCGCTTCTTCATGCAGACATATTTGGCAGGGGTGCATGAGCATGCTGGGAGCTGGCAGCTGGTTCACATCTGGAATCTCAGCACTTGGAAGGTTGAAGCAGGAGGATTGTTGCAAGTTTGAGGCCAATCTGTTCTTCACAGGGAGTTCTAGGCTAGCCTGGGCTCAGTGTAAGATCTTGTCCCCAAAAAAACAAAAACAAAAGCCGGGCATGGTGGCGCACACCTTTAATCCCAGCAGAGGTAGGAGGATCACTGTGAGTTCGAGGCCATCCTGAGACTGCAGAGTGAATTCCAGGTCAGCCTGGGCTAGAGTGAAACCCTACCTCGAAAAACCAAAACAACAACAACAACAAAAACAAAAACAGCTAGGTGTGCTGGCTCACACCTGTAATTAAAGGCTGAGGCAAAAGGACTGCTGTTAATTCAAGGCTAGCCTGGGCTAAAGAGTAAGTTCCAGGTCAGCCTCGGCTATAATGAGACACTGCTTTTAAAAAAAATACAGGGCTGGGGAAATGGTTTAATGGTTAAGGCATTTGCTTGCAAAGCCTAAGGACCCTGGTTCAATTCCCCAGTACCCACATAAACCAGATGCACAAGGGGACACATGCATCTGGGGTTCATTTGCAGTGGCTGGAGGCTCTGGGGATGCCCATTCTCTTTCTGTCTGCCTCTTCCACTCTCTCTTTCTTTCAAATAAGTAAATAAATAAATAATTTTTTTAAAATACCAAAAACAGGCAGGGGGCTGGAGAGATGGTTTAGTGGTTAAAGGTACAAAGCCTGGCAGCCTGGGTTCAATTCCCATGCACCCACATAAAGCCAGCTACACAAGTCTCATATATCTGAAGTTTGTTTGCAGTGGCCAGAGGCCCTGGTGCACCTATTCCTTCTTTCTCATTCTTCTCTCTGCTTGAAATTAAAAAAAAAAAAAAAAAACACAAAAATAAGGGTGTGGTGGCATGTGCCTTTAATACCAGTACTCTGGAAGCTGAGGTTGAAGGATCACAGTGAGTTCAAAGTCAGCCTGGGCTACAGAGTGAGTTCCATGTCAGGTTTGGCTAGATTGAGATCCTATATCAAAATTAATTAATTAATTAAAATATAAAAACCCCCAAATCAAAACCAAAGCAAAGCAAAACAACACCTACAAAACTTTCTCTTCACTGCTATTATTTATTTAGGTTTTTTGAGGTAGAGTCTCTCTCTAGTCCAAGCTGACCTGGAATTCACTATGTAGTCTCAGGGTGGCCTCGAGCTTGTGGTGATCATCCTATCTCTACCTCCTGAGTGCTGAGATTAAAGGTGTGCCCCATCACACTGGCTTTTCACTCTTGTTTGATTAAGTACTTATTTATACCAGTATGGGCTCATAGCTTCCTATTTTATGCAATTGGTTATTGGTAATAGTATTTATTATGGTCAAATGGTCCCTGAATTAGAAGGCAGGAGTTATGGGCTAGGGAGATGGCTCTTGCCACACAAACATGAGGACCTGCGTTCTGATCACACACATAAAAGCTGGGCACAGCAGCACCTGCGATCTCAGTGCTAGAGGTGCAGCTGGAGGGAGTTCCCCAGGGTTTGCTGGCTAGTCTAGCTGAATCAATGAACTCTGGTCACAGGGAGAGACTGTCTCAAAACCTAAGGTGGAGAGCAATTGAAGAAGATACAACATTGACCTCTGGCTGCCAACACACACACACACACACACACACACACACACACACACACACACACACGTATGCCCCCACATGGACACGTGCATGCACACCACTTAAACACACACACACACACACACAATGGGAGTCTTGACATGTCCCAAACTCTTGGAACTTTTTATTTATTTATTTATTTATTTATTTAAAAGAGAGATAGAGAGGCAGGTAGAGAGAGAGAGAGAGAGAGAGGGAGAACAGCTACACCAGGACTTTCAGTCACTGCAAACGAATTCCAGACACATGTGCCACCTTGTGCATCTGGCTTACATGGGGTACTAAGGAATCAAATCTGGGTCCTTAGGATTCACAGACAAGTGCCTTAACCACTAAGCAATCTCTTCAGCCCCCTTTTAAAATTTTATTTAGTCATTCATTCATTTGAGAGAGAGAGAGAGAGAGAGAGAGAGAGAGAGGAGAGAATACAATAGCTGGCAAGTGCCTTAACCACTGTGCCATCTTTCCAGCCCCAGGAACACATCTTTATATTTTGTTTAGTTTAGTTTTGTTTCTTTTTTTTTGTTACTTTTCTTTATTTATTTGAGAGCGACAGACAGAGAGAGAAAGAGGCAGAGAGAGAGAGAGAGAGAGAGAGAGAGAGAGAATGGGCATGCCAGGGCCTCCAGCCACTGCAAATGAACTCCAGATGTGTGTGCCCCTCTGTGCATCTGGCTAACGTGGGTTCTGGGGAATCGAGCCTCGAACCAGGTGTCCTTAGGCTTCACAGGCAAACGCTTAACTGCTAAGCCATCTCTCCAGCCCTTGTTTTTGTTTTTTGAGGTAGAATTTCACTCTAGTCCAGGCTGACCTGGAATTCACTATGTAGTCTCAAGGTGGCCTTGAATTCATGGTGATCCTCCTACCTCTGCCTCCCCAGTGCTGGGATTAAAGGTGTTCGCCACCACGCCCTGCTGTGGGAACACATCTTTACCCACTTCATTCCTTGTTTGGCTTTGTTGTTGTTAGTTTATTTCTTCATTTTTGAGACAGGGTCTCATGTACTCTAGGCTGGCTGGAACTGGCCATGTAGCAGAGGACCTTGAACTCATGATCTCCCTGCCACCTTGTCTGAAGTGCTGAAATTACAGGTCTGCACCACCCCACCCCACCCCCAACCTGGCACATTCATTCCCTGTTTGTAACTCCATTTTCTGACAACGAGACATCTGTGGAACCATTTTTTTTTTTTTTTTTTAATTTGAGAAGAAGAAAGAGGCAGAGAGAGAGAGGCAAGAGAGGGAGAATGGGCATGCCAGGACCTCTAGCCACTGTCAATGAACTCCAAACACATGTGCCACCTTGTGCATCTGGCTGTATGTGGGTACTTGGAAATCAAACCTGTGTCCTTTGGCCTTGCCAGCAAGCACCTTAACTGCTAAACCCTCTCTCCAGTCCTTTTTCTTTCTTTCTTTTCTTTTTTTTTTCAGGATAGGGCCGCACTCTAGTCCAGGCTGACCTGGCATTCACTCTGTAGTCCCAGGCCGGCCTTGAACGGGGTTAAAGGCATACTCCACCATGCCAGGAGGAACCATGTTCTTAACACTAATACCAATAACTCCTGCACCCCTTGTAGATACTGCCTTTCCTTGAATTCCCTTCAGCTTAATCCTCTAGAAAAAAGAACAAAGGCATACCATTGCTCCCCTCTGTAAGAGTCAGTCCAAATAGGCCTCTCAATCACCTGAACAAGACAAAGTTATTCAAAAAAAGCTGTTTATTCTAGGGCTGAAGAGATGGCTCAGTAGTTAAAGGTGCTCAAATAAATAAATAAGGGCTGGAGAGAGGACTTAGTGGTCAAGGCACATGCCTGTGAAGCCTAAAGATCCAGGACCATATGTAAGCCAGATGCACAAGGTGGTGCATGCGTCTGGAGTTTGTTTGCAGTGGCTGGAGGCCCTGGCGCACCCATTCTCTCTATCTGCCTCTCTCTAACAAATAAATAAAATACTTTTTAAAAATAAGTAAAATTTTAAAAATATATATATTTTATAGAGCTGGAGAGATGGCTTAGTGGTTAAGGCATTTGTCTGCAAAGCCTAAGAGCCCTGATTCAATTCCCCAGGACCCATGTAAGCCAGATGCACAAGGGGGCGCATGTCTCTGAAGTTTGTTTGCAATGGCTAGAGGCCCTGGCATGCCCATTCTCTCTCTCTATCTGCTTCTTTCTCTCTCTCTCAAATAAATAGATAAATAAAATTTAAGTGCATATATTTTATAGCTGGGAGTGGTGGAGCACAACTTTAATCCCAGCACTTGGGAGGCAGATGTAGGAGGTTTGCCATGAGTTCGAGGCCACCCTGAGACTATAGAGTGAATTCCAGGTCAGCCTGGGCTAGAGTGAGACCCTACTTTGGAAAAAAAGAGAGAGAGAGGGAGGGAGAGAGAGAGAAAGAGAGACAGAGAAAAGAGAGACAGAGACAATGGGCATGCCAGGGTTTCCAGCTGCTGCAAACGAAATCCAGATGCATGTGCTACTTTGTGCATCTCGCTTTACGTGGGTACTAGGGAACGCGGGTCATTAGCTTTTGCAGGCAAGTGCCTTAACCACTAAGCCATCTCTCCAGCCCCCAGTATGTAGTTTTTTTAAAGGCCCAGAATCTCCCTACCTTGTCTTTTAGTGTACCCTTCCTTTAGGATGAACTTCTCTTCCTTTAGATAAGCTGTCCAAGCATGGAACTTTGGCAAGCGGGGCCTCTGGAAAGTCTGAACTCCACGGCGTAGCAGCTTAAATTGCCAAAATACTGCCATCACTTTTGCTACTCTCCCAAATTAGGTGCGTTCATGGTTTAATCTGGAAACCTGTGGACGGAAGAGGACTACCCCAACAAGTAGTGACAAAAAGAACAGCCATCCCTTTCAAATGGTTCAAGCCGAAGAAAAGAGCTTCCTCAAGGCCCCATGCATTTGACCTGGGGGAAAGAATTCCTTTGACCCTAAGGATGTGATCCAAAGAAAAGAGTTCCTTTGCTGGGTGAGGTGTGTCACACCTCCTCGCGCTGGAGAGCTACTGAACAGACTTTTAGGTGGAATTCCTAATTCAGCCCCTCTACAGTGGGAGATTCTCTGCTGGTCAATGCAGAAGCTGAGGACACAGGAAGTTGTTTACTTTCATAGCCGTTTTATGGGAGAGGTCTCTAACTGGAGATAAGGACAAAGGAAATGCCTTACTTTTCATAACCTTTTTAGGGGCAAGATCTCTACCTGGAGATAACGCCTTGCTGCAGGCTAGATGTGATTCACTCGGGTTACTAGTGTTAGGGGCTAAGAGAAGACCTACAGTAAGTTACAGAGTCATGCCAATAACCGAGTTCCACCGGGTCCACTGTCTAGGGCGCTCTGATGCTTTTTCCCAGTACCTGCCAGTGAGAAGGAACCACTGGGGAGGGGGTGGCTCGTTTCCATGAGGTTGGCATCTGCCTCTCTCTCTTTTTTTTTTTTTTTTTTTGTTCAAGTCAGGGTCTCACTCTATCTAGCCAAGGGGTAGCCCAGGCTGGCCTCCGATTTGCAGCCTCACTATCCAGAGTGCTGGAATTAAAGGCTTGAGCCACCAAGTCCTGCCAGTCTGTCCTCTTGTGGGACAGTGTCTATGACCTAAATACCACGACTAAAGTATTTAGTACACTTTCTACCAAAATACTTAGTATACTAAATGCTATGACCAAATAGGAGGTGGAGGGCCTCAAGTTCAAGGTCAGTCTCACTACTAAGACACTACCTCAAAAAAAAAAAAAAAAAAAAAAAAAAAGCCGGGCGTGGTGGCGCACACCTTTAGTCCCAGCACTCAGGAGACAGAGGTAGAATGATCCGTGTGAGTTTGAGGCCAGCCTGAGACTACAGAGTGAATTCCAGGTCAGCCTGAGTTAGAGTAAGACCCTACCTTGAAAAAAGAAAAAAAAAAAAAAAGGAAGAGAAATGAAGAAAAGAAGGAAGGAGGGAGGGAGGGAAGGGGGCGGGGAGGGAGCTCCTTCAAGAACTTGCTGGCTGGAGGGAGAAGGAAACCTGGAGAGCCAGGAGCTTAAAGACTGCCCTGAGCCACATTCTGTCACAATGACACTATTGTTCCTAATGGCTCTTTAAAAGCCACCAGCAAGTTGTGGATGTTAAGTTCTGTTTTGTTTTGTTTTTTTTCCCCCAGTAGTGCTAAGCTGCCCCTAATATATCATTTTCTCAACTTCTCTTGTTTCCAACCGAGTGCCACAAAGCAGAACTGACCAGGGTTAGCAAAGTAGTGTGAGGCTGACACTAAGGGGTATTAATTTATTTGTACATGGAACAAGGCCAGAAGTTGATAACCTCGATGTCATTAACATTCTGCCCCAGCTATTAAGCTACCTACTCAGACTAGTGAACACATGAACATTTTATTGCTAGGTAGCTACTTAACAATATGCAATTACTTGAGTTGAGATAAACATCTCCTGATTACATTAAAGATTTACATGCAAGCCGGCATGGTGGCGCATGCCTTTAATCCCAGCACTCAGGAGGCAGAGGTAGGAGGATCGCGGTGAGTTTCAGGCCAGCCTGAGACTGCACAGTGAACTCCAGGTCAGCCTGGACTAGAGGACCCTACCTTGAAAAAACAAAACACACACACACATACACACACACAAAGATTTACATGCAAGACAGATAATTCTGAATTAAAGCCAGAGACTATTAAATCCTCAGCATTACAGACATGAACAATAGGCTACCTGTTGTGGTGACTGAAACTGTTTTCCTTACTAGTAAGCTGCAATTAAGCTTCTATGAGAGAAGGAGCTTTGTTTGTTGCTCTATTCCTCATAGCTAGCACATGTGTCTGACACAAAGTTAGGATCCAATATCTGTTGAACAAATGAAAGTACTTTGTTAGTAGGTAGAAATTACAAAATATCAAACTAGCCAGGTGTGGTGGCTCACACCTTTAATCCCAGCATTCAGGATACTGAGCAGGAGGATCACTGTGAGCTCGAGGCCATCCTGAGACTACAGGGATAAATTCCAGGTCAGCCTGGGCTAGAGCGAAGCCCTACCTAAAACACACACACACACACACACACACACACACACAGAGAGAGAGAGAGAGAGAGAGAGAGAGAGAGAGAGAGATTAAAGTAGAGTTGGAGAGATGGCTCAGCAGTTAAGTACACTTCCTGCACAAGCATGAAGACCAGAGGGAGCCCAAGACTGCCTCAGTTCAAAACTCCAGAACCCACATAAACAGCTGCTCATGGCCATGCACATCTGGAATCCCAGGACCGAGGAGAAGAGAGACGAGGGAACTGGTGGATCTCATAAGTGGCAAGTTCTGGAGTCAGTAAGAGACTCCATCACATGGAAAATCAGGCATGTTTTCTTCCAGCTGCCATAAGAGCACAGGGCATCTCATACATGTGCATATATTACATACATACTATACATACACACAACAGAAATTATGAGACGAGGGCTGGAGAGGTGGCTTAGTGGTTAAGGCACTTGCCTGCAAAGCCAAAGGACCCAGGTTCGATTTTCCAGGTCCCGCATAAGCCAGATGCACAAGGTGGTACATGTGTCTGGAGGTCATTTGCAATGGCTAGAGGCCCTGGCATGTCCCATTCTCTCTCTCTTATAAATAAATAAAGAAATTACGAAACTAAGTCAAGCATGGTGGCCCAAACCTATGATACCAACACTTGGGAGACTGAGGTATGAGGATGACATGAGTTCAAGGCCAGCCTGGACTACAGAGTGCATTCCAGCTCAACCTGAGCTAGAGTGAGACACTGCCTCCAAAAAAAAGAAAAGAAGGGGTTGGGCAGCTGGGGAGATGACTCAGTGGCTAAAGAAACTTTTTTTTTTTTTTGGTGAGGTAAGGTTTTACTCTAGCCCAGGCATGGTGATCCTCCTACCTCAGCCTCCTGAATGCTGGGATCAAAGGTGACCTTCTTGCAAAGCCTGCCAGCCCAAAGTTCAGTCCCCTAGCACCCACAAAAAGCTGGACACAAAACGGTGCATGTGTCTGCGATCCCAGCATGCCCACAACAATGGCAGGCAGAGCCAGGAGACTCTGAAACTCACAGGTCAGACTCATTTGCAGCAGCCAGAGACCTGCCTCACAGAGAGTGGAGTGCAGACGCCTCAAAGCTGTCCTCTGACGTCCACACTCACAGTGTGGCATGCGCGCATGTCCATACAAATAAATAAACAAACAAATAGGGCGTGGTGGCACATGCCTTTAATCACAGCACTCAAGAGGTAGAGGTAGGAGGATCACCATGAGTTCCAGGTCAGCCTGGGCTAGAGTGAGACCCTACCTCCAAAAACTAACTAACTAAATAAATAAAATTAATTAAATAATTTTAAAAATATATTAAATTAAAATAAACAGTAATGGGAAAAATTAATGCTAAGGAATAACGTGGAAAACGATCATCAATAATATGCAGCCTGGAGAATCCCTTCCCTTCCCCTCCCCTCTGTCTTCAGTAGCTCAGAGGCTGGTGAAGAGGGTAAGCCTTTCTAAGAAGTGACCTAGATCCCGAAATAGACATTTAATAATTTCATGTGGTTTGGGAGTAACTAAGGGTGTGGGCTGTGACCTGAACATCCAAGGAGTCCAGTTTAAAAGCAGAAAGAGAGGAAGAAGGCGTGTTTATGTGCTGTAGAGCGATTAGGAAAATGTGTGCCTACCTGCCTGAGGCTTCAGGTTCAGGTTCAGGGGTCTCAAGCTCCAGTGCTCCCCGAGGACAGGCCAGGAGCAAAGTGGGTGAAGTAGATGGGTATAATGCAATAAGAAGAGCGGATAACGGGGAGGGCAGGAACTGCATGTACCTTCTGAGGACATTAAAAACCATTTACAGCTGGGCGTGGTGGCACACGCCTTTAATCCCAGCACTCTGGAAGCAGAAGTAGGAGGATTGCCTTGAGTTCTAAACCACCCTGAGACTACATAGTGAATTCCAGGTCAGCTTGGGCTAGAGTAAGACCCTACCTTAAAAAAAAACAAAAATAAAATAAATAATCTAAAAACAGCAACAACAAGCCGGGTGTGGTTGCGCACAAAGTAGGAGGCTCTCTGAGAGTTCGAGACCACAGTGAGACTACATAGTGAATTCCAGGACAGCCTGGGCTAGAGACTCTATAGAGACTCTACCTCGAAAAACAAACAAATGACAACAACCAAAAAAAAAAAAAAAAAAAAAAAAAAAAAACTAGCAACAACAAAATACTGTGCTGACCCAACATGTCTGTGAACTGAATTCACTTCATCTACAATTTGAGAGTTTTTTTTTCTAAGATATTTTATTTTTATTTGGTTTATTTGAGAGAGACAGGAAGAGAGGGATTGAATGGGTGTGCCAGGCCCTCTAGGTGCTGTAAACAAACTCCAGATGCGTATGTCACCTTGTGCATCTGGTTTATGTGGGTACTGAGGAACCGAACCTGGGTCCTTTGGCTTTGCAGGCCAGTGCCTTAACTGCTAAGCCATCTCTCCAGGCCCGGTTTGAGAGTTTTAGTTTGGATTTTATACTGCCTATGTGAACTAACATTTGTGTCCACGTGTGTCCCAGTGTTCCAACAGTTACTGGGCACTTTTCAAAATAAAGAGGCATAGGCCAAGTGTGGTGGTGCACACCTTAAATCCCAGCACTCAGGAGGCAAAGGTAGGAGGATCGCTATGAGTTCGAGGCCAGCCTGAAACTACACACTGAGTTTCAGGTCAGCCTGGGCTAGTGTGAAACCCTACCTTGAAAAACCAAAAAATAAATAAATAAAGAGGCATATTTGCCATTCACAATGTGAGGAGACTTAAATAAGGGTTCACCCTTGCACAGCCCACGCACCCACCTGGGCTGTTCGGTGGGACTATAGCACCAATTTCTTTTCGTAGGATGGCTATTGGACCTAGGGCCTCACACATACTAGGCAAGTCCTATTTTCTCACTTTTTTTTTTTTTTGGGGGGGGCTTTGTTTTCCGATGTAGGATCTCACTCTAGCCCAGGCTGACCTGATATTCACTATGGAGGTCTCAGGGTGGCCTCGAACTCATGGCGATCCTCCTACCTCTGCCTCCCAAGTGCTGGGATTAAAGGCGTGCGCCACCACGCCCGGCTTCTTTTCCCACTTTTTACCTGGAGACAAGGTCTCACTAAATTGCCCAGGATGGCCTTATACTTGGAATCCTCCTGTTTCAGTCTGCCCCCATAGATAGCCGGGAGGGAGTACATGCCTATACCAGGCCTGGATGCATTCAAAGTTTGGTGTGGCGTTTTATTTTTTACTTTTTCAGTTGGCATACAGAGATTTAGGTTTCATTCATTCTAGCATTTGCAAATACAATTTGTTTTAGTTGGTTGATTCTCATCCCCCATCCTCTCCCCAACCCTTCTACCCTCCCCAGTTCTCCTCCCTTCAAAATGTCATCCCCCTTTCTGGTTACATGTCGTATGAATCTTTTTTTCCTTCCTTTACCCTTCTTCCAATTCATCTCTTTATGCTAACTGAAGGTTTTTGACAGACTCAGGTAGAGAATGAAACTGAGTAGGAGAAGACAAGACAGGAATAGTTCCCAGGAGGAGACAAACTCCACAGATCATGACTAGAGAGAGCATCCTAGAGGTTCACAACATAGGTTAAGAGATGTAGGGCTGGATAGATGGCTTAGTGGTCAAGGAGCTTGCCTGCAAAGCCAAAGGACCCAGGTTCAATTCCCTAGGACCTACGTGGGCCAGATGCACAGGGTGGTGCATGTGTCTGATGTTCATTTGCAGTGGCTGGAGGCCCTGGCACACCCATTCTCTCTCTCTGTCATTTTCTCCCTCTGCCAATAAATAAATAAAAATAAAATATTAAAAAAAAGAAATGTCAGGGCTGTTTAGACTTGAGACTATAAATGGTCTTATAGACAAAGAAATCTCAGCACTTGGGAGGCTGATGCGTTTGAGGCCACCCTGAGACTACATAGTGAATTCCAGGTCAGCCTGGGCTAGATCAAGATTCTACCTCAAAAAACCAAGAGAGAGAGAGAGTGAGAAGGAGAACAAGAAATGTCCTGGGAAGGGCATTATAACTTGTTAGCTTTTCAAGACTGATATTGACAGGCTCAAACTTGGATGTACAAGAAAAGATAGAATTTAGCCAGGCAGGGTGGCACACACCTTTAATCTCAGCACTCAGGAGGGAGACAGAGGTAGGAGGATTGCTGTGAGTTTGAGGCCATCCTGAGACTATATAGTGAATTCCAGGTCAGCCTGAGCCTAGAGTGAGAGCCTACTTTGAAAAACCAAGAAAAAAAAAAAGAAAGAAAGAAAGAAAGAAAAGATGGAACTTGTTGGATGTGTTGGCTCATGCCTATAATCCGAGTCCTGGGAGACTAAAACAGGAGGATCTCAAATTTGAGGCCAGCCTAGACGACTGCTGAGAATATAGCTCAGTGGTAGAGCACTGGCCTGTCATGCAGAAGGCCCTAATTTGATCCATAGCATGGCTCCCTTTCCGCCAAAAAGATAGATTTGAATAATTAGTACCATTCATTTCAATTGTTATCCAACCCCTGATTTGCTCTTATGGTAGTGGTGTATCAGGGAACTAATTTTGCTGGCCTCTCTTCTTTACTAGTCCGAAAGCATAGTGGCATGAGAAATTCCAGAGTGGAAAATGGACTTCGCTCTTTATCAGTTACATTTACATTGTTGGGGCGAAACACCCAACTAGAAGCAGCTTATGGACAGATTTATTTTGGATTAGAGTTTTAAAAATTTTTTAATATTTAAAACTTTTTAATTTACTTATTTGAGAGAGAGGTGCATGCACACACACACATACATATATATATGTAGAGAGAGAGAGATTGGGTACACCAAAGCCTCCAGCCACTGCAAACGAACTCCAGATGCATGCACGACCTTGGGCATCTGGCTTACGTGGGTCCTGGGGCATTGAACCTGGGTCCTTTGGCTTTGCAGACAAGTGCCTTAACAGCTAAGCCATCTCTCCAGCCCTAAAATTTTTTAATGTTTTATTTTTTAATTTATTTGAGATGGATAGAGAGAGAGGTATATATAGAGAGAGTATGGGCCCACCAGGACCTCCTGCCACTGGAAACTAACTCCTCGTACATCTGGCTTTATGTGGATATTGGGGAATCAAACCTGGGTTGTCAGGGTTTGCAAGCAAGTGTCTTTAACCACTGAGCCATCTCCCCAGCCCCTAAAATTTTTTATTTATTTTTTTATTTACACGCAGATAAAGAATGGGAGAGAGGGCTGGAGAGATGACTTAGCGGTTAAGCGCTTGCCTGTGAAGCCTAAGGACCCCGGTTCAAGGCTCGATTCCCCAGGACCCACGTTAGCCAGATGCACAAGGGGGCGCACGCGTCTGGAGTTCGTTTGCAGTGGCTGGAGGCCCTGGCGTGCCCATTCTCTCTCTCTCTCTAGCTGCCTCTCTCTCTCTCTCTGTCACTCTCAAATAAATAAATAAAAATGAAAAAAAATTAAAAAAGAAAAAAAAAAGAATGGGAGAGAAAGGGAGAGGGAATGGGTCTGCCCGGGTCTCTTGCCACTGTAGAAAACTCCAGATGCACACACCGCTTTGTGTATCTGGCTTTATGTGGGTACTGGGGAATTGAACCCGGGCCATCAGGTTTTGCAAGCAAGTGCCATTAACCACTGAGCCATCTCTCCAGCCCTAGGACTACAGTTTTGAGGGGAAGGTGCATCATGGTGGAGAAAGCGCGGCAGGAACATGAAGCTGGCTCACATCACAGCCACAGGGAGAAAGCAGAGAAACCCAGTGAGGCTGGGTTGTAATACCTCAAGGCCCAGCCCCAGTGACACATTTCCCCAGGCAAGGTTCCACCTCCTAAAGGTTCCACAACCTTCTCAAACTGCCACCAGTCGGGGATTAAATATTTGAACACATGAGTCTACGGGGGACATTTAACATTTAAACCACCACACTCTTGAAGCAATGAGTCTGTTTTATCTTATTTTTGTTTTTCCATGTAGAGTCTCGCTGTAGCTCAGGCTGACCTGGAATTCACTATGTATTCTCAGGGTGGCCTTGAACTCTCGGCGATCCCCCTTCCTCTGCCTCCCAAGTGCTGGGATTAAAGGCATGTGCCACCACGCCTGGCCAATGAGTCTATTTCTTTTTTTGTTTTGTTTGTTTGTTTGGTTTTTTGAGGTAGGGTCTCACTCTAGCCCAGGCTGCCCTGGAATTCACTATGTATTCTCAGGGTGGCCTTGAACTCTTGGTGATCCCCCTTCCTCTGCATCCCAAGTGCTGGGATTAAAGGCGTGCGCCACCACTCCTGGCCAATGAGTCTATTTCTAATTAAGGATATTAAATAGAAGTCTTGGGACTTTCAGAAAGGCAAATTAAGCAGAACTCCCACCAAGCAGTAACATGTACTGAAAGTTGTATAATTATAGCAGATTCTTGTGCTCAGCTTAATTTTCTCTCCCTACACTATAAATTTTATAACTCACACATATAGCAAGCAATATCCTGCAGAACTGTGCCCAGGCAGTTAAGTGACAGGTGGGCTCCTGATGGAGCTGATGACTGCTGGAAGCATATGACGCATTGGTCACCTGGAAGGAGTTGTGATTTGCAAACAAGAGGGACAACTCAGAGGAGGAAAAACTAGTACCCTGTTCCTAGTCCTCCACCCTCACAGAGTGAGGAGAGGGCCAGGCAGGAATCTCAGCAAGTCCCATTTTGGGAGGGGATATTGAAACCATGGAGGGGAGATGTCTTGTTAATATGTTGGTAAGAAGCCAGTATTGGTGGCACAAGCCTTGAACCCAGCACTTGGGAGGCAGAGGTAGGTGATCACTGTGAGTTCGAGGCCACCCTGAGACTACATAGTGAATTCCAGGTCAGCCTGGGCTGGAGAGTGAGACTCTACCTCGAAAAATAAATAAATAAATAAATAAATAAATAAATAAATACACACACACACACACACACACACACACATATATATATATATGATGTAAGATGTCATAAGGGGGTGAAAGCTGATACTTTTTTTTCTACAAGCCTTCTCTCAACCTGACATATCTTTGTATGTCTCATTCTTGCTAATCAAGCTAATGAGGTTACAATGGTTAATCTTTATAGTCAACTTGTCTGATTTCAGAATTGCTGTGGAAATACTCCTCTGCGATGTCTAGGAAGACGTGGCGTTTCAGATTGAATAGAAACAAGAAAGTGAGCTGAGATCAGGGTACACTATGTATATGAATGACGGTTGTCATTTAAAAAAAATTTTTTTTAAACAGAGCTGGAGAGATGGCTTAGTGGTTTAAGGCATTTGCCTGCAAAGCCAGAGGACCTAGGTTCAATTGGCCAGGGCCCACATAAGCCAGATGCACAAGGTGGTACATGCATCTGAAGTTCATTTGCAGTGGCTGGAGTGCCATTCTCTCTCTCTCTCTCTCTCTCTCTCTGTATCACTATCTCTCTCCTTCCCTCTCAAATAAAAATAAAACATTTTTTTAAAAAAATAAAAAAAAGAAAGTGAGCTGAGTAGTAGCAGCATTCATCTCTATCTACTTTTTTTTTTTTTTTTTTTTTGGTTTTTTCGAGGTAGGGTTTCACTCTAGCTCAGGCTGTGTCTATCTACTTCTTGATGGCAGATGAAATGTGACCAGCTACCTCAGGCTCCTGCTGCCACGTCATCCCATCCATGATGGACCACACCCTCCAACTGTAAACCAGAATAAACCCTTCCTTCCTTAAGGTACAACGGTCATTTTGTCTCAGCAACATGAAAAATAACCAATACAGAGGCTATAGTGGAAAATAATAGTTCCAAACTGAGAAACTCCGGAATTTCATGATCTGTGAAACCTGAACCTTTCCAAATAATTTAGGACAAATGATTGTCTCAACTGAATTTCATCAGCAAACTCATGGGTGTGCAATCACCTGCACATGCTTGAAATCATAAACTGGAGGTTCTCCTCCTTTATGTACACTCATTAAAGTAGGACAATTCATTTTTCTACTTTTTAGAACAAGGGTTGAAAAGTAAGGGTTAAGTCAGGATATCGACTGTGTGTGGTGGGCCACATCCACCATCCCAGCCTCCTGAAGCAGGGAATGGGAAGTCAAAGGCTAGCCTGGGACATATAGTCAGTTGGAGGCTATCTAGGTATCCACAGGGAGATCCTGTTTTAAAACTCAAATAGCTAATTAACTAGCTGCATACATGACACGTACATAATCAATCAATCAATTAGTCAGGGCATATGTCATACTTGTTCAGCACTAGGAGGTTTTGATAATAATCAAGAGCAAGATGGATACAGAGTAATGAGGAATGGAGAGACACTTTTTTTCCGTGTGTGTGTGTGTGTGTGTGTGTGTGTGTGTGTTACCGTGGTCATTGAACCAGAGCATTGCGCATGCTCAGAAAGTACTCTTCCACTGACCTAACATTCCAGACTTCTTTGAAACAGGGTCTCACATGTGGCACAAGCTGGCTTTGAACTTAGGATCCTCCTGCCTCAGCCTCGACTCGTGCATAACTGGGATTGCGGGCCTCTGTGCCACCATACTTGGCTCCTTTTTGGTTTTCAAGCATTAATAATGTTCTGAGGGATACCTTACCAAGTGAAGACCAGTCCTAAAATTTGTTTCCAGTTTTTCCAGACCTCCATAAAAATGCCCAGTTGCTAAACATACTATCTTCTGAGAGGTAAGCCTGGTGGTGTCCACTGTGTGCCGTGGAGATAGCGCTGGCGAGCGGAGGCCTTGTGTGAGGAGCGAAGGCCATGTTCCATTCCCTAATGTTCCCATTGTTTCAGCCTAGTGAACTTTCACCCACTTCAGACCTTCTTTGAACAGTCTGATCAAAAAACAAGGTCTTTAAATATTTTTCTTTTTTTTTTTTTTTTGTAAAAGATTGTTTGCTTACAGCTAAACCTTTAGACAGGGGGCCAACTCTCAGTGGTTAGTTTCAATAGGTTAACTTTGGACTGAAGAGATTAAAAAAAAAGAAGAAGAAGAAAAAAAATCTACAATGTCCAGACAGATATGTGAATGATGTCAACATGCTGGGGTTCATCTGCTCTCCGGAAGTATTTCCACACTCCTGGAGAACACCTCAAGGGAGAAAATAGAAAAAAAAAATTAATGTGCAATCACTTCCCAGTCCTAAGGTGAGGAGTGTGGTGTCTCGGGTGTTGACCCACAGACGGGCTGGGAATGGGAAGGCGGCCAGAGAGCCAAAGAGAGAGAAGAGCAGAGAAAGTCAGTCCATTCATGACAACGTTCCTTCTCCTTTGGATCCCGGCTTGCCCTTCTGCTGCTTTCTCTAGGATAGACCAAAGGTGAAGTTATAAGGGAAAACCCGTATTCCTGTGGTTTAGAAGCGACTTTTTCTTGAGCTTCCAGGAGAAAACAAAGTTTAGAAACCTATTTTATCCAAGTGGTTTTTTTTTTTTTTTTTTTTTTCGAGATAAGGTTTCACTCTAGTCCAGGCTGACCTGGAATGCACTATGCAGTCTCAGGGTGGCCTCGAACTCACGGTGATCCTCCTACCTCTGCCTACCAAGTGCTGGGATTAAAGGCGTGTGCCACCATACTTGGCTCCAAGTGTTTTCTTTCTTTCTTTCTTTCTTTCTTTCTTTCTTTCTTTCTTTCTTTCTTTCTTTCTTTCTTTCTTTCATTGTTATTTATTTATTTGCAAGCAGAGAGGGGGGGTATGGGTGTGCCAGAGCCTCTAGCCACTGTGAATAAACTCCAGATGCATGCACCACTTTGTGCATCTGGCTTTATGAGGGTACTGGGGAAGTGAACCTGGGTCTTTAGGCTTTGCAAACTAGCCGGTTGTGGTGGCACATGCCGGTAGGATATTGCTGAAGAGATAGAGGCAGGAGAGGCTTTGCAGGCAAGTGCCTTAGAAGCTGAGCCATCTATCCAGCCTCCACAAGTGGTCTTTCAGTATTTGAGGCACAATAGGAAAAAAAAGGAAGAGTTTTTGGACCAAATAGAGCAAACAAGAGCCTTGGTAACTTGATGCTAGGAAAGGATCACTTTAACTTCAGACTGCTGGTGAAACTGACAGGTTCATTGATTTTTGCACTGCCACACTTACAGGGAGCTGACAGTTCCAGAACAATTAAGTATCTGGAATACAGTTAAGGACCTAAACAGGTAAATGAGTAATTAGCTGACCAAAAAAAAAAAAAAAAAGTTCAGTGGTTAAAGGTACTTGCTTGTAAAGTCTGCAGGTCTGGGTTCAATTCCTTAGCATCCATGTAAGCCAGATACAAAATATGGCTCAAGTGCCTGGTGTTCATTAGCAGGAGCAAGAGGCCCTGGCACACATACAAATAAATAAATATTTAAAAACAACAATACTGGACTGGAGAGATTGCTCAGTGGTTAAAGCACTTGCCTACAAAGCCTAATGACCTGGGTTTGATCCCCCATCACCCACATAAAGCCAGATACACAAAGTGGCATATGCATTTGGAGTTCGTGTGCAGTGGCTGAAGGCTCTGGAGCATCCATTCTCTCTCCCTCCCTCTCTCTGTCTCTGTCTCACTGTCTCTCTCTGCTTGCAAATAAATGAATAAAATATGCATTTTAAAAACATGCTCTTTAGTCTCTAGGGGGTTTAAGTGTCCTCACCTGGTCATTCAATTGCATGTAAACTTCAGGGATCGAGTGTACAAACCAAGAAGCTGGGTGTGGTGGGTCACATCTGCAATCTAGCACTTGGAAGGTGGAAGCAGGAAGATCAAAAGTTCAAAATCAAGGCCGGGCGTGGTATCACACACCTTTAATCCCAGCACTGGGGGTTGGGGGAGCAGAGGTAGGAGGATCGCTGTGAGTTCAAGGCCACCCTAAGACTAGAGTGAATTCCAGGTCAGCCTGTGCTAGAGTGAGACCCTACCACGAAAAAACCAATAATAATAATAATAATAATAATAAGTTCAAACTCATGCCCAGATAAGCTTATGAGTTTAAGGTGAACCTAGTCTACATGACACCCAGTCTCAAAAAACCAAAACAAAACAAAACAATCCCCCCACAAACAAAACAAGATGGGGGTGAGGACAGAATATGGGGAGGGTTAATCAAAACCAGACATTGGCTGGGCTTGGTGGTGCATGCCTTTAATTCCAGCACTCAGGAGGCTGAGGTAGGATGATCACTATGAGTTCAAGGTCACCCTGAGACTACACAGTAAATTCCAGGTTAGCCTGGACTAAAGCGAGACCCTACCTCAAAAAACTAAAATAATAATAATAATAACAATATAAATAAGGGTTATGACAGAAATACCCCGCATTAGTGGATCATACTCTACCCAGAAGCCATAGGTTGTACAAGAAAATCCCATTGTCAGGATGGGTTAACTGCCCAGTGAGTTGTTTGGTCAG